>CM021107.1:205861472-206319874 GCA_007115665.2 Sequoiadendron giganteum
TGCATAGCATTTTGGTAATGCGTAGAGGTAAGGCCTCTTTGTGGATGTGATGATGATTGTTGATAATAAGAAGCGTAAGGTGCCGCTTGTTGGTGAGTTTGTTGTTGTTGCAAGTGGGGTGGGTAGGATTGGTATTGTGGTGCAATGGTGGTTTGTTGTGTGGAATATGGGTATGGACTTGATGTTTGTTGATGGGGATTGTGTTGAGGTTGTGAAAGATTGGCGTAAGGTGGCGGTTGGGTATGCATTTGGTTTTGCACATTCTGATGAGGGTTTGTATGGGAAGGAATAGTGTATGTGCTAGTGGGATGATAGAGGTATTTGGTAAGTGGGTTATGGTGTATTTGCATAGGGATGTGCACATGTTGTTGTTGTTGTTGTTGATGAGGTGGATGAGATAAGGTTTGTTGTTGTTGAGGCGGGTGAGATGGGATGTATTGTTGTTGTTGAGATGGGTTAGGTGAGATGTGTTGTTGTTGTTGAGATGTATGTTGCACCACTTGATGTGATGGTTGTGTGAGAACAGAAGGGTGTTGTGGATGCAAGTGTTGAGATGAAGCTATAATAGTAGCAACATGTTGTGGTGGTGTTGGTAGTGTGGTGGATTGGTGTGGATTATTTGGAGGTTGTTGGAATTGAGGAGGTAGCACATTTTTAAGTGGAGGTGTGCCCCCAATATTAGAATATGGGGGAGGAAGTGGTGGAGCAGATGGGATGTATTGCGACATGCCATAGGTATGAGGGTCATTAGGATCAGATGGTGGAATAGTAGATGTTGTGGTTGGAAGATGAGGATATTCTTGGACTTGATGAATGCCAGCATTTCCAAGTTTGGGGTGGTACCAATTTTCAGTGGGGGCACCTTCAAGAATGTAGGAATTTTTTGGAACGTTTTGTGAGGTTTGTGGGTCAAAAAATGGGGGAAGGGCATATTGTGATGTATTGAAACCGGATGGTGGTTTGACTCCCTTCATGAGTAAGGTGGCAAGGATCTTATCCCCACATTCGTTTAGGAGATGATCCGTCATTTGGACATTGGCAGGATTACTGAGATATTCGTCAATGGTGACTTTGGGTTGATTGACCATGTTTTCGTCACTAGATGGTGTGACGTTCTGGATGTCGGTGTTTGATTGAGATGAGATGCCATTATGAGGATCGTGTGGAATGTTATTAGGATCTTGAGGGACATTTGGTTGGGAGCCTTGATTTTGTTGGTCTACCATTTTCTTTTTCGTTTGTGAATGGGTTTGAACGGGCATGAACGTGCAAAACTACTAGGTGATTTCAAGATGTAATCTCTAGAGGATGATCTAGGTGATGATTTGGATTGATTGACTTAGATTGGATGATGGATCAATTGATGGTGTATCGATTGGATCAAATGATGATGTATTGATTTGATTATTGGATTGAGGATTGGGTTTGATTGGATCAAATGTTGATGTGTCAACTTGGTGATTGTGTGGTGATTAGATTTGATTGGATCAAGTGATGATGTATCACTTGATGCTTTGGATGAGGATTGGATTTGATTGGATCAAGTGATGATGTATCACTTGATGATTGGATGATGATTGGGTTTGATTGGATCAAGTGATGATGTATCACTTGATGATTGGATCAAATGATGATTGGATTAGATTGGATTAAATGATGATTTGGATTGATGATTGGATGATGGAAGGGATTCTAAAACCTGATTTGGAGACCAGCCTAGGTGACTTGTAACGTTGGTTGATTGGATTAAATCAATTATTATGATGCCTAATCCACCTTGAGATGGAAGGGGATTGATTTGGGCCAATGATGTTGACTTACAACACAAATCCACTTCAAGATAGAAGTGGATTCATTAGGTTGAAGACAAGGATTGATTATGTAGGATAATGATCAATTTAACGCCTTGGTCAATTCAGGAGACAACTCCTAACACAAGGTTTTAAGGGATTTTGTGTTGAGGAATAATGATGGATGCAAAGGGAAGATGTTTTAGGTCTTACGATAAGATGGGTATCCCAAATGGTGGAATGGTCAATGCGAATGTGGTAAATGGACATTTTTGGAGAGGTTAAATGGAGGTTTGGAATGGTCAAATGGATGTTTGGATTGGTCAAATGAGTGTTTAGGATGATCAAGTGGTCAAATGGAGGTTTAAAAGGGTCAAATGGATGAAACTGTCTGTTCAAGGGGTGTATTCGCACTTCTGTAGAAAAGGCTGAAACAGTGGGGCAAGTTCGCCCCTCTACAGTAAACTGGTTGAGATAGTGGGGCAACTTCGCCCCTCTATAATAGAACAGCTGAAATAGGGGGGCAAGTTCACCCCTCTGTGGTAAAAAAGGATGAATCAATGGGGCAAGTTCACCCCTCTACAGTAAAAAGTCCGAAATAATGGGGCAAGTTCACCCCTCTGTAGTGAAAAATGTAACTTGGTTTGGATAAGGGATTTTGGCAAGGACTTAAAATGATTTCATGACGGTTTGACTTATCAAAATTTACTGGATCTTCACAGAAAGACACATTGAACAAGCACAATCCTATGATTAGTGTTTAACAGGTATGGCCGGCAAAGGTCTTACTCTAGGATGAACAAGGTTTCTAGGGAGTCCTCGATATACGCTCGGTACGTGAGGCACAACCGTGAACACCAGTTCATCACAAGCGTAAGTCGGGAGCCCCAACGAGATACTGAAAGGCTCGGACCAACTCTTCATGTCTATCTAGGTATCACCCTAGCTTCGACGTTCTGCTAATTACGATGCAACTGGATTGGGGTATAGCTTTGGCTCTCCGCCTTTTATATACCCAGCCGGTACGCGTGGTTGGAATCGTCCCTTGGGGTGATGAAATCCCCAAGCAGGTCCCGCTAAGAAGAAGACACTAATTGTTTCCAACTACCTCCATCGGATCTGCACAACGTGCAAATTAGGAAGGTGAAAACAAACTAATGCCCCCTTTGGGTAAAATAAATAAAATAGACATAGCAAGTAGCAAATATTACTTTCCCCTACTTATACTAAGTAAATAGATAAAGCAATAAGGAAAGACTTTTAAAAATCAGAATAAAAGGAAGGCCTTGCAAGCAAATGTTAGTTGTTTATCTTTTCCCCTTTTATGAGTTTACAACAAAAATACACAAGATACCAACAAGAAATCTGACTTCACTCATCAACAAACAAGATTAGAGGGTTAGAGCACAAAACGGCAAAAAAAAGAGACAAAAACAAAGCTAAAATGTCCTTTTTTTTACCTTCTCGAATGTGTTGTTAAGGGTAGATTCACCCCTCTGCAGTGAAAAATGTTGAACTGGGAGGGCAGGTTCGCCCCTCTGTAGAAAATAGTCCAAAACAGCAAAGGGCAGGTTCGCCCCTCATCAGAAAATAGCTGAAACAGCAAAGGGCAGGTTCGCCCCTTTGTAGAAAACAGTCAGAAACAGCAAAGGGCAAGTTCGCCCCTCTGTAGAAAACAGTCAAAAACAACAAAGGGCAGGTTCACCCCTCTATAGAAAATAGTTGAAACAGCAAAGGGTAGGTTCACCCCTCTGCAGAAAAGCATCAGAAATAGCAAAGGGTAGGTTCGCCCTCTGCAGAAAACAGTCGAAACAGCAAAGGGCAAGTTCGTTCCTCTGTAGAAAAACGTCAGAAACAGCAAAGGGTAGGTTCGCCCCTCTGCAGAAAATGGCTGAAACAGAGGGCAAGTTCGCCCTTCTACAGTGTCCGGGAGGGCAAGTTCACCCCTCTGTGACCTGAATCTGCAAACAACCTAATAATAGAAAACGTGAAAGAAAGAGACCCCTTTGTGGGTTCCACAGGGCGTGCCAAAAATGTGATCCTTATAAAAATGCTACTTCCAAATGTGAAATGCTAGATGAAAACTATTAATGTAATGTGAAGAGAAGTAACAAGATAAAAGGGCACCTTAATAAGATTAGCCTAAAAAAGTGGACAACATAGAAGTAAGATAAACAAATTGATTGTTGTTATACCTTCATATTGTTGCTCTCTTGGTTGGCCCTTGATTTTGAAGTCTTGTGTGCTCCTTGGATGGCAATGAAGTTGAATGGATGCAAGATGACTTGATGCAACATGCATTTGATAATATGAGTGTTAAAATGGATGAGATCTTGAATGGCAATTTTGCAAGAGTTTATTTGCAAAAGACTTGATCCTCTAAAATGAAGGAATTGAAGGGGTATTTATAGGCTAAATTGAATTCTCTAGAGAATTCAACATTTGGGAATGATCCAACAAAGATCAATATGAACGGCTATGCTGAGTTGAGGACTCACAAGCCCTCACATCTTGACATGTGGAAGGTGAGAGGTCTTAGGGTGGAGTGATGTGTAAATGAGGTGGAAGAGAAGGACAAGAGGTGGAAGGGAAGTACATGAGGTGGATGAGGGACAAGTACCTTTGAGGTACCTTGGGGGATGAGAAGATTTCCTTTAAAAGGAACTTTTTGTCCCCAAATGAGAATGAAAGCGACTTTTGAGGAATTTTAGAATTCCTCAAAAATCTCCATGGGAAAAGGGGAAGTGTGTGGAAGAAATAAATGTAAATTAAAAATTTACATTCAATGGAGAGTTTATTGGATAAAAGGAGGTCTCCAAAAAGGTAGAGATTTGTCACATGTGGGTGATGTGACAAGTCCAAGGTTCTAGAAACCTTGGACACATGTAAAATGACATGTCATATTTGCATGGGGGATGAGGAAGACCTTGGGAAGACCAAAGTGAAATAAAAATTCACATGGGGAAGAGAGGAACTTTGGTTAAATAAATGTGAATTAAAAATTCACATGGGGAAGGGAGTCCAGGCTAAAAATGGTAAGTGGGAAGGTTGACCAAAAAAGGTAAGCGAAATGTGGCTAATGATTTTGATTAAGGTTGTGCAAACACATGATTAAGATAATTAATGAGGGATTAGAGGCAAAAGGAAGATTATGGAGGATGTGACACTTAATCCTGATTAAGTGGTGCACATCCTAATCACAGATTAATTAATTTAATCTGGATTAGAAGAGGGTAATGGAGAATGTAACAAGGAGAGAGAAAAAGAGGAATTGAAAATTGGTTTTTAATCCAAATAGGTTAAATGACTAAATTAAATAAGTTTTCATGTTTATTTAATTTAGAGAAGGAAAGGAGGTAAGGTAAAGTATTTAATTTATTTAATTACATACTTTAGGAACCTTAGGCAGAAAATGAAATAATGATTAATTAAATTATTTAATCACTATTTAATGAACTAGATAAATAGAGTAGATGATTTTGATCATATGGAAGTGATCAAATTTGGATGTCTATAGGAACTACATCAACGAAAATGGGTTCATAACTTATAATTTTTTACAATTGCTCTAACTCTTTATCCATTTTCTTAAAGTTTTTAGGAGGGAAATTATCAATCATTGTATTAACATCAGTCACATTAGGTGTAGGTAGGGAGGTCATACAAAATCAAGTGTTAAGGGTATGATCCATAGGGGGTTGACTAGTGTCAACACTATGAGTGAAACAGTTTAAAAACCCAAGATCCATGGCAAACGATGTGTCGCGGGATGACATGAGTCTCGAACTATGTCTCACGATAGTATTGGCAATAGGACACCAAGTTGTGAAGCTCATACAAGTTTCACAAACTCAGTATGCACCCAAAATGGATAAAAGGTGAAACGCAATGAAATACCCTAGAATGTAAAGTGCAATGCAATAAGAAATTTTTAGATTTCAAACAAGATAATTCTCTAATTATGTTATGCAAAAATATTAAAATCATGTATTTTAGATGTAATTTTGAACCCAAACAATGCATTGAATTTGACAAATTAAGCTTTATATGATCAAATTTCATATAATAAAAAATTTGCAAACTATAACAACAAACTAAAAATAGCAAAACAAAATGCAGAAATAGAGATTTTAATGCCCATAAATGCAGGAAAAATCCCTAATTAGGGATTCATTCGCCCATGGGAGAATGGGTCCTAGCTCAAGGTTTTGAAAAATGAATTTACATATTTCTAAGTTGATATTTACGATTTTCAGATTCTGAACTGAGACAAGTGGTTACAGTTTTAAATTTCTAAAAAATCAAGTGTAAATGAAAATGCAAAATAGTGATAAATGACAAACTAGGAGACCTAATTTGAAATGAAATTTTGATTCAATTTTCAAATGAAAATGAATGATGATGCAATGTTATGTAAACACTATGCAAAATGACTGATTTTTTTGAATTTTCCATATTTTAAAGAATGCAAAAATGCAAGCCTTAAACCCTAAATATGATACAAACTAATGCAAGTTAAGAACCCTAAATGAGATGAAAATTGATGCAATGTAATGTAAATGAATGAAAAACCTAGGTCTCGGGCTGAAAATAGACTTCAAATCAGCAAAGGTATGATGCTCAAAAGTCGGGTTCACCAAAGTGAAACACTGAAAAATAGGTTTACCCAAAAATGTGGAATTGATAACAAAGGAAGTATGATGGACCTATCTTTCACTATTTCATTAGGAAATGAGATCCACACAATGAAATGATTGCCAACCCTTAGGTGAATCAAGTCAAAGTGGGAATCTTCATTTTTCCTTATGCTTGAAGGACAGGGATCAAGGTCAAACAACACTTTGGGGAGAAAAACTAAAAATAGAAAATCAATACCAAACTGCAATCTAAAACTTGAAACAACAGTATTAAGCTCAATACTAACATAACCAAAAATTAAATTTCAGATCGGAGAAGGGAAGAATGATGTTTACCAGTCACCAAAAGTGCTTTCCCGAAGTAGATCTGGGACTCATTCACCTAGGGGCAAATGGGTCCATGTGCAAGGTTTTTGTGTAGCTTTCAGGAGCCTTTGATACAGATCTGAATCTTCCAATTTTCTCAGGTTTCATAGTCAAAATTTCGGAAATGACTTTGGGATCTTAGTTTCCATGAGATGACAACATTTTTGACAATTTTTCCAACTTTAACAACTTTATAAATCTTGTAATTTAGAAGGTCTTAAAGCTTTCTTCCACCTAAATCTACAAACACAAATATAATAGAGAGAAAATATTTGTTTTTAGTGAATAGGGGTTTTCCTTGGTCAAACCCCATTTGGGCAATCAAACCTTGAAGTGAAATGAAACATGAAAGAGGGAATAAATAATGAACAAACCTATGTTACCACTCAAAAAACCCTTAAATGAAACCTTGATAATGGAGATCTTGGGAGTTATGCAACTTGCATGAGATGGTTGTGGATCTTGACACTTGAATCTTTCTTGAAATAATTATTTGAATGCTTGATTTGATCTTGAAACCTACATCACAATGTTAGCTCCAAAAACATGCATGATGCAAGAATACTTTGACATGATGATTGGATCTTGAATTTTGGAATAAAACTTTTATATTTCTTCTCTTGAATGCTCTTGAAAATAATATAAAGTTGCTAGGTGAAACATAGTGAAATAACCTTGTATTTATAGGTATGTATCCTTAATTTCCCAAAATTTAAATATCACAAGCCGACATTGAATTATGGATTTGAAATCACTAAAATACACCAAAAACATAAATTAAATGTAGGTCCTAAGGTTTAGGGAGGACCCATTCGCCCATGGGGAATGGGTCCCAAGTCCATAAACCTAGGACACACATTGCTCATTGCGAAGTGTTATGTTTAGGCATTAATAAATGTCGGGATTCCCCTTCAGAAAATGTAATTAAATAGCCTTGTAAAATGAATTAGAGGGAAAATTAAGGCATAATTAAGCTCATTTAATTAAGAGGGCCCAAATAAGTGTGTAAATGCAATAAGGTACATTTAATAACACTAGATTAAGGCAAGTTTAAGTCTAATTTTAAATAGGAGGGCCCAAACAAGTGAGAAAATGTAAAGGGTTATATTTTTCTACACTACAGTTATTTAAGATCCCTCGTTGATCTTTCTACTCAACCTACTATGCAAATTGAAGTGGCTTTGATCCTATTTTTGCTAGTGGAAATAAAATGATTGATAAGATTTATGTTTATAAATCTTATGGGAAGGTCACAAAAGATTGGGCTAAAGATATCCTAGTAAGGGGAACTAAGTTCATCATAGAAATGAAGAATATTTTTAAATATATCGAGGCATGGAAGAAAGACATCAACAATGAAATCGCTACCACCAAATATGAAGAATCTATTTGGTTGACAATTGATAGTGATCTCAAGGAAATGATTGATTTGGGGTTAGATAAAATAGTGGTTGAGAATATCTTGCCAAAATTGAAGATGATATGTGTTTTATGTGGAAGAAAAGCATTGAATATAAACTCTCATTTCTTAAATATAACATATTAGAACAAAAAAGTTGCTCAAAGAATGTAATCAGATGAGGGTTGACATTTAGAACAAGCTCTCAAGAATAGGTATTTTCCTTCAAAGAGAAGATGATTCTCAAGATGATAATGTAGAGAACTAAAGAAAAAATTCAAGGAATTGGTCAAGAATATTTTCAACAAACAATATTTTAATGTGGAGAGCATGAGGAGATTAAGCAATATTAACTTCAATTTATCTCAATTCATTAGAAATGCAACAAACATCTTTGGTAAAATAGATATGATACAAGGATTCAAAGCTTTATGGAAATTGAGAACTAAAAATGTAATTATTACTCAACATACTGAGATTCCTTTGATCATCAAAGCATTCCAAACATATAAAGCCAAAAATTCCATGCCATCTGCCTAGTCATCACAAAAAAAGGATGTTGATGATGCACCACCTCAAAGATATCTCTTGTCATTTATATTATTAGTTTTATTTTGTAAAGTGTTAAAGTCTTGAGAATTTTAAGGGATTCTTAACCTCTTACTTTTAGTTACTTTCAAGAAGTAGTTGTTGTTGAAAATGTATATATTAATTATGATGTTTTTGAAAAGTTAAACAACATTTACAGGGCGATGTACCCCACACAACGAGCCACTAGGGCCAAAAAAGGACAAGAGTTAAATAGCTAACATAAATAGGAAAAAATAGAGATAGCCCAAAGGCAGCACAGCAACAACCGAGAAATAGCCGACAGACAGGCACCAGGAGCAACTAACTAGCATCATCCCAATTTTTAATCAGGAGGTCCACTGCCTCATCTCCCACCCACTCTTTGTTTTCCAAGCTATTGTTCCCCTCCAGATCCTCTTTTATGGCATTAGACAGAGTGCTCACAACAAAGTGACCCAATTTCATGGTGAAGTGGGTTAGTCCCCAAAATCTTTTGTCCAAAGTGTCCAATCTCTTCGCCACCTTGCCCAAATCCACCCCAACATCCATAGCTCCCTGAACCTCACTAGGCTCATCCACCAACGACTGCGGAGAGTACGAGCCAGAGCCATCAAAAGGAAGCGTGTTGTCCATTGGAGTAAGCTGGGGCCTCTCCAAAATCTCTTCAAACTCTTCTTCCTTGTAACCCTTGCTATTCGACTGCTCCTCCTCTGAATCCTCAATGATTAACCTCTTCTTGTTGTTCTTGGCCAGCCTCCCAGATCTCCTCCTAACACTTTCCCCTCCAGTAATCTTTGTGTTCCCCACAACTGTATCCCCTCTAGAATCTTTCCTAACCACATTCTTACCCTTGCCATCTTTAACAGTCACAGCCTGCATGCATTTCTCCTTACCTTTTTTCGACATAGTCTCCTTAATTATGATGTTACCAAAGGGGTGCTCTTAGATATTTTGGAAAAAGGAGAAGGATATAGAAAGTGATTATTACTAAAAACTTGAGAATAAGGATGTATGTTTGTGAATCTACAATTTTGGATAATTGAAATGAAATCCATTATAATTTGTGCATTGTGATTGGTTTTTTGGGTTACTATGTTTTTGTATGAATATGAGAGCTACTTCAAGTATTCAATTTCCTCAAGTTGGGAATTATTTTTAACTGACAATTTTTTTAGTTTATGCTTTATGGAATGCAACTGGTCTATGTTTTGATTGTTTCCTTATGAATCATGTTTTTGAATGATAAAGATTCATTGGTGATATTTTATAGATCTTTTTTAATTATACTATTTTGGCCTTTATTTCTTTCTAGTTAAAAGCATACCCCATTGGAAAAAATTATATTTTGTAGAAAAAAAAAAACATTTTTTAATCTGAAGAGGGAGATGTACCTCACAAAATTTAAATGGGGATTATTTCTTTAAGAAATAACTTACCCAGCTATTGGTCAATGAGTATTTCTATATTTGGGCAGTAGAGGGAAAAATTATGAATTTCAATAGTGAATAATCCATTAACTAAAAAATCTCATGGTAGGCATGGTGCACACCCATAGAAATCTTACATCCCTCAAGTGTCCCTCCTCTACCAATGAGTTTGGTTGTGCAAGAGAATCTACATATGATCACCCACATTCTCCTGCATCTTTCATGGAACTTGTGCAATCATCAAATAACCATTCATTATTTCTTCCTCATCATCAAATTGATATAAAACATGATTAAAATTTTAAAACTAAAAACCTCTAGATGCTAGCATCCTAGACAGGTGTTGAAAAAGACAACTGAGAGGGGGGTGAATCAATTGTAGCAATTTTAGCCTTTAAAACTTTCACCAGAAGTTAGATCAATAACCATTCATAAATCCTTCTCTACTAATGTGATTAATCATTAAGTGCAGAAGAAGAAACTGAAAGAAGTAAAACCATAAACACAATAACACAATATCTACATGGAAAACCCAATGAGGGAAAAACGACTGTGAGGATTAGCTCACAATATAAGTAATTCCAAAACTGAATACAAAGGCTCACTGCCAAAAAGGCTCATTGCCAAGATAGGACTTACTTGTCCAAATCAAGACTTATTTTCTAGTGAGGGCTCACTACCATAGAATTATAAAGAATATAGAAGAGGATTATCATAGAGAGAAAACTATCTCAATCCAATAGATATTTCCACCACAATTTTCTCACACACTTGAAGATATGATTGAATGATAGAGTACACCTTCAACTCACTGCCTCTAAGAACTCAACACTTGAATTTTGCACTGATCTGCTCAAACTCGCATCACATACACTATTTCACATCTATATTGTTCAATATTTCATCTATCTTGTCTTTCATCAACATCTCAGCTTGTACTTATATCGTCTTCAACCTTGAATCCATTCCAAGGTCGGCCATACACAATTTGTATTTATAAATTCAAATTAGGTCAGCACCAAAACATTATACGGTGGAATTAGAATGAGGGTGACCCAAACACATACTTAATGAGGACCTAAATAAGTCCCAACTTGCCTCAACATGCTTCCATGAACTTCGTAAGTAGTGTTTAACACAAGGTCAGCCAACACTAGTGTAAAACAAAAATTTAGTACACACATCCTTAACATGATCTAATCTCTCTAGATTAAAAAAAATCACTTGAACACAACCTTAACAACTTACTCTCAGAACCAAAAGTCATAAAACCAAAATATGGAGAAATCTGGAGTAGCTACATTTCTCCCAAACCACAGCCAAACATATTGAAATGCACAGTCACATATTGGTGAAGATATATTGCATTGTACAATGATCCAAAAGCCCAAATTCTAGATATAAAAACTACCAACAATCAAGAGCAACATGTTTGAACCACACAAGCATAGAAGCACATCTCAGAGAAAACCTTATTTATTACAATTTTCCCAATATCCTTGGCATATGCAATTAATAAAAAAATTTCATGAAATCAATGACAACAGCAACCAGTTGGTAGCCATTTGACATCAATGACAACACCTTCATACTTGTAACAGTATCTTCCTTTGTCATTGATGGCAACACATGATGTGAAAAACCATCAAAGACAACACAACGGCTCTAAACCATCAATTTGGTGATTTTACTTTCTCTCCTCTTGAGTAGATAAACTTTTTCACATGATACTTTCTCCCCCTTTGACATTAATGGAAAAGGTAAAAGATATTTTACATTGTTTTCCTCCTTTGACATTAAGAACATTACCAGTAATGAATACCCCCCCCTTAGGAGTACACCCAATCAATTACACAATGACAACACATGACACTACCTATTCCCCCTAAGAGGTAGCCACCAAACATTAGTCCAAAAAGAAGATAGATCCATAGATCCACTAGACTGATGCATCTCCATATGCATCTAGTTCAAGAAAGGAGGGGCAATAACCCCTAACTTCTCTCGGAGATACTCAAAAGTATCTTTAGGAAGAGCCTTAGTAAATATGTTAGCAATCTGATCCTTTGTAGGTACATACTCAAGCTTTACTTCATTCTCCATGACCTTTTCTCTCAAAAAGTGATACCTTATTGATATATTCTTTGTCCTTGAGTGCATCACTTGATCATTTGAAATGCTAATTGTACTTGTATTATCACAAAAAATAGAGATGGGATCATCATACATTACTCTGATATCCTTCAATGTTTATCTCATCCAAAAAACTTGTGTACAAAAATATGTTGCAGCAATATACTCAGCTTCTGCAGTGGATAAGGAAATTGAATATTGCTTTTTACTTAACCATGACACCAATCTACAACCACAAAAGAATGCACCACCACTTGTACTATTTTTTTCATCAACACAACCTGCCCAATCTGCATTTGTATAAGAACTTAGTGTAAAATCAATATCCCTAGGATACCATAAGCCATAATTCGGATTGCCATTTAGATATCTAAATATCCTCTTAATAGTAGCAACATGTGTTTCTTTAGGATCCTCTTTAAATATAGCCACAAGAAAAACTGCATGCATGATATCCAGTCTAATAGCAGTTAAATACAACAGTCCTCCAATCATTGATCTATATTTTCTCTTATCAGCCTTAGGTGAATCATCATCTTTTCTCAATTTCAATCCAGTCACCATAGGAGTGCATACCAGTTTGGAACCATCCATCACAAATTTCTTCAACATTTCTTTTGCATACTTTGACTGTTAAATAAAACCTATTTTTTATGTTTGATTGATATGCAGCCCAAGAAAGAAATTCATCTCACCAAACATAGACATCTCAAACTCTTTTTGCATTTCTTCAGCAAACATTTTGAACATTGTTTCATTTCCTCCAAAGATAATATCATCAACATATACAACTACTATCAATATTTTGTCATTTTCAATTTTAAAATATAATTTTTTATCTGCAGTACCTTTACTGAATCCTTGTTGAACCAAATATCTATCCAACCTTGCATACCAAGCTCTAGGAGCTTGCTTCAATCCATATAAATCCTTATTTAATCTATAGACCATTTCTAGTTGTTCTAACAATTGAAATCCTTCTAGTTGTTCGATGTAGACTTCTTCTTCCAACTCACCATTTAGAAATCTAGACTTTACATCCATCTGGTAAACTTTGAAATCCATATGAGCAGTGAATGCCAAAAACATTATAATAGCTTCCATCCTAGCCATCGGAGCAAAATTTTCTTGAAAATATATACCTTCTACTTATGAATAATGCTTACACACAAGTCTTGCTTGATTTTTTACCACTTCTCCATTCTCATTCAATTTGTTTCTAAATTCCCATTTTGATCCAATTATGTTTTTATTTGCCGGTCTAGTAACCAATTCCCAAGTTTGATTTTTCTCAATCTACATAAGTTCTTCCATTTCTCTCATCCAAGGCTCATCTTTAAATGCTTCACTTACTATCTTAGGTTCAACTGTAGAGAGTAAACATGGATTTATTTTAGCAGCAGCAGTTGCTTTGCTTCTTATCAATATTCCTTTTCTCTTGTCTCCAATGATTTGATCTTCTAAATGATTCTTTTGCACATATTTTGGTGTCTCTGGGGACACCACCGGAGCTTCGTCTTCTTTATTCTTATTTTCTTGTTCTTCAACAACTTCTTCTACTTCTCTGCAATCAGGTTCATTTGATACAAATCCATCAATTTCAATTGAATTGTTCAATGCTTCATCAACCTTAACATTTGTGCTTTATACAATATTTCTCAACCTTTTACTGTAGCATATTTAATCTTTTCTTCTAAGGGAGTATCCAAGGAAGATACCCTCATCACATCTTCCATTAAACTCTCCTAAATTTTCTTCATCTCTTGTGATATAGCATCTACTTCCAAATACCTTGAAATACTTTACAGTAGGAATCTTTCCATACCACAACTCATAGGGAGTCTTAGTGTTGTTATCTTTTTCTTGAACTCGGTTAAACACATAAACAATAGTGTGAATTGCTTCTCTCCAGTAGAATTCTGATAGACCTGCCTCATTGATCATTGTTCTAGTAGCTTCTTGAATTGTTATATTCTTTCTTTCAACAACTCCATTTTGTTGAGGAGTTCTAGGAGTAGACAGTTGCCTTCTTATTCCATGTGCTTCACAAAACATGTTAAGATCATTAGAGGTGAATTGACCGCCTCTTTCAGACCTTAAGCATTTTATTTTCATATCCATTTCATTTGTAACCATAGCTTTGAATGCTTTGATTTTGTCTAATGCATCATATTTCTCTCTAAGAAAAGTAACCCATGTCATTCTAGAGTAATCATCAATCAAAAGCATAAAATACATGTCACCTTGTAGACTTCTCACCCTTGTAGGACCACAAAGATCTGTATGAATCAAATCCAATAGTTTGGTAGTAGATTGGTCCTTTGACCTAAATTTTTTTCTAGCTTGCTTTCCAAACTAACAATCCTTGCAAATAGCATTAACAGGTTTTTTTATTTTTGGTAAATCTCTCACAACTTGTACTACATGGATTCTCACCATATTGTCAAAATTCATGTGGCACATCCTCCGATGTCATAACCAACTATCATTAATCTGAGACATAAAGAAATGTCCATCAACACCCTTAAATTGATGAATAATTCCTTCAAAATTCTTTCCAGCACCAATCATGATTCTAGATCCTTTCCTTATTTCACATTTTTCATCCTTGAACACAATATTATATACTTTACTACACATCTATCCAACATTCAAAATATTATGCCTTAAATCCTTAACATAGTAGACATCATCAGTATTATGCTTGCCATCAAAACTGACTAAACCTATCCCACAAATCTTAGCACCAATATCATCTCCAAACTTAACTAAGCCTCCATAATATTTTTCAAGTTTAAAAAATTTACTTTTGTCACCAGTCATGTGATGTGAACAACCACTATCAACAACCAAGTGGTTCTTTTCTTTTTAATCATGAAGAGCAAAGACCACAGTACATTCAAATTTCTCCAGAGCACTTTCCTTCACATATCTTTCAGTATTAGCAGAAGTGGATTCATCTTTTATAGCCAAGAACAAGCATTCATCATCATCAAAATCTCCATAATCAAACACATCATCAGAAATACCAACATCTTCATTTACGTAATATGCTCTCTTGATCATATTTCCTTTGTGTTATTTTCCTTCTCTATGTTTATTCCTTTCAACTCTTTTAGGACATCTTGAAGCATAATGACCTATCCCCCACAAATAAAACATTTGAAAGGTAACTTACCTTGATACTTACTAGAGCCCTTTTTCATTCTTCTTACAAAGTTAGCTTCCACTTCGTAGAAGTTTTCTTCATTCGGATCTTCAAATTTTGTAGCCTTGAAAGCAATTTATGTCTTTGATCCATTTCTCAAGCTAGGCTTTCTCATTTTGAATGAGGTTAGAGTACCCAACAATTGATCTTTAGTATAGGTCTTATAATCTACAAATTTCTCAATAGTATATATCTTTTCACTATATACATCAAGGATATTTCTAATAATCTTCTTTACTATCCTGGATTCATCCACTTGTGCACCAATTCATCGCATTCCACCTACCAACTCATCCACACTCTACACATAGGATTTAATATTCTCATCTTCATTCATTTGTAGGATTATGAATTACCTCCAAGTTCTGCAAATTTTCTTCTTTAACCTTTTCATCTCCTTCATGGATCTTTTCCAATGCATCCCAGACCTCTTTAGCAATATTTGGATTGATAACTTTAATTAATTTTGAATGTGAAAGATTATTCTTCAAAAATAAATTTTGCATAATTGTTTTCTTCATTTACCTTGATCTCATCGGGAGTACTTGGACCATTAGCAGGAGCAGTGTATGGGATTTTATAATCCTTCTCAACATCATGTCCACAATATTCTAGATATCCTTCCATATTTGCTTCCAGAAAGTGTAGTTGGTGCCATCAAACTTAGGTCATTAAATAACTAATTTTGTTGTCATCCTGGACCTTCCTTAAATGGTTAAGATCTTCCAAGGAACCAAGCTATGATGTCAATTGTTGAACAAGACAAATGAGAGGGGGGTGAATCAGTTGTAGCAATTTTAGCCTTTAAAAATTTCACTAGAAGTTAGATCAATAACCATTCATAAATCCTTTACTATGATAATGTGATTAATCATTAAGTGCAGAAGCAGAAATTGAAAGAAATAAAACCATACACACAATAACACTAAATTTACCTAGAAAACCCAATGAGGGAAAAATCATGGTGAGGATTAGCTCACAATATAAGTAATTCCAAAATTGAATACAAATGCTCACTGCTAAGACATGACTTACTTTTCCAAAATAGGACTTACTATCCAGTGAGGGCTCACTGCCACATAATTACAAAGAAGATAGAATAGGATTTTCACAAAGAGAAAACTATCTCAATTTAATAGATATTTCCACCACAATTCTCTCACACACTTGTAGACATAATTGAATGATAGAGTACACCTTCATCTCACTACCTCCAAGAACTCACCACTTGAATTTCACACTGATCTTCTCAAACTCGCATCACATACACTATTTCACATCTATCTTTTTCAATATTTCATCAACATCTCAGCTTGTACTTATACTGTCTTCAACCTTGAAACCCTTCCAAGGTTGGCCATACATAATTTTTATTTATAAATTCAAGTTAGGTCGATGCCAAAATATTCTACGATGGAGTTAGAATGAGGGAAACCCAAACACATACTTAATGAGGAACTAAATAAGTCCCAACACACTTCAACATGATTCCATGAACTTTGTAAGTAGTGTTTAACACAAGGTCAATCAACACCAGTGTAAAACACATAAAACAATTAAGCACACCCATCCTTAACATAATCTAATCTTTTTAGATAAAAAATTTCACTTGAACACAACCTTAACAACTTACTCTTATAATTGCAAGTCATAAAACCAAAATCTGGAGAAATCTAGAGCAACTACATTTCTCCCAGACCACAGCCAGACATACTGAAATGCACAGTCGCATACTGGTGAAGATATATTGCACTATACAATGATCTAGAAGCCCAAATTCTAGATATAGCAACTACCAACAATCAATAACATGTCTGAACCACACAAGCATAGAAGCACATCTTGAATAAAACCTTCTTTATTAAAGTTTTCTCAATATCCTCGACATATACAATTAATAACCAACTTTCATGACATCAATGACAATAGCAACCAGTTGGTAACTAATTGATATCAATGACAACACCTTCATACTTGCAACAACAGGGGTACCCAAAATGGACATTGATTCCCTAGGAGGACGAAGGCACCCAAGTTAGACCTAGTCTCCCAAATTGGCAACCAACACCCAGTTTGGACACAAACACCCTAGATTTGCAAGTTTACTCTTAAACATTGATAAAAAAATAATACAAGGAAAGTGAAGGTACAACTCACCTCTTGGGCCTGCACTCCTTGGGAAATGTAATCTCTCAAAGCTTGTAGCCTGTGCATGTGGTATAGTTTTCATCATGGCATTTTCACTCCCAAGGTTGCTCAGACCTACAAGAAATGATCTTAAAGGAAAATTTCAAAAATAAATTGTAAAAAGTTTAAAATGTTTTACTATTTATGGTAAAAAACAAACAACAAAATACATGTTTTACCCTTCTCTTCTTTTTAAAATCACTCTTCATTCAAACCTTTACAACTTGGGCTTGTCAACTCTGATTTTTATGTCATTTGTTGCATTGGAATCTTGTTTTTTCCCTTGTTCCTCCCAAATAATTCGCATTGTAGTGTTATTTTGTTAAATGACCCTACCAAAGGAATTATTATCAACCCTAAACATTCAAAGTGGAAAGATCACCAACTTGTTTCTACATCCATAAAGCAAGAAGAAGCATATATTTACCCTCAAATTTCATTCTCCAAATATTTTGGACTAACACATTTATTTTTTATTGGAGGGTGATTTTGATTTCTAACATTGGTTTTGCAGGATGTGGTTCCTAATGCTATGGTTTTACAGATTACTATGTTGGGGGCTTCATTCTCTCATTTGAAAACATTTTTCATCCTCTATAGTATATGTAAGTGTGAATAAGTAACAAAGGTAAATACACTTCTTAATAAGACATTGTATCAAATATTCTACAAATTAACTAGTTTAATGAAAGAATCTACTAAAAGCTTCATATTGTTTCCTATCTTTAAAGATTTATTAAATCACAGAAGGCTCTCAAATTTGATAAGCTTTGTGACTGTTAAAATTCCAATCTAAAGAATGGAATGATGCTAAATGCAAAGACGAAATCCTATATGATGATATCTAAATGATAAAAAGAAGCTACTGTAATCTATGCTAACATGAAGCTATGATGCAACCGTGACATGAAATCTATTGCTATTGCTATAATGCTTGATGCTTGATGCTTGATTTCTTGATTGCTTGATTTCTTTCTTGCAGAGCAAGATTGCACAAAGATGGGATCTATTTCAAGTATTATGAGGTTGTACTTATAGATTTCCCGGAAACACATTTGCACAAGGGTAGCAAAGTAGAGGTTGGGATTCAATCTAGAGGATTGAATGGTAAGAGATGGAGAGGATGGAGCTAATCATGGGAATGGATCCTCCCCATGAAAACATCAGGCAAGAGGATAGGAAGGATCAGGGGAAGAAGATTGAGAGGATTTCTTGCAAGCTTTCCCGTGAATGCCAGTTGCATTTATTTTGACATAATTTAGACATTTGATAACTAATTTTATAGGTGATTTTGCTTTATGCTTTTATTTAAATATTTTTGATTTATTTAAATTAGAAAAAGAGGGAATAAAGAATTTAATAAAACAAACTATAGAAGTTGTTTATTAAATTAAATAGAAGTAATATAATAATTAAACAGTAAGGTATTTAACTTTTGTTTAATTAATGATGTGATTAAGATAGAATAAAATAGGGGAATTTGATAATTAAATAAAATAGTATTTAATTTTGTTTATTTAATTAAGATGAAATAATAGTAGAGTTAGAAGAATTTCTATTTATTCAATAGTAGAGTAATTTAGGGTAATTAATCAAATAAGTTGTATTTAATTAATTAGATTCTCCAAACCAATTTTAGGTGTATACAGTATCCTTTACATGTTTCATAATTTAGTTTCTTGTAATTTAGCTTCCATATGAAGGTAGTGCCATATGCCACTAAAGTGGGGGTTAAATGTAGCATCATAAACTATACTCCATGACGATGAAAGCATAATTTCACACTCTGTTTGGTGCTTTATTTAGTTTCTAGTCCCCTATTCCATCGTAGGACCACTTTCTAACTTTGATCTTACCTTTCAACTCAAGAGAATGTGCTAATACTACCCTAAAACTCCTTATTGACAATCATAATCCCTTAAAATTTCCAGATGTTTGATTTTAAGCCATGTCTTAAGTCAAGAGATCCCAAACTTGTGATCCCCACTTTCACGAGTGAAAAACATGTGGAAAAAAGTGTTAGATACCCTAGTCCCATTATTTTTCTCGAAGGTCACATGTTAGGGTCAACCTTTATCTTGCATGATGTGACCTCAAATTTGATATTTGCATAATAAAATATTCCTAAAATTCAAGTTTGAATGTGTTGGCCTACACCTAAGGTTATTCTTATGATTCCCTATTAAAACATGAAAAATTATTAGACAAAGATATAAAAAATATTAATATAGTGGAGCTCTACCAAAATTGACATCCAAATCTGCAGATTTATGATCAAGATTTTTTGTTATTTGATGTTATTATGATGATTGAAGATTGAAGCAAGTTGAAGAACAAGTTGGAATTTAGGATTTATGAATTTCTTTGCTATACCTCAAGCACATTAGGACCTAATTTTACTGGGTTCTCACCTTTAGAATTTTTCACCTTTCTTCCCTAAGTGACACAATTTTCTGTGTGATTTCCCTTGAGTATTATACTTTTTCTTGGGTCAAATATTGCATCTCCTTGTTGATTCATATAGGACTCCACTCTAACACACTCGATTAGGGTTTTAATCAATTATTTTTCATAATTTGTGACCACAACCTTAGACACACTTAAGGTTTAGAGAACATGCTTTTATCTTTATCAAAAATGACTTTGTTTGGAGGTAGAAATACCAAAATGAGGGTTTGACCAAGAAAAATATTATATAGCCACCCCTCCCCTTTTCTTTCTCTATGTTTTGCAAGTTTAGATGTGAGGCTGAAGATTTTAGGGAATAAATTGGATGAAGATATTGCAAACCTGGAACTTTCAAAGTGTAACTTAGAAAACTCAAAACCCTGAGATTGGGGTGCCCAAAACATCTATCCAACCACTTCAATATTTTATTTCTATGATAGGTGCCCCTTTGTCTACCATTTCTAGATATGTAACAGTTTCATCAATTTTTGTGCCCATAGGTGTAATTATCCATATTTTAATATTAGGATTTCATATTAATTAGGGTAATTATATAAAATTCAATCAATATTCCCTATTTGCAATAAAGGAATAGAACCTAGCTAGATTAGATCTCCTTTTAGAAAGCTAGCCAATCATAACACCCTCATTGGTTTGTGTTCAATGTTAAGAAAAGAAATAATTGATCTGGCTTAATCTACAAGTTAGATCTAGGATCTCCTTTTATACTTAACATCAACATGTGCATGATGGTATGCCACATGGAGCTAACTCAACATATTACCACTTTTAAGAGACCAAGAGAAAGATTGGGCCTACAATATTTTAGGGACATGTGTCATAATACCACAATGTCATAACTTTGGCCTTTTAGAACTTTAAGAGTATGTGATGGATAAAAAAATAAAGATGCTAATGAGGTGCATCCATTTAGGAATATCATGTCACATAGTTGGCACATAACTGAGCAATGACAATGACACATGGCAACAAAGTACGTGATTATAGCTTTAAATATCACAAAAAATAAGAATGTGCAGTACATAACAAAATGGGAAACACAAAAAATAATAAGACATGTGGCACTAGGGGGGACTAAATCTTAGACCACCAACCCATGTACAATGGAAGTAATTGTTAATTTTTTTATAACACATGCTAATTGCTAATAATTGGTCATTAGGAAAAGGGTTCGGTCAATAAATGAACATAAAGACTCACAAGGGAAACCTAAGGAACTAGGAACAAGCTGACCAAGTCACCGAGGGAGTAGAAAAAATTAACATGGCTCTAAAATAAATTTTAGGGCATAGGGTTTAAGGCATGAAACCATAAAAAAAATTGTATAGAAACCCTCGGCAAGTCCTAACAAGAACCTTATTTTAGGTCTCGTGGAAACCAACTAGCCTAAAACTTCTAGCATTATAATTTTCCAATATAGATCTTGTCTTCAATGTTTGGTTGATAATTTTTCTTATAATTCATCAAGAGTATACAAACTTTATTTCATGGCTCTCAGACAAGTTTTGATCATAATTTTAATGTGCCAACATTTTTTAGTGGGATCGTTAGGTATCGTTAAAAATTTTGATTTTCTCTATTATGGTGAAAAGATGGTTGCTCATTTTTCTTCACCAACATATAGCTCTATTTTTGTGGTGATGAGAAATTTTTGGGGTTCAAACCAATTTTTTGTTAAATTACCTATTGAAAAGTTTGGTTTACAACATAACCCTTGGAAACTGGATTGTCGTGAAAAATAAGAGACAAGGTAAGGATTGAAATTAATTATAATAGCTCCCTACAAATTTTCATGGCCTCCAAATTCCATTTGCATTTATGGTGATGGTTCCATCAATTTTCCTATAGAGCAACTCAACTCCCAGTTTCACTATGTGTTAAATTTAAAAATATTTAAGACATTTCTAATGTTTTAAATAGATATTCAAAGGGAAAAACTAATGTTTTCAATTTTTTAAAATTCCTTCTTCAAATTCAGGCACATGAGGTAGAAATTTTTAATCAAAATCTGAAGGTTTAGTGTTAAAGTCATTAAAAGGCTCTTATTGGTGTTATATTTGGTGTTGTTTTCACATTTAGAAATTAACAATTAAAAAGGATGCATGAGTGATTCCCATGGTGTTGAAAGGCCTTTCCACATGGCATATTATCACTCCACTACAAGTTTGTGAGGGGATTTTCAAGTTGAAGCTATGATACAAGGAAGCTTCTATGATAGGCCTTTGATTTGTTATGATTTTTGCTGACTAGATCAAGGAATTGGGCACTAGTTTTAAGTAAATACTCATGATAATTATTTTGAGTTTATTCAAAGATTGCAAAGTTAGGCATCAAATTTGACCCTTCAACCATGTGGAAGACTAGTGCTCCATAGTTGTTTAAGGGAGAATAAGCTAAACAATAGTGTGATGGCCTTATGTCTTACAATGGCCTTTGACTTGTTAATGTTTGAAGATTGTGCATCATGGTTTGGTATTGCAAGATAACTCATTTCTCACATGAAATTTGTTTTTAATTTATTTTTTCTTTTTCTTCCATGGTAGCACCATTTTGGGTGTCATTTCTCTCATATAAACTTGCAATATTCTTCAACACAACATTATAATGGTCTTCTATCATGTAGAGGAGCTTTGGGCATGATTTTGGAGCCTTTTAAATAATGAAACTTGTTATCTTAACCTTCTACAACTATTCTCATGCCATAATTATAATTTTGTCACCATTTCAAGTATTGCAAGTTGCTTGTAACATTTCTAACACCCATGCTTCAAATTGGGAGGTATGAGGGTTGTTTTGAGTGTAAAAAATGTGATAATCATTGTTTTATTGCCTAAAATAACTCCACCATTTTACCATGCCATGGAAATCATCTTAGTGTTGCCATAATAATTTTAGAGTGATAGTAGTGTTAAAAATTCCCTATGCCATTTAAAAATGACTTACAACCTTTTTTATCTAATCTAGGAGGTGTTTGAGGTAGTTCTTGAATTTTGTAAGCTTGCAACAAACTTTTGGTCAGTGTGAGGGTGAATATCATTCATGTGAGAAATTTTTAGAGGAATGTTTGAGTAAGTTAAATGATGATATGAATACATTTATATCTCTTGAAAGTGGTATGATTTTTTTCCCATGATCTTGTAGCAATATTAGTACCATTTGAATCATGTTTAGCTTCCCTCCATCATCAAAGACGTCCTTGTATGTGTTTTTAAATTCTTGGAAGGATGAAAATCAGCCTAAAAAGTGTTACCAACATCTATAATGTGCCAAATGATAAATAATGCCCAAATAGATGAAAATAAAGACGTAAATGATAAAGGAAAAAATGCATCTAGGTAAAGGGGTTTCTGGAAAACTATTTGAAAAAATGTCAAACTAATTATATAGACAAATTGAGGTAATTATGAAGATTAAAATGTCAAGTTAAAAGTATTTTTCAATGGCCAATGTATGGGTAGACTACCTAGACTTAAGATAAGTTCACCCAAAAGTGAAAATGTAGCAGTAAATCAATTTTTCACATAGGTGAAATTTGTGCATGGGAATGGGGAAAAATAGAATTTAGTTGTAAATAAAAGAGCAAATGAGAGGTAAAATTAAGATGGTGGTTCTATATCTTGATATGTTGCATATATAAATACATATTATAATGTATTTTGTTCTAGCCTAATATGTAATTTTCTTTGAGAGGGAATAATTAAGGATTGTTTCCTTTGTCCTACACATTTTCTATAGTGAACTATTTTCATTATTTCTTTTTATTTAAGATATAGAGTAAATTCTCTCATGGAAGTAGTGGGAATGTTATATTATTAGATGGATTCATATGTATGGCTATATTGCAAGCTTTAGATATTTTATTATTATAAGGTGATAATACAAAAAATGGTCATCAAGATATGTTTAATATGATATAAGATGTAGGACCTATAAATTTGTAGCCCACGATAGGAACCAATCATTTCCTTGTAGCTCTCTCTTCCAAAATGGTTCAAAAAAATATAAATCTTAATGAACATATTTTGAATCTAATTTATTATTGGTTCTATTTTCTTGACAAATTTTAAAGGATGTAAAGGTAATATTTAAGTTTCACTCATCTATCACTCCTTTGCACATTTTAATTAAAGATAATTTTATATAAGTTTTTTATTCACTATGTTGTTTAAAGATTAAAGGATCATGATTGGGTTTGGTGAAATCTATACTACCCATTATTCATATATCTATGTGTTGAACATAGGTTTTCATTGATTTCAAAGGATTATCAAAGTCTACTATCAATTGTTTGTTGGCAATGGTTGAAATTGATGTTAACACATATTGTTGGTTGTCATTGATCTCAACACCTAAGGTGATTGTTGCATACATTTGGGAAATTGTTGGCATAGGTTATCATTGTTCTATGATGGTGTGTTGTTCATGTTCATGGTTAGATGTCATGCCTCAATTGAAGATAGGTAAAGTGGTATAGCGTGTGGTTGTTTTCATAATGATATATTAAGATGAGGATTATAAGTGATGATGGTGGAGAGATGTTGCTAATCATATATAGTATATTATAGGATCTCTCTTATTGTTCTTGATGAAGTGTATGTTGTTGAAAGAAATTTTTGGCCTCCATAAGTTATTGAAATTTTTTGATTCAGGAAGGGGACGTGAAGACTGTTTGGGAGAATGCTCTATATTCCTCCATTCTTGAAGTTATGTTTATTTCAAGGTGTGTTCCCTTGGTATCCTTGTGTTGTGCACCGTAGTGCTCAGGTTTTTGACATGGCTTAGCCACCTCCCATGGATTCATTAACTTCGACGGTTGTATCGGGCATTAACAGATCAATCTTTTGGTGCAATGGCAACCGTTTGTGCAACAAATGGTATCAAAGCCTGGGTCATGGGTTTGAACCCCTCACTTGTGATGGAGGGATTTTTATAAGGTGTGCACCCTTGATCTCCTTGTGTTTTGTAGCACGGTGCTCGATTTTGTGACATGGCTTAATTGCCTCTCATGGATTCATTAACTCTGGTGGTTGTATCAGGCATTAACGGGTCGATCTTTTGGTGCAACAGCAACCATCTATGCAATAATGGTCTTACGGTTTTAGATTCAAATTTTTTTTTATGTGGATGTTGCAATCCTATCTTTTCAAGTCACCTGTTTTATCAAGGAGGTTTCTATTAATTATAGAAGGTTGGCATGTTGTTGGTTGTTTGGACTAGTCCAAAAAATGTTCTGCATTTCTCTGCATTGATGTTTCTACACCTGTGGCTTGGTGAATGTTCTCTCAATGTCTATGTAGAGTCTCAATTCAAAATTTATGTGTTGAAGTGGTCCGCAAGTTGATCTTCTAAAGTTATACCTCATGTTCGTGCATTTTGTGTTTTCCAAAAGAAGTATTATATTATTGTTTTGGTTGTGGTAGTTATTGGTGGAATGAAATTATAAAAGAAGTATTTGGAGATGTTGTTAGATGCTCAAGGAACATCCCTTTGTGATTTTCACAATAGTGGTTGATATCTTTTGGTGTTGCATTGTGTTTGAGTTGGTCTTTTGGGTAATTTTTGGATATCTGGTTGATAGGGCTTGTCATCTTGCTTGTGCTTTGTGTTTGAGGGTTTGCACCAACATATGAAGTTGTGTTAATATTTATTTGGGTCCTAATCTATCTTAGTTAGAACTGCATTGAGTAAATTCAATTGCTATGTTTTTGGGCCAAATGGTTATGTGCTTCATGTTTCATTTACATGTTCCCCCATTGTTGACTTGGGTTGGTGTGAGTCAACGTGTGACTTGTTTGGGATCACATTGGAAGATGCAATAAGATTTTTATTTTTTCCTATATTTCCCCTAAATAGGACCACACTTATTTTTTGTGGTTGACCTATTTAAATCAATGTTTATATTTATTTTGGCCGACCTAATTGATGTTTTGAGGTCTTATGGTGGATCTAAATGCAAGAACATTTTAGATGCAAATGGTGAGAAAGTGTGGAATATTTTGTGTGGGATGTAATTAAATATCTCACAGAAGGAAGTGTGAAAGTGTGTGAAATAAATATTAGATTTTCTATAGAATTGCAATTAGCAAAGTGTTGTGTTGAAAAATATTGTATTTTTCTATAAACTTCTTGTATCTTTCTCTGAGATAGTAAATCCCATCAGGGCCTTATATCTTTCACTTGAAGTTTTGCATGCTTCAAGACTACCAGTCCCTTGTATCTTTCTCTAAGGTTGTGTGTCTTAGTATGTAAGCCTTTTGGAAGTTATCTTTTTTGTAAGTAATGAGCTTCTATATTGTGAGTTAACTTTAACTATGGTTTTTCCCTCATTGGGTTTTCCATGTAAATCTAGTGTCATCTTGTGGATGTGTGTTTCTTGTTTCATTTTCATTACAGTTAATTTGTTTAAGGATAGGATTTTTGTCTTTCATTGTTGAGGGTTGTTGAACTTGTTAAGGGATTAAACTAATATATCTTTCATTGTTGTTTATTTGGTTAAAAAAATTTGTTTGAAGTTTGATCTATGTTAAAGAGTTTATATCTGGCCAATAGGGCTTGTCATCTTGCTTGTGATTTATTTTTGAGGATTTTCACTAGCATATGAATTTGTGTTAAGATTTATTTGGGGCCTATTCTATCTTAATTAGAACCACATTGAGTAAATTCAATTGAAGTTATGTTTTTGGGCCAGCTAGTTATGTGCTTCATGTTTCATCTACGTGCTCCCATGTTGTTGACTTGGGTTGGTGCGAACCAACGTGTGAATTGTTTGGGATCACATTGGAAGATGCAATAAGATTTTTTTTGGTCTCCTCTTTCCCTTAGATAGGACCACACTTCTTTTTGTGGCTGACCTGTTTAAATCATTATTTATATTCCGTTTGGCTGACCTAATTGATGTTTTGAGGTCTTATGGTGGATCTAAATGCAAGAACATTTTAGATGCAAATGGTGAGAAATTTTGGAAGAGTTTGTGTGGGATTTAATTGAATATCTCATAGAAGGAAGTGTGAAAGTGTGTGAAATAGATATCAGATGTTCTATAACATCACAATTAGAAAGGTGTTGTGTTGACAAATATTGTATTTTTCTATAAACTTCTTGTATCTTGCTCTGAGATAGTGAATCTCATCAAGTCCTTATATCTTTCCCCTAAAGTTGTGCATTATTCAAAACTGCAAGTCCCTTGTATCTTTCTCTAAGGTTGTGTGTCTTAGTACATAAGTCTTTTGGAAGTGATCCTTTTTGTAAGTAGTGAGATTCTATAATGTGAGTTAACTTTCACTGTGGTTTTTCCCTCATTAGGTTTTCCATGTAAATCTAGTGTCATCTTGTGGATGTGTGTTTCTTGTTTCATTTTCATTATTGTTGATTTGCTTAAGGATAGATTTTTTGTCTTTCATTGTTGAGGGTTGTTGAACTTGTTAAGGGGATAAACTAATATATCTCTTATTGTTGTTGATTTGCTTAAAAAAATTGGTTTGAAGTTTGATCTATGTTGAAGAGTTTATATCTGGCCGATAGGGCTTGTCATCCTTAGGAGGCTCTGTAGAAGTATTGTTTGGTGTGCGCGATGGCCTATTTCCTAAATCAACCTATTCCCTTTGTGCAGACTATGAGTAGTGGTATCAGCATAACCTTTACTTCACAGGACCTGCCGATGGGCTTCAATAGAGATCCATCTCCTCTTTACATTCCTGCGAGGATAAATGGGAATATTGTAGCTGGTGTTCTCATTGATCCAACATCTCAAGTGAATATAATAACTGAGGGGATCATGCTGATTAACTTCCTACATAAGGATGGGTATGATGCACCTAAAAGTACCATCCACACACACGATGGACTTTTTGTACCTCCTATAGGGAGTATTGTCCTATCGGTCCTCGTTGGACCTAAATATGCAAGCCTTAAGTTTGACATCATCCCATGGTCTGAAATCTTTAGAGTGAAGCGAGGTATTCCCTGGCTAGTAGTTATGAACACAGTTCCCTCGATTATGCACAAGCTTTTGAAGTTTGTTCATGGAGGTTTGGTACACGTTGTCCATGACACCAATTATAGACCACCAGTTAAACGTGGTAGCTATACCTTAGATTACTTTTGGCCTGCATCCCTTAGTCCTCTCATGCCTAGGAAGGACCTCCTACACCACATGTATTAAAACTATAAGAAGGGGCACACTAGGCCGAAAGTGAGATACCCTTCGTCGCCTTATGTTGTTTCACATAGGGCTTTTCTGAAAGCTAATAGTGATGTCATAGAGGAACATAAAAGAGAAGAAAAGAAGCAGTCTCGAGATCCTCATTTCACTTCTGTTGTTCATCCTAATCCTTCCTCTCACCCTGTTGTGGTACCATCTTCTTTTGTCTCACGTTTGTGAGAGAATCCCATGGTGCCCGCTTGGTGAAAGGCCAAGCGTCCTATGTTTGAGCTTCCTATCTTGCCCATGGAGCCTAGGCTCATTTGATACGGTAGACAAAAAGCCCCCCATGGGGAGTCCTCTTTATCTCGAAATTCGTGGCCTCCTACTGTTCATGTTCCTAAAATAGTAAAAAGGAAGAGGCCCACCACTGAGGCATTAGAGTCAACTCCTCTAGTCATTTCTGAACCTGCCCCTCCTTCTCCCATTTAGGAGTCTGCCCTTCTGTTGGAAACAACCATGGAGAACACTCCCATGACTAAGCCAGATCCTTTCGTCCCTTCACAGATCCCAACTTCTAGTTCGAAGAGTCATAGAAATTTCCTTGCATGTGAGCGTAAGCGCTAGCAAAAGGCTCTCCTAGCTGAGCAAGCCTCCTTACAAAAGAAGGAGAAAGAGAAGATGGTACTCCTGCTATGTCTTCCTCTTTCCCTCCTTTTGTCTCTGAATCTCTTTCAGCTCCTGCTATGAAGAGATACCTCTGCTTTTGGTTTTCTAAAGTGTAAAGGGGTGAAGATGTCGTTGCGCACACCAAACATTACTTCTACGAGCGGGAATGTAAAGCAGAGAAGGCTTACCATTTGTTGGCATGTAGTATAAATTAAATGTTATATCCAGTGAACCAGTCACAATACAAAGAGAGGGAGTAATGGTAACCATGTTAACATACACCTCAAGGTGAGAAGTAGAGTCAACGGGATTGATAATCATGTTAGCTGAATGTGACAAAAATGGGTCTGTGTATATCTGCATTTCACTACTAGCTTTCACCACTAATTTGTTCATGTTCTATTTGTTCCCATCAAGATGGATAGTACCATCCTTGATGTTGTCCTATATCTCATGACACGGGCACATACACCATTTGGTATCATGTCCATTAACTCAGTGGTACTAACAATAAGTGTTTTCTTCATACCAGCTAGGGTATGGTTCTCTATTTGGTTTAGGAGGTGGTAGGCTAAGGATCTTATCCTTCACCAACTTTTGCAAGATGGAAGAATAAGATTCTGATAGCTTCATAAACTTTCGGTCACGTTTTAGGTCATTGTTATCCATAGTGGCTACTACATTCACAATAGTTTTACCTCTTCCCAAGATCGATATGATAGATCTTCCTTTAGAACAGGATTGCAAGGGAGGACCCCTAAACTAAACCACCATTTTTTGGTACTCTCGTAGAGCCACACACAAGTGTGCAAAAGAATGATACTTCATGAGGGTGAACTTCTCTTTCCAAGGCCTTTGTAAGTTCCCTATGAAGACCTTTTGTACATCAGAATCGGGTAACGAATATGAGATCTGTGAGAAGATTTCTTGGTATCACGCTATAAAGTCTATAATCTTTTCATTGTCCACTTTTTTTCACCTAACAAGGTTTGAGAAGGTCATCTTTGGTTTGATATTGGCTTGGAACTATCACAAGAATTGATTCACAAGTTGATCAAATGTGAAGATGGAATTATGGGGCAAAGAACAGTACCAATCCAGCATTGTATCTTTGAGGGATCGAGGAAATAGTTTGGCCATCAACACATCGTGATGGAAAAATTCTATGCATTAGGCATTAAAGGTGGACACATGTGTCTATGGGTTCCTTTTACCATCGTATTTCTCAAAATTGGGAATCTCCATCCCTTGCGAGAAAGCAGTGTTTAGGATTGTAACCGACAACGGGTTGTGTTAGAAGAAGGGTTGGAAGATAGGCTGGGTCAAGGCCTGGGAAAGGTTTTCCAGTTGGTTCTTCATCTTCCCCATATTCTGAAGAAAGGTATTTGGAATAGGTTTGTTAGAAGACATAGGACCACCATAACCACTACCAGAGCCACCGTTGTGACTATCGCCAGAGCCAACGTCGTGACCACTGCCAAATCCACCACTGTGACCACCGCTAGAGCTGCCACCAATACCACCACCACCAGTGTGACTTCCATTGGCATCGCTACCATGGCCACTGCTAGAACTACCATTGATCTCGCCACCATTAGTGTGACTTTCGGCGGAGCCACCTCCAGAGTCAAAGCCACCACCATGATTTCTGTTGGAACCGCCTCTACCAATGCCACCTCCACCTCTGAAGTTTCTGCCACCAAAGCCCCCACCTATCATTCTACCAAATCCTCCACCACCAGAGGTGAAAGAAGGGGTGAATTGGAAACCCAAAGGGTTTCTGTTGACTTTGATGGTCTCAAAACTTTCAAAAGTAGTGGGTATATTGATTGAAGGGACCGCATCAGCCATATGCATGGATGTAGGAGGCATCGACATCTCCAGCTACCTCTCACATTCCTCAAAGAGGCCACCTTGTATCATGCAACCATGGCTCAAGGGGGCACATGCTTCGGCCAGACCAGTGAGACTAGATAAGAGTTCTACACATGTTCAGTCTTTTTCCACCATGTATCTTATTTCGTTGATCACCTTAGTAGCCCTAGCCATCTTCAGGTTTCCTTCCAGGTGATTTTCTAATGCACCTAACCCCTTATCGAGGCTAAGGACATACTCGGAAGGAATACGAATGACCTCATGCTCATCTATGGATGAAGAGGTTGATGATGCAGGAGGAGTAGGGATGTGATCAGTTTCATCAAGAAATATAGATTTGCCTCGAGATACATTCTCTTGTGTGGACAGACCAACCGCGGAACTAGAGAAAAGGTCGGTAGTGAAGCTAGAGGAGGCCTTTGTCTTGTCCATCGGAAGGTGTCGCAGACTTCTTCTAACAATATTCCCAGAGGTCATAGATTGGATCATGAAGCTCATAAACTTTCCCAACACACTAGGGTACAATGACCAAGAGGTATATGAGAAAAAGTTTAGGATTCCAACAAATGGATAGACATTGGTTCACGTCGGGTTCACCAAAAATGTAAGAGAGGGGGACAAAACACTGCAAGGCCCCATGTCACGAAAGGCCAAGAGTGGAAAGGCTACCATAACTTACCTTAGTTTAAAGGATAGTTAGGATAGAAGGGATGAGAATGATGAAGACTATGTGTCCTTCGATCACTCTGCTATCCCAAGAACTGAAGGGACACTAGACGAGTTGCTTTCCAGAGTCAACTCTACATCTCAGGTAGCTCTCTATATGAGGAAATAAGCACAATTATGGGATGACAACGCAGCACGCTGGTGTCCCGCAGGTTCGTTGGCATCCATACGACCAAAAAACTAGAGAGATGAGGTTCGAATCCTGACAAAGGGCTAACAGTCTATTTTAGTTGTTTCAGGAAGTAAGGAACAAGACTAAGAAAAGTGAAATGTAAATACAGGTATAATAAAAGAAGTATATTACCGCAAGGGTGGCGAAGATAATTTCATAGAATAATCCTCTTGCCTAGTTGCTCTAAGATCTCTCCACCTGCACATAGAAAAAGGGAAAGTGTTGGGGCTATTTAGAGGTATGCCTCAGTCAGACCCCCATCTTGGTGTTTCTACCTCCACAGTAGCCAAGTTTGTAATGATAGGAATAATGATAAAGAAGGGAAATACAAGCTACGTATGCAAGAAACACTACAAAACAGTACGTGCTTACTCAGCCAAATATGATAGAGGAGATGAGAGGATCTTACCACCTCCATCCAAAGCACTCAAGGCTTGTGGAGGAGTGAATGAGAAGAACTCAAGCCTCTATTGCAATGGTGTTTGTCCTACAGTCACACTATCAGAGTGATGGAGTGGTAGATTGTTGCAATGGAGTGAAGAATGTTGCTACAAGGCTTGAAAATGGATGCTCAAAGCATGGAGAGAGTGTGCCAACTCATTCAAAACATGAGAATGGAATAATGGAGTGAGAATATGAAGGAGAAGATGAAAAATGGCCATATTCAGGTCAGTCATCCGAAGAGGGGCGTTACACTTTGACTCCCAATCGAAAGTGTAACATCTCTGTAGTCTCCAGCCATAGGAATTAGCCAGAGATGTAAGCATGCCACGTGGACATCTGTGCACCATGTGGGCATCCCCGATAGAAACAACCCCACTGACACACAAACAAGGCGCCAAGGGGAATGCAAGCAGCGGGCTTAAGTGGAATTAAACCTCCACTTTTGGTTTTCTAAAGTGTAAAGGGGTGAAAGGGGAATTTGTGTTAGGGGTGCAAATTCACACTCATACATTTTACCCCCACTTTAGTGAGCATGAGTACTAATGAGTGCTTTGGTAAAGTAGAGTAGTAAGAAAGTAACAGAGTAAGAGATGTATACTTGAACCGACGAGGAAGTAGAGAACAGTCTAGAAAACCCAGAAGTGTAGGAAAGGACTTCGTAGCTCTATGGAACTACGAAGTTGAAGTATGAAAGTTCCTCATAGGCTCACAGTCCCGCAAGGGGGATATCCTTCAAGAACTCTCACATGAAGGAAACCAGGAAAAGCACTTTACAGATATGTGGAATTGCAAGGAAGGTATCCCCTAAGAACTCTCACATGAAGGAAACCAAGAAAATTACCTTACAGATCCGCGGACCTGCAAGGAAGGTATCCCCCAAGAACTCTCATATGAAGGAAACTAAGAAAAGCACTTTATAGATCCACAGACATGTAAGGAAGGTATCCCCCAAGAACTCTCACATGAGGGAGACCAAGTAAAGGGGACTCCACACTGTCAGAGATGGCGACATGTTTACTCGTAGATAGAACACATCAGGAAGTGGCAGCGCAGGCCAGTGAACAGATAGTGATATAGACCATCGCTAAGTTGTAAGACTTTCAAAGGGGTCCCTCAAGAACCCTTCAAAAGGAAGGAGGGTTAGCTCAAGGGATGCTTTGTTCGAAAGGTGAAGTCTAGTTGAGCTTCCCCCAAGCTAGACATAAAGATGCAAAGACGGTCTAGTCGGGCTGCCCCGGACTAGACGTCGAGGTGTCAAGCCCGTCTAGTCGAGCTACCCCCAAGCTAGACATAAGGATGCGAAGTAGGTCTAGCCAAGTTTCCCTCAGACTAGATGTGAAGAAATGAAACTGGCCTAGTCGGGTTACCCCCGAGCTAGATATCATAGAACTTGTTGAAATCTTTCAAAGGGATCCCTCGGGAACCCACCGTGAAAGGGAGGGGTCCACTCAAGGGACACATTGTTCAGAAGCTACTATCTTCCTTCTTGAATCGATTCGTCACCAAGGAGTCCTTTTGAAAGATGTTCACTTCATCAAGGAATTCAAAAGGAAGGAGATGCGCTCTTACAACGGGAAGAATAAGACCGTTCCCACTTCGGAGGAGGGTTTCCAAGTCCTTTGTTTACAAACCCATGATGAAAGAAACATGTTCCATTAGGGTTTCAAGTTGAGAATGCAGTTCTAACAAAGAAGTGTGTGAGGGGTCTTTTGAGAAAATATTTGTTCAATAATAAATGTGTTTTCTAAAGACCAAGTAATGTAGAAGAGGCGTTGTCGCACATGAAAGGGACAACTCAAGCAAAGATGAGAGAAAGGTAAAGAAGATAGATCACACACAAAGGGCACAGGGGGATCTGGTTATGCAGGGTCAGATCTGTCTTTATTTATATTAGGTAACCATGGCAAGAGGTGAAAGATCATCGATCCCCAAACAGATCAGGAAGAATGCACAAAAGACAAAATAAAAAATAAAAAATTGGGTCAACATGGAAGGAGATGTAAATCCTCCTGATGCTTCACATCATCCCTAATTTACCGAAAGTCAATCACAAACATGGAAGGATAGAGATACATGTAGAAGAAGGTTTGCAACACAAACACCACGCCTGTATACTAGCACCAATAGGGGTAACGAGGGTCATCCAGGCACACATAGCATAATTATGGGGGAACACATCACAACACATACATGCATCTAATCTAAAGATCAAGAAAAGGGTTTCCCTCTAACACTATTCAACCAAGAGGTCATTAGCTTTATTGTGCCTATAGCACACATGCCCCATTTGGAATGGGGAGCCTCCCTTTTTTGCCTGTGTCGAATCGCATTTTTCTCTGACTTGTTTTGCATGCCCCTATTTTAAATTCCAAGTGATTGAGGAGCTTTTGAAAATCATCCTGAATCAATCACATTTTTCCCCTCCCCCAAATTTTTCTAAGTCCTAGTTGCACCAATGTCCTTGGGATGGTGTGGGTCCACCCCTTCGATCTGTCATGTGCAAAATTCCCTTGTGCCCCAATTGTTCTGAATGGTAGATGCCTCGTGTCCACCCACCTTGCGGGACCCGCACCCCTGTTCGCCCTTTTGGTCATCGTCATTATGAGCGGCAATCATACAACAGCCACTCACATCTAGGACTCCACTGACCTCGACACCATCTAAAATGACCATTCAACCACCCATCAAATGTTGTACAAGTATTAATTACAAGCATTAAATGTTGAAAACCCTATATAAACTTGGCTTGACCTATCATTTTTGTCAAAATTCATTTGCAGAGAGGATTCAAACCGCCATCCATAGCCGTCATCACGCCCGCAGCGCACGTCCACCGCCCAGCATACATTTTGCATGTACTTATTCAATTTTCTTAGCAGGATCATCGAGTACGCCCACCCTTTCCCTGTGCCTTCATTTCTTCTCAAAAATGCCTAAGTGATTGACTATTGTTTTCAATTTAAATATCAAACCTGGTTAAAGGAACCTCCTTCTCATAAAACCCATCATTTGAAATCACTCAGAAAATGTTAAAACCAAGATTGAATCTATTCGAAAGCTAACTACCTCATTGTTGTTCTTGTCATGCGGCGTTCTCATTCCTCAGACCTACACCACTTTTACGGCTATCCCTTTCCCAAAAAATTGCAAACTATGTTGAAGTCGGCCACTAACCTCAACGGGTCCACCTCCGCGAGATGCCCCGCCAACCTGGTCATCCGAGTCTTCAAGCTCCCATCACATTAAACACTATCCATCATGCCTCACGGACCCGCCAGTGTAGGTCTCTGCAGGTCTGTTGCCTTTCAGGATTGTCATTTCGATGGTTATTTACTCATGTCATTCAGCTCATCGAAACCTGACTAAACAGTCAGACAATGGCAAAAATTAAAGCTAAATCCATCTGTCTGCTGCCTCTCTCAAGCCTAATGGTGCAGATGACCATTCGCTCATTACTGTTTCCTCTTGTCATTCCTAATGGCCTTTTGAAACTACCTTTCGACCTACGGATGTCGTACACCCCTTCACCGACAATAAAATCTGCAATTTCAACTCACCGAAGGAATCACCGGTTGTTGCCTCTCTCGAGCCCACCTACGTGGACCACCATCCACTCTGCAGTTTCTCCACGTCATTCCAATGGCCATCTAATGTCATCCCTCTGACTTTCAAACCCCGCTGCACAAAATGCCACTGAAGGATAAAACAATGAAATCTTATGTCTGCGGGTGTAGTCTTGCGGACCTCTGTTCATGAAACTCCACCATTCCAAATAGCCTCCAGACCTCATCTTCCCACACTGCGGATCCCGCATTACCTTTTGTTGTCAGGATAAATCGAAATCAAACTAAATGAAGGATGAATGGCCGTGACCCTCCACGGGCCCGATGCTTTGGAGCTCCATGTGTGGACCGGCATTCCCTCTTCCTCATTTTGAACAGTCGATTCTTTGAGTCCTCCCGTGTCTTTCGGCTTGCGTGCCCCAATAGTCTGTTGCCCTTGCGGATCCCACTATGTGGAACGTCATCTGCGGCAGGTCGTCCTGCTAATGTCGTTTTAACAAAAAACACTGAAATAGCTGCCAACCCAAGGAACTTTGTGCCCCTGGGCCCTGCATTATACAATTTCCCTCAAACAAAAGGTGAAGGTAATATTTAAAGGGATTTATATGCATGAATTATCAGACCTGACGTTGTTTTGTAGGATGTTGGTTAGTGTTCCTTACACTTTGTGATTGTATCACTTACCGCCTTCCTTGGTTGCAGGATATATGGAACCAGCTGTTGGAACCTCAAGGAAGGCTATAGAAAAGGATAAAGGGAAGAAGGTTGCAAAGGCTCCTTAGGGCAAGGAAGACAAGGATCAAATGAAGTATAAATTCCAGGGGGAGCCCCTTAACTCCAAAGTCCTCAATGGAAAGACATTTCAAATACCAACTTGGGGCATATAGACATCAAGGAATTCAAGAAAAGGGTGAGGATCAATCCTAACATGGAGAACACATGAAAAATTAGAGCAAGTGGGTTGTCCAAGGCTGTAGGATTCCCACCAGCCCTTATCACCCCTAAACTTGTAATGGCCTACAGAGAGGCCTATCAAGAGGAGACTAGAACCATCATGGATAGGGATGGAAACATCTTGGCTAATTTTTCTACCAAGTCCATTGGGCACACCTTCCACATCCCCACCATCAGTAAGATGAAACAAGCTACCATGGAATACTAAAAGTAGATGTGGGATGAAGATCCCCTCAGATGCAGAAAATTGATCAATCAACATTGGTTGAAGGATAAAAGGAGCAGTGCTAATAAGTTTCCCCAAGAATTATACCGCAGTGACTTCTTTGAGGATTACCATGATTTGGTGACCCTTTTGAGTAGGTTCATGGCTCTTCCAACCGTTGCTTTCTTTTAGGAATGGATGTTTTATTTCATCAAGGAAATCATCCGGGGGGATACATAATTTTTCTAGAAAGGAATGGTCAACGAATGCTTACATGAGCAGTTCATAGCAGTGAAGAACACATCAAAATTTTATATGACATCTTATCTTGTATACTTACTCGTTGACCGTGCCCAGTACAGGGGTCTATTTGCAGCACCAAACCCAGACCCACGAACAGAGCTGAAAGTATATGACAAGTACCCCCAACTTCAATATAGAAATTTCAAGAGAGAGTACTGCAGGGTTAATGATGCCTTCACCGGCCATGTCATCAAATTTCTTGGAGGTGATCCTAAAAGAAGTATTTCTCACAGTGCCAGTTCGGATTCTTGTTCATTCAGTTTCCAAAGTTCACTTACATCTGAACCGAGGGGTTTTCAAATAAACCATATAAACTGCCCTGATATCCAAATGACCAGATAATACTACTTGAAGTCTCCCGACAGCTGCAATGATCACACGCCCTTCTAAGCGACAAGCATCAAGCAAGAGTTCCCTATCCTCTTGTCTTTGGGAAAGAACAGTATGAGCTCCATACTTCTCAGTGTGTAGAAAACTCTGACAAGGACATCAATGAGTACAATCTTAAGTTTTATACTGCTCGATCGTGGATGGATCCGTATGGAAAGCTAAGAAATATGGTGGGATTAGAATATGCCCACTTGCACAATTTCAAGGACTTCTGGGAAAATTGTAAAGATGACAAGGACGTGTGTATGCAGCAATATATGTGCATGATGGCCTACTTCATCAAAATGGCCAAGTTATTTCTAGTGTCATAATAGGTGGTGGAAGAGGAAAGCACCGTGATAGATCCAAGATATAATGTTGTTGCTAATTTTCCATTACCAACCTTAGACTAGAACAAAGAAGATGTCAGTGACCTCGATATTATCACCAAGCCTTTTGAGGTGCGGACCAAGCAATGGATCAACAAGAAAGTTTCCCAATTAAAGCAACAAGGAGTAGAGCTTACTTGCATAGAGCCCGAACATCTGCACAAGGGCGAGGCCAAAGGTGCCACTACTAATGAAACTTCAATGGGAGAAACCTCAACATCTCCCCCCATCATGAGATCAAAAAAGAGAAAAGAGGTAGCTAAGGAACAACCCAAATCCAAGGGGTCTCCAGCAAGGACCGCAGAGGTTGGAACGTCAAAGAAGCCAAACAGGTCGGGTGGTTTCACCATAATACCCCTATACAGAAATACGCTCTTCATGAAGTGGAAGAGTAGCCAAAGTCCCTGCTTATTACATCTGTTTCTACAGCCATGATTGTTGTTGTTACCACCTCGCTCATCCCATAAGCAGCAATAGCTACCTCTTCACCCACGGTGGACATTTTTCTACACCTTGGCTCTACCTCTCCCATGGCACAAGTTATAACTATTGACTCCTCTTCAGCCACTACCTCCCCGCTCTCCTCATCATCCATATATCCATCATTCTCCCTTCCAACTGCCATTTCCCAAGCAATAAATGGTCTGCCAGTTCCTCCACCTATTGATCCACCCTCAATGGAGGCCACCATGAAAATTTTTGAGGAGTTGGATAGACAACAAAGGGAGGCAACCAGGAGGTTGGAAGAGGAGGCGGACGACTACCATGAACATCCTATATTTGAGCATCAATTAAATGATAAGGTTGTCTATGAATCCTCTGAGGATGATGATGAGGATTCCAATGCCAAGATTATTGAAGAGACCTTTGATCCTGATCTTAAAGAGGAGATATCTAAGAAACTCAAGGAAATTGAAGAGAAAGAGGTTGAAAGACAACCTATCATTGAAGGGAGGTTGCTAATACAAAGATGGAGGACACTAAGTCTCTAGCAAGGGAACATGATCAAGGCCCTAAGCCTGATGAGGAGATGTCTCTTCATGATGAAAAGGAGGAGAAAGAAGAGGGTAAGTCTGATAGAGAGGTAGAAACAAGAGAGGACCAAGAGATAGAGCATCATGAAGAACATAGACATGAGGAAGAAGAAGAAGAAGAAACTTCTGAGAAGGAGGTTAGTCCTAAAAATCATGTGGTTGCTACATCCCCAAGATAAGTAACAATAGTTTTGCATGATTCAGATGAGGAGGAGGGGGAGAAGCTGGAATAGGAAACCTTGGGTGATAAAACATCACAAATGCTATGAGCCCATGAAGAGGAAGGTGGTCATGAATTGCCTAAGGGAGAAGCTCAAATACCCAAGTGGCTTGGGAAACAGCTAGAAAAGAAAACACCAAATCCAACATATCCTAAAGCGAGATTGGAGGCCATCTTGGCTCATGCACAGATTATTACCACAAAGAAGAAGAAGCCAAAGGTCAGATCCCAGATGACTATGGATGCCTCAAGGTCAAGGACTGTGCAAATTTCCACCCCAGTAGTGGGTGAGGAAGGGGTTAGTTACAATATCTCCACTATTGACTTGGGACCAGCCACTAGGGAGTAGAAGATCGATCACCTCCAAGGATCTATTGCCATCATCGTGCATCAAATGAATAAGGACAAAACCTCTAAAGAGGAATTGAAAGAACAGGTGGCAGATTTAACAGCATACATCCAATAGTGGTCCTTGACTAATGAGCTTCCCACCACATCATCAGCTCCTCCCTTGCTACTCTCAGCAGAAAATATCAGCAAATTGGAGAAAAGGAAGAGTTGGACTAAGGCCACGAAAGACTGGTTCCAATAGGTTCTTTACAATGGAAATATGGGCATCGGACATGTTGTTAGAACAGCAAATAAATTTCAGGATGTGTGGAAGTACCTTGAGGATATAAAGAAGACATGTACTGATTTCCCATAAATTTATAGGATCACATATCCTAAGTTTGAGGCAATCCTCAAGTTGCCCAAAAAAATAGTAAAGAAAGAGCTTACGATGGTTGAAAATGATCTTTGGCTCATGGAAAATTGGAAAATAGGCCTGGACCATAGAAAAGAGATACTCGAGCAAGTGCTTCATGAGATGGAGCATGATCTTGACTAGGTAAAATAAATAGAGGGGTATGTGAAGAGTACTTAAAGTTCATGACAGATTGCAATATGTCATCTACGGGGATAGATCTTGACAAGGTAAGGCCTTATTTCCATAAGAAAATGGAAAATGGAAAAATTGGTGAGCTTATAGCAGATTTTATGGGTTTTGTTGCTCGTGCCTTCGCCCAGCCTGAGTAGATAGTACAAAACGTAGATAACTATGATGGAGATTGGGAAACAATCACCCGCAGATCCAAAAAGTTGAACTTTCAGATGCTTTAATCTGATATTTCAGAGTGGGATAAGCTCCAAGCATTAATCCTCAAGTTCATAGAGTATGCTATCAAGAAAAGTGAAGGAAATTTGGTTATTGACAATGAGTTCCTCACTATGTAGCTGCAGCAAAAGCGAAAACAGCTATCTACTAATGGACAAAAGAGCTACAGTGCTGCCATAAAGGACAAAATAGGCTAAATGAAAAAATGTAATTTTAAATTGTAAAATATTTAGGGGTAGGTGAAACCCTAATATAAAGTGAATTTTGGCCACACAATGAGATCAAATCTTGGCCACACATTTTTGTTTTTGGAAACTATAAATAGGGGTCTCCTCCTCTCATTTTAAGAGAGTTGAGTTGTTGTAAACGCATGTTGCAGAAATATTAATAGAATTTCATTGGCTTTTGGTGGATTCTTAAGTTTCTATTGCATGTTACATGGTTCATCTCCCATAGTTAGCTGATTTAGAAAGATTTACTTTGCTATTTAAACTATTTTATTTTTCTTTGATAGAATAGTTGATGTTGTTTAATGGTTGTGTAGTATTCTTCTATGTTGATGCCTTTCTTGTCCATAATTTTGGCTGTTTACTGATGGTGGACAGTTGTGTAAAGTTAGTCTGGGCATAAATTTAAAGTTGCTCCAAACTTCTATCTTTTATTCATGCATGTTTATGGTGAATGAATGGCTGAATATTTGCAATCCTTAGAAGCTTGCACAAATTTCATTGTACTGTGAACAAATCTGGTTATGTGAAATTTTGTTTTAAGGAAGTTGTCCACAGTAGAACCCTCCATGATCACTATTCGTTGCTAGTTGCAGATCTAGGAAACTCTTCCCTTTCCTTCCCCTTTTCTTTTTCTTTTAATAAGCAACCTATGCTAAGGTTCATTTCACACTGTAAAGCCAAATCTCGATTCAAGATAGGAGTTTAAGATTGTTGTCTAAACCTGCAGCAAATTGCACACTAACTTCCCACTTCAAGAACTTCATCCTAAGATTCAACTTCCTTCTAGCCTAACTCTCGTAAGTCTGCCCTGTGATTACCAGAAAAATTACATTGAATACCAACTGAAGAATTCCATGCATGTCATGACCTGACACCCGAGAGACCTTGGGGTAATTTTCAGCAACTTGTTGGAGATTTCCTTTCAAGAGAGGCGATGCATCTATGCATTACCTATGTTGAGAAAGTGCTAAAACACACATCAACAAGCTTCCCACTCTAGATCATCATAGGAAGGATGATGAGCCTGCAACAGTTTAATGTTGAGGGGAGGATCTTTCGATCCTCCTATAACAAGGGCCAAGGCAGAGGGACCCGTGAGGTCTCTGTCACTCAGCTCTAGTGGGTCCAAGGTCAACAACTTTACAAAGATCGTTGACAAGTTTGAAACTTAATCCACTAAGTTAAACATGCACTTAATGGGAGTGTCATGCTTCACCTCAGTGGATGGAGGATTTTGCACCCAAGGTTCACTGTTGGGCTCACCAAGAGACTCGGGAGCAATGACAAACTTGGGGGAGGCTGGGACCGGTTTCATTACTAGGACAGAACAAGTCAACTTGGGGCCACCTTTCGGAGAAGGTGAGATCTTCTTATGTCCTTTGTTGCTAGAGGGACCATTCTCTACCTTCTTCATTATTGGAGGAGGTGAGCTCCCCATAGATGAATCAAGGAGGGTAGAGGGAGAAGAGGAGAGAACCACAGTGGACACCACTGAATTGTTCACCATGTCCATGGGCTTTGGGAAAGGCAAGACATCTGGGATGGAAGTCAACAAGGGTGGCTCCACCGAAGGATTGATGAACACTTGCACCCTTCCAAGCGCATGTGTGCTCATAGCATGAGCTGAAAGAGATTCAGATATGGAAGGAGGGAAAGAGGAAGACACATCAGGAGGTGTCATCTTCTCTTCCTCCTTCTTCTTTAAGGAGGCTTGCTTAGCTAGGAAAGCCTTTCGCTGACACTTACGCTTGCGCGCAAGGCAGTTTCTACGACTCTTCAAACCGGAAGTCAAGATCTACAAAGGGACAGAAGGATCCTGCTCAGCCATGGGAGTGTCTTCCATAGCTAATTCCAGTGGAAAGACAAACTCCTGAATGGGAGAAGAAGGGGCAAGTTCAGAAACGGCAAGAGGATTTGACTCTACCACCTTAGAGGTGGATCCTTTCCTGTTAGGGGGAATAGGAAGAGGTCGAGGGGAAAACTCTCTCTGTGAGCCTTTCTTTCTATCATACAAATAGTACCAGGGTCCTAGGGACCTATTAGGGAGGTCTGATATCCTGACTTTGGGCTTTTGCCAAGGAGGCATCATCAGACTCAGCGGGTAGAACCCAGGCTTGTTCATCCAGTACTCTTCCCAAGAGAGAGGAGTGGACGAGTTAGCTCAAGAGGGAGTGAGCTTCTCCTTTCCCTTTTGGGAAGAGGATGTAGCTAGTAGCTCAGCTATAGGAAGGGTCAACCTCGGTTGTCCCTTGCCCCCAGTTTTTTACTTCACGTAGTTCTTTTAAAGTAGGTCTATTCTCTGCAAGAGTGGACCGACTAGAGTGGACCAAAAGTGATCCAATGAGTATCCTCTATGAGATACCACAAGCTGATATCCAGTGTCATGCACTACGTGCATGACACCTTCATGGGAAAATTCCAGGCATTTATGAATTACATAGGCAATCCCATTCATGGAAGCTAGCCAAGGTATGCCTAGCTTCACTCTGAATAGGTCTGACTCTGGGATGACATTGAAGACTGTATCTAAACTACTAGGTCCAACTAGGAAGGACAACATTATCAATCCATAGGGTTTAAGAGAAATTCCATCATGTGTGTGGATGATGGATTTTGTCTTTTCATATTCCCCCCTTTGTAGGGAGTTTAGAAGTAACGTCTCCTCTATGATGACATTCACTCTACTCACAAGGTCGACTAAGACTCCTATCACAATGTTGCCATTGAGGTGAGCAGGAATTTAAAGTAGAGGAGGCTTACCATTTGTTGGCATGTCTTCTGAAGTAAATTTTATATCTGGTGAACCGGTCACAAGGCGGGGAGAGGGAGTAATGGTAACCACGTTAACATATGCCTCAGGGTGAGAAGTAGAGTCAGCGGGATCGATAATCATGTTAGCATAATGTGATGGAAATGGGTCTTTGTATATCTACAATTCACTATTAGCTTTTTCCATTGATTTGTTCATTTTTTTCTTGTTCCCATCAAGACGGATAGAACCGTCCTCGATGTGGTCCTATATCTCATTATGCAAGCGCATATACCGTTCAGAATCATGTCTGTTAACTCAGTGGTACTAAAAATAAGTGTTTTCTTCATACCAGCTAGGGTATGCTTCTCTAACTAGTTTAGGATGTGGAAGGTTAAGGATCTTATCCTTCACCAACTTCTGCAAGATGGAAGAATAAGATTTTGATAGCTTCATAAACTTTCAGTCGCATTTTAGGTCATTGTTATCCACAATGACTACTATGTTTGCAACAATTTTACCTCTTCTCGAGATCGATACGATAGATCTTCCTTCAGCCCCGAACTGAATCACCATTTGTTGATACTCTCGTAGAGCCGCACACAAGTGTACAAAATATGGATACTTCATGAGGGTGAACTTCTCTTGCCAAGGCCTTTGTAAGTTCCCTATGAATACCTTATGTACATCAGAATTAGGTAACGGATATGAGATCTATGAGAAGAGTGCTTGGTATCGCACTATAAAGTCTATAATCTTTTCATTGTCCCCTTGTTTTCACCTGACAAGGTCTGAGAAGGTCATATTTTGTCTGATATTAGCTTGGAACTATCACAAGAGCTGATTCACAAGTTGATCAAACGTGAAGATGGAATTATAGGGAAAAGAACAGTACTAGTCCAGCACTGTATCTTTGAGGGATTGAGGAAATAATTTTTCCATCAACGCATCGTGATGGAAAAATTTTGTGCATAAGGCATTAAAGGTGGACACATGTTTCTGTGGGTCCCCTTTACCACCGTATTTCTAAAATTTGAGAATCTCCACCCTTGCAAGAAAGGAGTGTTTAGGATTGCAACCGACAACAGGCTGTGTCAGAAGAAGGGCTGGAAGATAGGTTGGGCCGAGGCCTGGGAAAGGTTTTCCAGCTAGTTTTGCATCTTCCCCATATTCTAAAGAAGGGTATTCAGAATACGGTTGTTAGAAGACATAGGACCACCATAACCACCACTAGAGCCACCATTGTGACCACCACTAGATCCATCGCCATGACCACCACCACTAGATTTTCCACTGATACCGCCACCACCAGTGTGAATTTTTTCGGTGCCACTATCATGGCCACCTCTAGAGTTGAAGCCACCACCATGATTTCCGCCAGAACCACCCCCACTAATGCCACCTCCACTTCTGAAGTTTTCATCACCAAAGCCTCCGCCTATCATTCTGTCATATCCTCCACCACTGAAGGTGGCAGAAGGGGTGAAGTGGAAACCCAAAGGGTTCCTATTTACTTTAACAGTCTCAAAACTTTTAGAAGTAGTGGGTATATTGATCGAAGGGACCACGTCAGCCATATGCACTGATGTAGGAGGCATCGACATCTCCAGCTGCCTCTCACATTCCTCGAAGAGGCCACCTCATATCATGCGACCATGGCTCAAGGGGGCACACGTTTCAGCCAGACTAGTGATACTAGCTAAGATTTCTACACTTGTACATTCTTTTTCCACCATGTATCTTATTTTACCGATCACCTTAGTAGCCCTAGCCATCTTTGGGTTTCCTTCCAAGTGATTATCTAATGCAACTAACCCCTTACCAAGGCTAACGACGTACTCGGAAGGGATACGAATGGCCTCATGCTCATCTATGGATGAAAATGTTAGCGACACAGGAGGAGTAGGGATGCAATTAGTTTCATCAAGAAATCTAGATTTGCCTCATGATATATGCTCTTGTGTGGACAGACCAACCATAGAACCAAAGAAAAGGTCGGCATTGAAGCTAGAGGAGACCTTCGTCTTGTCCATCAGAAGGTGTCACAAACTTCTTCTAACAATATTCCCAGAGGTCATAGACTGGGTCGTGAAGCTCATAAACTTTCACAACACACCAGGGTACAATGACCAAGAGGTATAAGAGAAAAAGTTCAGGATGATGACAAATGGATAGACTTTGGTTCATGTCGGGTTCACCAAAAATGTAAGAGAGGGGGACCAACAACTACAAGGCCCCAGGTCATGAAAGGCCATGAGCGGAAAGGCTGCCCTAACTTACCTTATTTTAAAGGACATTTAGGATAGGATGGATGAGAATGATGAAGACTATGTGTCCTTCAATCACTCTGCAATCTCGAGAACTGAAGAGAGACTAGATGAGTCGCTTTCCAGAGTCAACTCTATGTCTCGGGTAGCTCTCTATCTGAGGACAGAAGCGCATTTCTGGGATGACAGTGCGGCACAATGGTATTTCATAGGTGCGTTGGTGTCCATACGGCTAGAAAACTAGAGAGACAAGGTTGGAATCCCGAAAAAGGGCTCACAGTCTAGTTTAGTAGTTTCAAGAAGTAAGGAACAAGACTATGAAAAGTGAAATGTAAATACGAGTATAATAAAAGAAGTATATTACTGCAAGGGTGGCGAAGATAATTTCATAGAATAATCCTCTCACCAGCTTGCTCTGAGATCTCTCCACCTGCACACAGAAATAGGGAAAGTGTTGGGGTTGTTTAGGGGCTTGCCTCAGTCAAACCCCCATCTTGGTGTTTCCACCTCCACGGACAGCCAAGTTTGTAATGATAGGAATAACGATAAAGAAGGGAAATACAAGCTACGTATGCAAGAAACACTACAAAACAATACGTTCTTCCTCAACTGAATACGATAGAGGAGATGAGATGAGATTACCACCTCCATCCAAAGTGCTCAAGTCTTGTGGAGGAGTGAATGAGACAAACTCAAGCCTCTACTACAATGGTGTTTTTCTTGCGCTCGCACTATCGGAGTGATGGAGTGGTAGATTGCTTGCAATGGAGTTAAGAATGTTGCTACAAAGCTTGAAAATAAATGCTCAAAGTGTGGAGAGAGTGTGTCAACTCATTCAAAACTTGAGAATAGAAGAATGGAGTGAGAATATGGAGAAGATGAAAAATGGCCATATTCGGGTCGGCCAGCCGAAGAGGGGCGTTACACTTCGACTCCCAATCAAAAGTGTAATGTCTCTATAGTCTCCAACCATAGGAATCTACTAGGGACATAAGCGTACCACATGAATGTTTGTGTGCCACGCAGGCATCCCCAACAGAAATGCCCCCACCGACACAAAAACAGGGTACCAAGTGGAATGCAAGCAATGGGCTTAAGTGGAATTAAACCTCCGCTTTTGGTTTTCTAAAGTGTAAAGGGGTGAAAGGGTAATTTGTGTTAGGGTTGAAAATTCACGCTCATAGAAGAAAACACAAATGGAAGGATATTTGTACACTCAAGGATATGAAATTGAGAAGGCTTATCAGACTCCATACACTCCACCTTCGAATGGTGCAAGTACAAGTGTAGAATTCAAGGCACATGAGAGCAATGGTAAGGCAAGGTACATTATTACAAATAGTCTTTCAAAAATTGAATTAGTTAAAATTATGAGTTTGAAGACTACTAAAGAAGTTTGGGATAAGTTAGAAATCATTTATGAAGGAGATCCGAAGGTCAAGCAAGCAAAGCTGCAGAAATTGAAGGCACTGTTTGAAAGGATGCAAATGTCTAAGGATGAATTGGTTAAAGGATACATTTAGAGAATTGATGAATTGGTAAGTGATATGAGAGGATTTGGTGTAGCAGTTAAAGAATCTAAAGTGGTCAAGAAAATTATCGGATCTCTTCTGGATTGTTACAATGAAAAGGTATTTTCTATTGAGGAAATAGTTGATTTTAATAAATATTCTAGAGGTTGGTTGATTGGAACTCTCACTACATTTGAAATGAGGAAATTGAAGAAAGGCACAAAATTAGAGACTGCTTTCAAGGTTGATAAATCGGAGACGGTTGAAGAATCAAGTGAAGAAGACTTTGATGATCTAGAAGCTAACTTTGTAAGGAAAATGAAGAAGGGCACCGGTAAGTATCAAGGTAAATTACCTTTAAAACATTTTAGCTATGGTGATATATGTCATTATGCTTCTAGATGTCCAAAAAGAGCTAAAAGAAATCAAAATGAAGAATGGAAAGGAAATAAAGGAAAGATGATTAGGAAAGATTACTATGTGAGAGAAGATGTTGGTATTTCTGATGATGAATCTGATTATGGAGACTTTGATGATAATGAATGTCTATTTCTGGCTATAAAAGATGAATCTGGTTCTACTAACCCTAAAATTTGTGTGAAGGAAAGTGTACCGAAGAATGGATAAGGTTGAAGGTACTTTGGTATATTTTTTTCATGTCAAAGAAGATAAGAATTACTGGGTTTTTGGAAGTGGTTTCTCTAATCATATGACTGGAGACAAAATTAAGTTTGTTAAACTTGAAAAATATGATGGAGGATTAGTTAAATTTGGAGATGATTCAAGAGCTAAGATTTGTGGAATAGGTTCAATTAGTTTTGATGGTAATAATAATATTGACAATGTTTACCATGTTAAGGGCTTGAGACAATCTCTTGAGTGTTAGGAAAATGTGCACTAAAGGATACAATATTGTGTTTAAGGATGAAGCGTGTGAGATCTGGAAAGGATCTAGAACAGTGATTGCTATAGGTAAGAGAATAAAAGGAAACATCTATCAGCTTAAGGGTGATAATGGTCATTTCTTTATGTTAGAGGTTAATGATAGTTGGTTATGGCACCGGAGGGTGTGTCACATGAATTTTAATAATTTGGCAAGAATTAGTTTGATTCATGCAATAAGATATTTTCCTAAGATCATAAAACCTATCAATGTTGTTTGTGAGAGTTTTCATTTTGGAAAAAAAAACAAGAAGTAGCTTTAAGGGAAAGGAACAATCTATTATTAGACTATTGGAATTATTGCATATAGATCTCTTTGGTCCTAAAAGAGTGATAATTCTACAAGGTGGTGGGTACTTGATACAGTAAGGTTTCAGCAAGGGCTCCGCAGATAGTAATCTTTACTTTAAAATTGAGGAAGACAAGATCTTGATAGTAGTTGTATATGTTGATGACATTATCTTTGGTGGAAATGAGGCTATGTGCAAAAATTTTGTTGAAGAAATGTAGAAATAATTTGAGATGTCAATGTTTGGGGAGATGAATTTCTTTATTGTGCTTTAGATTAATCAAATAGATAAATGGATTTTCATTTCATAGTCCAATTATGTCAAAGAAATGTTGAAGAAGTTTGGAATGGATGACTTCAAACCGGTATGTACTCCTATGGTGATTAATTATAAATCAAGCAAAGATGATGATTCACCTAAGGCTGATCAGAGCAAAAATAGATCTATGATTGGTTGACTATTGTATTTAACTGCTACTAGACTGGATATCATGCATGCAATTTGTCTTGTTTCTATATTTCAAGAAGATCCTAAAGAAACACATGTTGCAATAGTGAAGAGAATATTTAGATATTTAAGAGGAACATCAAAATATGGTTTGTGGTATCGTAAGGATACTGATTTTACATTAAATGCTTATACAGACGCAGATTGGGTTGGTTATGTTAATGATAGTAAAAGTACAAGTGGTGGTGCATTCTTTCTTGGATGTAGGTCTGTATCATGGCTAAGAAAGAAATAGGATTCACTTTCTTTATCCACTACAGAGGCTAAGTACATTGGACCAGCATCATGTTGTACACAGGTATTATGGATGAGGAAAACTTTGAAGGATATCAAAGTTGTATTTGATGAACCTATATCTATCTTCTATGATAATACAAGTTCAATAAACATTTCAAGGAATCCAATGATGCATTCAAGTACAAAGAATATATCTATCATATATCACTTTTTGAGAGAGAAGGTCATGGAGAATGAGGTGAAGCTTGAGTATGTTCCTACAAAGGATCAGATTGCTAACATATTTACAAAGGCTCTTCCTAAGGATAATTTTGAGTATCTTTGAGGGAAGTTGGGGATTATTTCCCCTCCTTTCTTGAACTAGATGCATAGAGAGGTGCATCAGTCTAGTGGATCTATGGATCTATCTCTTGTTTGGACTGATATTGGTGGCTACCTCTCAGGGGGAGTAGGTAGTATCATGTGTTGTCATTGTGTTTCTTAATCAGTTGGGTGTACTCCTAAGGGGGAGTATTCAGAGTAGGTATTGTGGTTCAGTGTCAAAGAAGGAGAAAAATGTAAAATATTTTATCCTTTTCCATTGATGTCAAAGGGGGAGAGAAAGAAATGTGAAAAAGAGAGAGAACTTATCTTCTCAGGGGGAGAAGATCGTTTGAGGAAAAAGAGAGAGAATTCAAAACTATTGTGTGGTCTTTGGTGGCTTTTCACATCTTGTGTTTCCATCAATGACAAAGGGGGAATTTTTGCAAGAATGGTGTTGTAATTAATGTCAACAAGAATTCTACTGACTAATGTTGTCATTGATGTCAATTATGGGATGAAGATGTTGAGGATATTGAGAAAATTGTGAAAAGAGGAAAGTAGGTTGAGGTTGTGCATGTGTAGCTGAGACTTGAGGAAGTGGTGTGAGTACATGGAGCTATTATTTTTTTGTAGAGTCTAAAGATGAATTGAAATGAGTTGAGAGTATGATTCTAGTACTTGGTTTCCAAGTGCTTTTGAGAAAATTTAATAAGGTAAAATTGTGTTGTGCAATTGATCATAGTGTGGTCCATATTGTGCTCCACATTCTTTCTATCTTGATGTTATGCTTGTACAGATCTTATAGGTGATTCAAGGTTGACAAAGGTTGCTATATTCAGAATTTGGGTTTCTAGATCGATGTACAGTAAGATATATTTTCACCAGTGTGTGAATCGGTTGTTCAATAATGTTTTTGTTGTCTGGGAGAAATGTTTTTTCTCCACATTTCTTTGCCATCTAGATTCAGGTTGTACAAATTTTGGAAGTTTCTTACAATGTCTTTATCTTTTTGTGATCAAGTTGTTACTTGATTTTATGCAATACATTGTAAGGTTCAATTATAAATGTGCAAACAAGGGTTATCAGTTGTCCTAAGTCAAAGTATTTGTTGATGCGAGCTTGGATGATGTATTCAATGAATCCTAAGTAGTTTGTGGATTGTTTTGGATTGAATTCAAGTGAACTATGTTGTCTAAAACTTTTTTCTTGATCTAAGGAAGCATGTAATCAACGTTTATGGTGTTTTGCACGAGTGTCATCCGACCTTGTGTTTACCACTACATGCGAAGATTGTGGAAGCGTGTTGAAGTGTATTGGGATCTAGTTGGTTCCTAATTAAGGATTTATGTATGTCACCTTTCGTTCCTATCCACCATGGGAATTTTTAGGTGTCGACCTAGTTTGAGTTTGAATGTATAATGACTAGTAGCTAACATTGGAGAAATTTTTGAGGTACAGGCTGATATAAATATGAATGGTATTGATGCAAGAGGAATCAACGAAAGAGAAAGAATAAAGATAGGTGTGAGTGAAGTGTATGTGATTTTAATTTGAGTAGAGTAGTGCAAACTTCATGTTAGGGTTCCTAAGGTGGTGAACTAAAGGCATCTGAAATCTTTCATGTGAGACTATGAAAGTGTGTGAGCAATTGTGGTGGAATCCTTATTTCATTAAGAAGTGTTTCTCTATGTGAAATTCTTCTTCTATCTTCTTGTATTCTTTATGTGGTAGTGAGCCCTTGTTGTGAGTCTTTTTGGACAGTACGTCATACTTTGGTAATGAGCCTTTTTGTATCAGTTTTACAATTACTTATATTGTGAGCTAATCCTCATCATGGTTTTTCCCTAATTTGGTTTTCCACATAAATCTAGTGTTCTTATGTGTGTGGTGTTGTGATTTTAGTTTCTATTATCTACATTTCCTATTTAATCAGTCAAAAAGAATAAGGAATTAATGAATTCTTGTGGATCTAATTACTATTGAGGGTTTTAAAGGTTTAATTTGCTAAAACCGATTCACCCCCCTTTTAGTTGTGAAACTTGAGGAGTACCTTGGTAGTTCATTCGGGGTACACCTATTACCGATGGTGTAGTATGGACTAACTACACTTGATCCATAAGGATTTGAAGTGTATTTAAGCCACTATGCGTCAGTCCCAATAAGATCATTCAATGTAAACTAAGCTAAGAATCCATTAAAACTAACATATTAAAATATCAAATCTTCACAAACATCTATTCTAATCCGTTGAAACTTATCCTCTTGGGGGAGTGGTGTTGCATTGATGTGGAATGGTGACCCTTTCCAATCGATTTTATTGATTAAAAGCGATGGGAACTGGTGAAAAATATGGATTAATGCATGTTTAAAGCTCGATTAACATGATAAAATCTCAGATGATAGATGTGAGTGTATGTAAAGATATTCAAAATGTAACCAATATTTGAAAGATTAAAATCCTAGTTCAAAATATACTAGATGGATGCAACTAAGTTACCATGGAAGCCATTAATAGATGCTCTAAGCTAAGATGATCAAGATTTAAATTAAAAAGCTAAATGTGGATGTAAGTGAGATTGATTTTAATAGAATAAGTCTACTATTAAAATATGGATCCCTATTCAATAGATGCAAGCTCTATTTATAGAATAGGTAAAATGAAACTGATGGTCAAGATCAAAAGGATTAATCAACGGTCAAAATGGAAGGAAAATGGAGGTATGGATCATGGATTCCCATCAAGGGTTGAGGATGCAAGATGATATTTAATCAAGAGCTTAAATTCATCCAAACACACTTTCAAAACTTACACAAGAAGCTTTGTTGAAAGTTTGTTACCAAAAGGAATATTCCCTTTTTCAAATGAGTGCAAAGGGAAAGAATATTCCATGAGAATATTCCCTTTTGGAGGAAAATTAGTATTTAGTTAATTAAAACCAAATTTTAATGTGCAAAAGGGAAGGAATATTCCACGATAATATTCCCTTTTTGGAGGAATGTGAAAAGGAGGAATATTCTTAAGGAATATTCCATTACAAGTGGGAGGATTAGATTTAATTAGCAATTTGATAATTAAACAAAGTTTCAATTATGCAAATTAGAGAAATTAAATTATATTCATTAAATAAATGATTTAATGAAAAAGGGAGATGTGATACGATATTTAATTAAATAGTTTTAGGGTTATTTAATTAAATAAGAGGACTTAAGAGGTAAACACCTGAATCAAAGATCACCATAAACATGAAAAATCCCTAGCTATGTGCACAGGCTTTCCTGAAGTGAACAATGGCGACGTGGCCCTACGAACTGCGATGGGAATTGGTGAACAACCTACTGGTGCGGCTACGAAGGGCAATGCTTGTTGACTTCCTGGTTCAAAACATGGCGGGTGAAATGTGGTGGCTGGGGTAGGTCGGAGACGGTATGAACTTCATTAGGGGGCTTTGCTGGAGCCTCCTCAGACTGGCATTTCTCTTGCATCGACCCCAGAACCCTTGGCTATGAAAGCTTGTGGGGATTATTCAGGTGCAACCTCAACCATTCCGATCTCTGGATGCAAAAACAAATCTAACCCCTACCATGTGTGCATGGATTTTTATCGGGTGCACACTCAAACTATTGTCCCTTGCTCGCCACGTCCCACATCTCCTCCTGCCTCGACCCCCTTTCTGAATCAGGGTAATGGCTCTCAAATTAGAATCCCTCAGTTTTCCTTTGGGGACTCTGAGGTGGTCTTCTCTGACGAGCCAACAGGCTTGACAAATGACTGTATCGATGCAATGGAAGGGTATTTTGGTAGTCATTTGATGGTGGTGCGGTGTATGCACAAGCATTTGTTGGTTACTTCCACCCTTGAATGGATTAAGTGCACGTGGAGCAATCTATCAACCCCTATTGTTGAATCTTTAGATTTTGGTTTCTTTTTGGTTATGTTTTGTTTTGTAGAGGATAGCAACTTCATTTTATATAATGGGCCTTGGTTCTTTGGGCATTCAAGTCTCTTTATCTCTCCATGGTCGCCTTTCTTTGATCCAGCCACGTCCAAGATCTCTTATATCCTTGTCTAGATTCGGATGTACAATCTTCCTTTGGTGCTGCGCAATGTGGATCTTCTCAACAAATTGGTTAACCAGGTGGGATCCTTTGTCAAGCTCGATCTTGACATGGTGGCTTCTGATCATCATTTTTATAGGGTTTGTGCTTTGGTGGATATTTCTAAACCTCTTACTCATTCTATCAGGGTCCATTCCTCACATGGTGTATGGACTCAATTTCTAAATTATGAGGGTTTACCATTTCGTTTCTTTTGTTGCAACCAGTTGGGTCATAGAATTGATGCTTGCCCTCTTCAACGTTCGGTTGGGGCAAGGAATGTGTGCTTGAAAAAGTGGGTTAAGAAAAAATGGCACTCCGAATTCGGAGTTTATTTGGCAGAACCATGGAAAGTTTTTTGAGCATCCTCTATTGCCTGATTTGGATCCTGTTCAGCCTTCATCTCCTGCATCCCCTCCGCATGATCCTATTCTTGATATTCCCACTGCTTCCCCATTGGATACAGAGGATGAGGGTACTGACTTGGATGGGACCTTTCCTTTCATGGATGACTTGGAAGACCAAAACCAGGCCTATTTGGATGAATTTTCTTTGGTCCACCTTGAAAATTGGGTTTATCTCAGTTTGATACTAGTAATCTAAACCTGATTACGGATCTAAATGTAAAGCTAGTAGGAAATCTGATGCGAAGAAGCTTCATAGAGAAGGTATGGAAGCAGTGGAGGCCGGTTCCCACCAGACTCTAGAAGCCATTCTCTTTTGAAAATGTCGAAGGGCTTAATTCTAGTTTTGGGCTTTCTTCCCCATGATTGTCTTTGTTTTTTGGCTGTTGATTGGAATTTATCATAGCTCCTAGCTTCTTTGTAGGTGTCTTCTATCTTCTCTTCATTTCTTTTTTCCTTGAATTCCTCCTAATTGTGAGGCTCTTTTATGTAACCTTTTCTTTTTATTTAATATAGGGAGTGGGCCCCTCAACCTACAGATTACAGATCAAAAAAAAAATTAAGAGGACTTAGGGATTAAATTAGGTAATTTGATTTATCCAATTTAACAAGATGAAAGGTTAGTGCAAGAGGGGGTGAATTAACCTAATTAGATCAATTAGATTAATAGATGAAGATGATGCAATTAATTAAATAGCTAGGCTAATTTAATCAATTAAGAAAAAAGAGGATGGGTTTTAGGATGAAACAGTGTTAGTATATCATATTCAAGTGCATGATATCATTCAGGACATTTTTAAGTGCCTACATTTTTCCCCTCTTTGAAGCGATGTACCTGTTATGTTGGTTCAAAGGCTGACGCTTTTTAGATTAAATTTGTTGCTTAGATTTATTTTTTAAACTAATTTTTGGATGCCCCATTGTTTCCCCAATGGAAGGAATTAAGTTGGTTCCCTACCCACTCAAGAAATCGAGTGAAATTTTTGAATTTTGGGTTGATTTCTTGACAAAGGTTAAATGTAGGTGTAGGTACTAAAACAAGCCTCGGGATGCCAAAAATGGTCTCAAAAACACAAAAAATGGCTCAAAATAGGCTACACAAGTCAAAAATAGGTAAAATAGGTCAAAACCCTAGATTTTGGCTCAAATTAGGGCAAAACCCCCAAATTTTTAGGCTTAAATAGTTGAGAAGGGTTGTACTTCCAATTCATTTATGCATTCAGCTTTAGAGATTTTGTGTATTTGGAGCTCTGACACCTTGGTGAGATGGCTCACTATGTGCTTCATCTTCACCTTTTGGAGTGGGTTTGAGAGTACCAACGTCGAGTAGACACAGGACCCCGGGTATGTGATTCAAAAAAAATCTCATTTTTTGCATTTAGGTGCATTTAATAACACGTCAAAGCTAGGTTTTTTAGGGCATCGCTATATAGCAACACACAAGAGGCGTCAGAAGCACCGCTATTGATTTTATAGCGACACACCTTATATTTAGTGGTGCACCACCATTTTTTTCTCTGGTGATGCTTTTGATTAGGATGTCGTGAGTTTGGTATAGCGACACAAAAATTTTAGGTTGAGCGATACTGCAAACCGATGGGCGATGCACATAACATATGGCAACGCACCCAATTTTTTATCTATAGTGACGTGTACCAATGTTGATTCACTATTGACCATAGCAATGCATGTCACTAAATTGGTGATGCACCTCCCAAATTGATACAGCAATGCACACTAAAATTAGTGACGCTATTAATTTCAACGACACTTTTAACGTTTTGGGATGCAAAGTCTCAGATTTTGATCATTTTTTTGACTTTATGGTAAATTGATGTTGTGTGTGCAATGTGTGTAGGAGGATCCTCCACTATTGATGTTGTGGGAGTATCGTTCTGACATTTTGGCAACAGTGAGAGACTTTGATGACCTAGAGGTGGAGTGGTTGGGGATGCTGGGACTAGGTTTCATCGCGTTCATGCCAGAGATCTAGACCCACCTTGCCATGATGATAGTGTTGATTGAGAGGTGGCATAGCAAGACCTCTTTGTTTCACTTGCCCGCTGGTGAGGCAACTATCACACTTGAGTATGTGTGGTGCATACTATAGTTGTCGATTCATGGAGAGAATGTCATATATGACATGGATGTTGGGAGAGATGCATGGTTCTCCCTTCTACACAGAAGTCAAATTAACTTGGTGAGATCGCAAATAGATCTTGATCTATATCATGGGCGAGTGCCTATTTTCAGATTGTTCATAGCTGCATTGATTTTTGGAGTGATTTCCTTCAACCGATGGGGTAGAGGTTTCAGTCCCAGCTAGGGAGTAGCATGGGAGGGGATGATCAAGAGGACCACCATGTATGCATGGGGTCCAATTCTACTTGCATCCTTGTACCACAACATGCACCAAGTCATGTATTGTGAGGGAAGGAGTATAGGGGTAGGTGTGACATTGTTGCACATTTGGGCATACAAGCATATTGTTATTTTGAGGCCCTTAGTTGTGTTAGCGAACATTCACAAGGATGAGACCATCATCTTCAAGTATAGGGTTTTGATGCCACTCCAGCACACAGGTCCTACAGGTCTACCATATTGGCACAAGGTCATTGATGACATGACCATTTTCAGATGGAGGTCATGGTTGTAGGCTCCAGCATGGTATGATGACCAATAGCAGCTATATTTTTCTCACCAGATTCACTATATGTATGGGTGAGAGAACACAATGATATAGTGGTACCTTCCAAACCACGTGGCTAGACAATTTGGTGAGGTACACGATGTGCCCACTAATGATTATATAGCAGTCTTTGCTAGATCAAAGAGAGAGGTTCAGTGGGGGGCTAGATTGACCCCATTGTGGTGGTCAATGGGTTTAGAAAGCTTGTTGCACAACTTGGGTTTATGATCAGGGCATACCAGATGCAGGCACAATGCCAAGATATGATGCATGGATTAGACCACTTGTTCACTTGATAGACCCAGTGGGGGGATACCCCAGAGGCAGAAGTAGAGGCTAAGGCTAAGGCTGAGATGGCAGTTGGGGTGGAGGTAGAGACGGGGCTGAGGCAGAGGGTGGGATAACTAGAGCAAGACAGGGCACAGGTTTCAAGAGATGGGAACCAACAAAAGCAGCCAGATCAAGATCACTAGGACCTAGGGCACTAGGATGGTCGACGGGATGGCCAGTAGGACGAATAGGTTTTGGGTGTGGTACCACCTCCTCCACCTTTATACTATCCAGATGCACAGTTACAAGCTGAGATATAGACTCTCACAGTAGAGAGAGAACAACTACAAGTAGAGAGGGATCGGCTACAACAACAGCTATAAGATATGACTGCCCAGAGATATCATGAGGTTTAGTTGCGGCAGCAACTGGACTTACAACTGGCCCAAGAGATTGGGCAGAGGTAGTAGCTCGAGTTGGTGGCAGTAGCTACTCAGGGATGGATAGTTTCTACTCAGATTTATAGAGAGGTCATCATAGAGGTGGCATACTACAAGATGTATTATCACAGAGATGTCCCTCAAGCGATGAGGCAACCTGATTTTCATAGAGTGAGGCACCTCTCAAGGCTAAGGATCAACCATCAATTAGAGGGGAGTTGAGCAACCACCAAGGCTAGCCATTTTGTATACACTTTTTTATTATTGGCCTGATTATTTATAGCCTCATGGATATTGTACTTTTGATTAATATACATACACTGATTCAGATATATATATGAGATGATTGTTGATCCATGATGTGATGTGCTTTATTTCATGTTTTATGAATGTATGGATGCATATGATATGATATGGTGATTTTTATGTGCTATGATTATGTATGGATGCAATGTGATCGATGCACTTCTCTTATTTATGTTATATGTGATATGTGATGTTATGATATGCTTATGCAGGATGTATGGATGGATGTAATTCTTTTTTGTACTTTTCTCGTGTGATTTATGATGTCATGATGATGCATGTATGGATATGGATGTAGATAGATGTATACATGGATGATTCTTATAGTATGGATGTTATGAATGTGCATGATATGGATGCGATGAATGATAGTGCAATGGATTAAGATTCTTAGAATAACAAATCTACATTATTCACAACTTAAATGATAATGATGATGTAGTGGATTATTTTTTCCATTATTATGATATGTTGTGATGATGTATGCATGCTGATGATTTTTTGGATGCATGATGATGCTCTTTTTGTTGACTGTCATGATACCAGGTTAGCACGGAAAAGAGAGAAGAAAAAATATTTGACCATCGATTTTGAATATTTATTCAATAAGTCCAACAAGTTCATGATCCACCGAGACTTTATTAGATATGGTGATGAGATAGATGATTTTTTCATATCTTGGGATTGGTATTTTTCGTCACTCCTTATGTTTGATACAACACATAGACACAATGCATCAAGGTATTAATAACCAGGATGGCGTTGTATCTAGTGTAATGGACTTTTACTTTGTAAACAGATAGTATAGTTCTTGTTCACACCTTGACATATGGAAACCTCATTGGAATGTAGTTTAGTAGTTCATAATATATCGGACCAAAGCATACGCAATAGTCAACAATATACTCCAAAAAATTCCCTACACACAACTAAGCAAGTACGCGCCAAGATTATTTTATAAGAATACCCACAAGCATAGTAAACGAAAGATAATAATTGATGCCCCATTCCTATCTTTGAATCATTGAGACATCATCGAGAGGTCCTTGGAACGGGTCATTAAGATAAATCATAAGAAAAGATTAAAGACAAATAGTTAGTTTTAAATATAGCTAAGGTGATTTCTGATGTGGATGCCCATTGTAGGAAGGATGCATCCTAGTGCATGTTGATCAGGTGTTTTGACTAAGACTAATATTGTGATAAGTTTTTGATAAAAACTCCACTGACTCATTTACCTATGATCTAGACTTTAGATTTTGACACTTAGGTTCTCACTTTACGACTTGTAATACTTGCTTTCTACTTTTTTTGCCAAAGGTTGAATATGATGATCGATTTATTATGGATGAAGTTTTATTGCGGGTGAAAGCGAAATGGGATGGATGGTTTTTGGGTTTTTTGGAATATTTCAATGTTTTTGATGTTTTGAGGCTATTTCTTGTCTTTTTAAGAGTTTATGTGAATGTTTTACTTTTTTTATTATTTGAGGTTGTTTAGAGTTTTCCAAGGTTTTCCAATGTTTTGGATTTTCTAAGTTTTCAAATGTTTAGGGGTTTCTGAGTTTTCTAAACGTTTAGGGGTATTTTGAGTTTTTGAATGTTTAGGGTTTTATAATTGTTTTGAATGTTTTGGGTTTTTTTTAGATTTGACCAAGAACAAAACCTAAAAGACTATCCTAGGGGCCTTGGGGGCTGATCAAATATTATCCTTTCCTACATTATACACTCAGAAGCCTCATAGTTCAACTGACTTGAATTATTAGTGATGAGATATGAACAGTCAATGGATTGTCGATTTATTATGACAAACTCCTAAAGGACTGACCTAGGGTGTCTCAGGGTACATCAATGATGGCCTTGCCTACATTCAAGCTCAAAGACTCATAGTTCGATAGGGTACTATTTTTGGATTTTTGATGTTTTGACCTTTTTATGGATTTTGATGTGATTTTGGATGTTTTGGATTTTTTGATAATTTTGCAAGTGTTTTTGGATTTTGATGAGATTTTATGAATATTTTTGGGATTGTTTTATGAGACTTCCAATAACTTTAAGATATACAAGAACCCGATCTGATCTAGAACAAATTTTCCCTCAGTGTGATGCAATAGACTACCTCAGTATAGATAGGACAAGCTGGCCTTTTGAATGCGCCAAGTAGTACAAAAGGGAATATGATACTTCACAATATCAAGCTATGATATAGATGCAAATGGGTGATGGAATAAATAGGATGAATGATGTGATGGATGGATGTGATGCAAAGAATGATAGGATAAATATCCAAAGATAGATGGAGGTGCTTTATTTATGCAAGATGCCTATTTGCCAGGTTTTCACCAAGGTACTTGCCCAAAGTGCCACCAAAGTGGTTTTCACTAGAGGACATTTTTTCTTACTATTTTCAATCCTTTTTCTTGTTTTTTGGATTTTTGATCATTTTTTAATTTTTTTGTATTATTCATATTTATACCCTTCAAGCCTAGGCACAAGACTTTTTGAGATGCATATTATTGGTTGGTTCTTGCTAGGGTTCACCTTTAGGAGATTACAATTGATATGCTCCTGATCCATAGCTTGTTGTGACGAGAAATAGACCTAACTAGTTAGGCTCAAACTTTCCTTTACTATCCTAATCTGGAAGATTTTTCTCATTTTGCTTGAGAACAAGATCCCCTACCTAGAAAGACTGAATCTTGATCTTCTTGCTATAGCTCCATTTTAGTCAGTTTTAGTATACTTGCAAGTGATTAAGGGCATCAAGAAAATGCTCATCCAAGAATTCTAGCTCATTTAGATGAGATATTTTGTACTCTTCATCAGTGATCAGATTCTGTAATGACACTCATGGTGAAGGAAGCTCAACCTTGATAGGCAGCATGGTTTCTGATATGTAGACCAAGGAGAATGGGGTTGCACCTGTAGGCATGTGGATATTGGTTCAATAGGCTCAGAGGGAAAATTTTAACTATAGATGTCAGTCACAGCCAACTTCATTGACCATTTTCTATAGGATCTTCAAAATGGTTTTGTTTATAGTCTCAGCTTGATCGTTTCCTTGGGGTAATATGGGGTTTAGATAATTGATGTTGGATGTTGAATCTTTGACATAGCTCCTTCACATCATGATTCTTGAAGGGTGTTTCATTGTCTGAGATAAGGACATGTAGAACACCATAACGGAAGATGAGGTAATTCAAGATAAATTTGGAAATTTTCTTCCCCATTATGTACATCATAAGAATGGCTTCCACCCACTTGGTAAATTACTTAGTGGTTTTTATGATGAACTTGTGGCCATTAGATGAGGTGGGAGTTATTTTTCCTATGAGTTCAAGTCCCCACTGTGAGAAAGGCCAAGGTGTGACTATTGGTTGTAACTCCTGAGTTGAAGCATGAATAAGATCTCCATGTGTTGATGGGCTTATCTTTCCATGGTTGTCCAGTAGTACCCCGCCCTCAATAGTTTCTTAGCTAAAGTCATACCACTAGAATGGGAACTGCATATTCCATCATGTACTTATGTTAAGGTAGACAAGGCTTCCTCTTGGTTAAGACATCATAGTAATGTCCCCTCGATGCTTCGGTAGTAAAGGGTATCACCTAGGATCATGAATCAGGATGCCTTTTTAATAAAGTTTTTTTTAAGGTTGGACATGATATCAGATGGGAGGGTTCCTCTGCTAAGAAGGTGAATATATCATGATACCATGGGGAACTAGGACCAATGATTACACACACAAATTCAGATTCTGAGATTTCAAAAGCTAGTACGAGAATTCATTCTACCAATAATTCGCATTGAAGAATGTTGTGTGGTATATCTAACAATGATCCAATTGTTCTCATAGCATCTATTGCTCAATTTTTCATGCGAGGAATATGCTCAAAATTTATATCAATCAAAAACTCCTTGAGACTTTCTACCATCTTCTTATAAGGAGTAATCTTATCATCCTTAGTTTGGTAGTTGTAATTGACTTGGTTGATAACCAACTGTGAGTCCCCATAGACTTTCATCTCTTGTATTTTCCACTAAATTGCTATCCTTAGACCGGTTATTAGGGCTTCATACTCCACAATGTTGTTAGTACATGGAAATTATAACCAGTATCACTTTGGGATGCAATTACCTTGAGGGGTGATAAAAAGAATACCTGCCCCTAATCCATATTGGGTGAATGAACCATTAAAGTAAATTTTCTATTAATTGGCTATATTGACAAGGAACACTGACTCATCAAGAAATTTAGATATCAAAGAGTTCACTGCATAGATAGGTGCTTATGCTAGTTGGTTTGTGATCACTTTTCCTTTGATTACCTTTCACTCCACATACTCTATGTCAAATTCGGTCAAGATCATTATCCATTTGGACATTCACCCAGTGAGAGTTTCTTTAGATAATAGGTATTTCAATGGGTAAATTTTTGCAATAAGCTTGATTTGATGTGACAACATGTAATGTCTGAACTTTTGTGAAGAAAAAACTACCACTAAGCATGCCTTCTCAATAGATGAGTAATTCATTTCATAGCCTACCAAGGTCCTACTAATGTAATGGATGGCTCTTTCCTTTCCATTTTCATCATGTTGAGCTAGGAGAGCACCTAGTGTTGTTGCTATTGTTGAGATATACATTATCAATGGCTTGTTTGGTATCAGCGGCATGAGCACTGGAGGTGTCAATAAGTAGTCCTTGATCTTTTGGAAAGATTGATCGCACTTCTCATCCCACTTGTAAGTTATTCCTTTATGGAGAAGATGCAAGAAAGGGTGGATTTTATCTGACAATTGTGCTTTGAACCTTCTAATGGATTGCAACCTTCCTTGTAACCCTCTCATCTACTTCAATGTTTGTGGTTTTTCTATGTCTAGTATGGCTTTCAATTAATTGGGATCAATTTCTATCCCTCGTTGTGATATGATGTAGCCAAGAAGCTTCCCTGATGTAACCCTAAAGACACACTCTTTTGGATTCAATCATACCTTATACTCTTCAAGCCTTTCAAAGATTGTGCTCACTCCTTTTCTTTGACTTGGCCAAAATATCATCCACATAGTGTTCAACTATTGTAGATCATGTCATGAAAGATGAGGTTCATTGCTCTTTTAAATATGTTGCTCATGTGTTCTTCAACCCAAATGGCATCATGTTCCAACAATATGTTCCCCATGGAAAATTGAATGTATTTTTGTGTTGATCCTCCTTAGTGACCATGATTTGAGTATAGCCTAAAAATCCATCCATTAGTGATATAATTCCATGTCCAACTATTAGGTCAACAATGATGTCGATGTTAGGAAGATGGAAATCATCCTTTGGGCATGCTTTGTTTAAGTATCTAAAATCCATGCATATTTTTATGCCCCCAGTAGGTTTGGAGACTGGTACCAAGTTGGAAACCCACTTAGGATAATCTATTACTCAAATGAATCCAATTTCAAGAAGCTTTTGTAACTCAAGTTTCACCAAGAGTGTTATTTGAGGGTGCATCTTTCTCAATTTATGCTTCACTGGTTTGGATCAAAGATAGAATGTTAAATGATACACAACCACTTATGGATCAAGCCCTAGCATATCTATGTATGACCATGCAAAGTTAGCTCTTCACTCTTTTAAGATCGTTGCTAGGTGTTTTTGTTCCTCATCCAACAAGCATTCGGCATAGAATGTTATCTTGGGTGCTTCTTCTATTCCCATGTTGACTGGGGTAGCCTTTTCTGATAACACTGCTAAATTTTCTAGATGCATTGCATTAAGGGGGAGATTGAATCCCTCATCCTTGGGTGCCTCAGATATTTTTTCACCTTTAGATGCATCCTTTCTTTTTACTATTTTAGTACCAAAGAGTTCCATAGTGTGGTTTTCACTCAAATATTTGCATGTTAGTTTCATATCATCCATTTTCAATCATCTCCCCATAGTACACCCCTATGTATAGCTCTATATCAAAATTATCTTTGTGATATTCCCATGTCAAGTTGTCATGGAGTCCCATGAATTTTGTGATTGCTTCATTGTTTTCGAGTAAATCTAGAATCGCTGGTCCTCATTGGTCCCAGTCAATGAGTTGGGGGTAAACTAGGCTTATTTTAGTGGTTTGATTGTTTGGGGTGAAATATGTTGTGGATATCATGAAGAGAGATTTATTCTCAAATAGGTTAGCAACATCAAGAAGGAAGTCATCTAGGGTAGTATCACATGATGTTGGTAACCAAGAGGAAGCCTTGGTTTGTTTAGCAGAAGTACCTTTGCCAATAAGGGTAACCTTGCTAGTAGTACATCCCAGGCCAAGATTCTTTGAACGTTTCTCAAAAATGATGGGCTCTAGCAAACCATTGTCATTTTTTCCTAGTTTCTCATTTTTTTTATAGCCCCATCCCTTCATTAGTTGCAAGCCTTTGTTTTCATCTTCCATGGGAAGAACGGGGACAGGACAGTCATCTTGATAGATTAGTTTAGAGACATCATCATTAACATATTCTTTGTTTAAATCCCCGCACTTGGTGAAGGTAGTAGCTGCCATATTTATTGTTTCAACCACCTTTTTGACAGGTGTGGGTTTTCCATGAGATTTGGGAGAAAGAGGTAGCTCCCCCAACACAAAAGTATCATTCATTAGCTTATAGTTTCCACAACCATCATCCTAGATCAATGCTTTGATATCGGGAATGTTCTGCATAATGGGAGTTTTTGTTTCTGAGGTAGATGCAAGGGATGATGGGTCAAAAAATGAAGAGGAGGAGGATGGTGTAGTCGCTTCATCATTTTTAGGGATTTGGGGTATTTAGTAAAACTTTCCCTCAAGATTCTTGCAATAGTGAAAGGGCTCAGGATCTCTATGGATGGTAACTTCTTTGTCCTCAAAAGGAAAATTTACATATTGATGATAGATTGAAGCTACAGCTTTTAGGGCATGGATCCATGGTCAACCAAGAAATATTTTGTAGTGGAGATCAAGATCTAGCACTTGGCACATAGTTTCTACAATGACAAGTCCTACTTGAATGGGTAGTGTGATGATACCTTGAGATACCTTCTCTTGATTATCATATGCTCTGATGGTTGTACTCTTTTCTTTCTCAATAGAATCTTATGAATACCCTATGTTCTTGATCAACTGAAGGGTGCAAATGTTTAGACCAGCACCTCCATCTACTAAAACTCTTTTAACCTTGTTCTTATGAACAATGACCTCAAGGCGTAAAGCATGATTATGAGATGGTTGTGATGGTAGGTCTTGTTCCGAGAAGGTGAGAATATGATTGCTAATATTCCCTACCATATCTTGAAATTGTTTTGTATCAATATCCTCAAGGATGGATGATGAGGATAAAACCTTCTCTAATATTTCCCTATGCGCGGGGGATAGCCTTAATAGTTCCAAGATAGAGATCTGTGTGTGGGTCTTCTTAAGTTGATCTAGGAGACTATACTTGCTAGGGTTTGGTGTAGGCAAAGTGGGTTGTACCCTAGGCTGAGATGGATCTCCTTGGATGGTGGCATTTCCACGTGTGGTGACTCCACATTCCACACTAGGCCCTTTGATCGTGACAACAGTGATGACACTATCACAAGAAGTGACTATATTGGAATAGATATGATGCACGTTTTTGTAATCCTTACCTTTCCCATTGTTGTTTCCTTTGTTGTGATTCGGTATATGGTTCTTATATATCTTGAGACCTTGGTTACCAGATGGTACTTCAACAGATATTTCTTCATTCTCAATAATATCTTGGATAACATTTTTGAGCCTCATACAGTTCAATATTTTGTGTCCTTTGATTTTATGAAAGTCACAAAGATATTTTTTGTTGTACCAGGGTGGTTTATCCTATGATTCTTGATAGTTTTCAAAATTGGGAAGTGATATTAATTTTGACTCTACCAATTTCTTCATGATGGTTTCAATAGGCTCCAACAATTGTTTGTATTTACGTTTCAGATAGTTGTTCCTATTAGGGTTTTGTAGTTGTTGTGTTTCTATGTTATTGACCTGATTGTTTTGTGATGGTGTGTTTTGTTGTACGGTTGGTTGAGCATTAGGTGTTTGATTGTTGTTTGGACTAGGAGCACTTAGTACTACCTTAACATCTACCATGCCATCATTTTTCACATTCTTGTTTTTATCCCAGACTCAAGGCTCGTCATTTGAATTGGTTGATGGGTGGTTGTCTTTGTAGGATTGAGTATTTCCCTGTGAGATTAGATCTCTCTCGATGTTAAGGTATCTAGGGACAAGTTAGTCATAAGAGGTAATGCATTGCATCTTCAAGTGGAAGGATATATATGGATCCACATTTACGATGATTATCCCTACTTGTTCATCTAGAATGGGCCACTTGCTCTTGCTAGCTCTTTTCCTCCACCGTTGCAATAAATTAGTTAAAGATTCTCCTTTATTTTATTTGAGAGTGTACAAATATTCTAGTCTCACATCCATGTCAAGATTACAGGAGAAGTGATCTATGAATTTATCAGTGATTTCTTGGAAGGTTTTGATACCTAGAGGCAACTGAGAAAACCAGTCGATAGCTTGGTCTGTCAAGCTTTGTGGAAAGAGGTGCATTAAATAGGATTCATTATAGGTGACCTCCATACACATTATGTTAAACTCTTTGGTGTGGTCCATAGGACTTCCTCTCCCTCTGTATTTATCAAATTTGGGGACCTCAAAATCGGGAGGGAATGGTACCATTGTGATGTTTCGGTTGAAGGGATATGGGAATAGGTCTTGTTGTGTATGGGGCTTCTTCATTTTTCCCATATGGAAATCCTACATTTCTTGTGTTAATGCCTTAATTTGTGATGCTACATCATCTTGTGGATTTGGTGGAGGAACATATGTTGCATATTGTAGGATGGTGGATGGCTTGTACGTGGGATTCTGATATGATGGGGTATTGTATGGTGAGTATGGTGGTGTGGGATATTGTGATGGTGATGGTGGTGAAGGCGTATATGTTCCTAACATTTTTGGGTTGATGATTTTTTGTTGAGGTTTATAGTACAAACCCTGTTGTTGTTGTGTGAGAAATTATTTTTGTTAGGCATACTATTGAGCTTATTGTTGTGCTTGTTGTTGTTGTCGGGCTACTAGGGTTGCTTTTTGTGCTACTAAGGTTGCTTGGTGTGCTTGTTTTTGTTGGGACACTAGGGCTTGATGTTGGGCTTGTTGTTGTTGTTGTGCTACTAAGGTTGCTTGTTGTTGTTGTTATTGTTGTTGTGCTACTAAGGCTGCTTTGTGTTGTTGTTGTGCTACTAGGGTTGCTTGCTATTGTTGTTATTATTGTTGTGTTGCTAAGGCTGATTGTTGTTGTTGGTGTTATTGTTGTGCTACTAAGGCTTTTTGTTGTTGTTGTTGTTGGACAACTTGTTGTAAAGCTAAGGCATGTGCTTGTAATGTAGGATCAGTTAGTTGTTGGGACATCTACGATGGGTTTTGGGTGTTGATTTTTTGTGTGGGTTGCAAGTTGTTGATGAGAGGTTTGGGCTCCCTTGGTTTAACATTCCTTGTAATATGGTGGATTGGGATAGAGGAATGTAAGTTTGAGGTCCCATTTGATTTTGCATGATGAGAGGTACTAAGGGGAAATATGATGATAGTACCATTAGGTATTGCAATGGCAATGGCACATAAGGACCTTGAGTCCATTGATTGAAAGGGTTCCCTTGATTGATGTTTTGGGGATTTCCTTGTGTTTGGGAGTTGGCCAAGGTATTACCTTGTTTGATGGGGTTCATGACCAAGGGGTTGTTTTGATTTGGGTTGGTGATGGATGGGACGGATGTGTTCTGAGCAACCAATGGGATGGATGAACTCATTGGGGGATTTGATGAAGATGCCTCATGTTTCATTGACCTCTAATTTTTTGTAAGTGTATTGGCATGCCCTTTTGGGTCTATTGGCGAAACTTGGTCCACAATATTGTGTGTTATTTTGGGTACACTTGTGGTACTTGTGGCGATGGATGAATATCGGTTCCCTCAATATAATGAGGTTGTCATTGATTCTTGAAGTGTAAGTGGTTTATGTTGATGTAGGAGATGTTTAGGAATGGGAGGAGCACCAAATTTTGGTGTCCAAGTGGTGTTTTGAGGTGGATTGGTATTTAGGGTACCCACAAGTTTGTTGCTTTCCAATAGAAAAGTGTGGCCAAATTCCTTAGCAAGACTAGCTCCAATACTAGGAGTTTTTGTTTGACTTAACCCGAATGATGGATTTTTTTAATTGGTGGATGAAGTCAAGACTTGCATCAAGTGTTGTGCAACAAAATATGGGGAAATCGGAGCCACATTTTCTAATGCTTGATGTTCTTGTTTGTATTCCATGATTTATTCCTTGGTAAGTCCAAACGGGTTGTTCGTGATGTCTTCTATCTCATATGGCCTTGATGGAGATGAGGGTTGTTGCAATGGGGTAACATGGATTCTTGGATCAAATTCTTGAGGATTGTAATCAATTAAAGTGAATGTGACCTTGGTTTTTTCCATGATTCTCGTGTGTTGTGATCTTGTCTTTACCATAAATTGTGGGTCACCTATGGGAGAGTTATGTTGATATTTGTAATGTTTAAACTCTCTAGTTGACTCAAATCTTGGTAAAAGGGATGCTCTAAGTCTTTTTGGAGCAATGGTGATAATGGGAGATGAAAAAGATGAATGATGTGGGAAGTGATCTTTGCAAATGTTTTGGTACAATACTTTTGACGTTTGATGTTTGATGTTTGGATAAAATATGTTAATGAACTTGTGAATCTTTAAGGTAGACTTGTGACCTTCAAGATAAACTAGTCCAAAAGTGACAACTAACTTAACTAAATGCATGGAAAAGGATTCATTTCACATACAAAGTAGCTAAGTTAGGGTTTGGATTGATAGGTGTCTAAGTCCAAATTTTTGGTGTGTTCAAAAGTTTGTAAATTTTGGTGAAGTGAAGGATGAAATATGATGACGGATGGATGAAATGTTTGACCCAATGTTGACCTAGAGTGAACCTTTATTTTGCAAGACCAAGATGGTGAGAAACACGCTAGGCTTCTAAAGTTTTCAAACCCTAAGGACTCAATGATTAAGGAGAAGTTCTTTTGAAATGTACAGATATGGTTCATCCATGAAATAGCGTAGAAAATATCTCCTTATTGATCTATCTTGATTGCGGTGATTCCTTAAGATATGTCTCCAAATATACTTTGCACTATGATGTCTAAGTTTGAAATAGCGGTATGTAGACCTTCTCTTGGGGATTTTATTTTTATGAGAGATCATTTAGAGAAGCACAAGATCATGAAAAAGAGGATATTTATTGCCATGTAGGAGGTGGTAATACAGGCCTTCTAGCCACAATATCGGCTTGTTCGTCTAAGGTGTATGTTGTGTTTCTCCACTGGATTGGTGTTTTCATTTTTTCAAAATTTAAGCTTCTCAAACTACTAATTATATATGTTTGTTCTCCTTCAATTAGTTCAAATTTTGGTTTTATGATAGCAGGCATAAGGTTTGGTTGTTCAACTGGAGCGATCTGACACTAAATGGTCATGTGGGGTTCAATTTTTCAATTTATCTTGCTTAAATGAGCTTTATTTTACCACAAACACTTGTCTTTATTAAGTTTCAAACTAAATGTCTATGTCAAAAACATAAAAAAATTCACAAGGTCCATTATCTGAAAATCATGAGGTTGGAGCCACATTTTCCTATGTTAACTTTGGGAAGTATGGATTGAGATATAAGTCAAGATATTTAGAAATCTCTAAGGATAGAAATCCTTAAGACAAGCATCAATATCAAGGATTTTTCAAAGGGTATCCATCCTTAGACCAAAGGGTTTGAAATTTTGAGAAAGATCGTTGATGTTTATTTACAATGTTTTGGAACCAAGCAAAGTATTAAACTAACTCACAAGCATTTACCACCTAGGTTTAGAAGATACTACTTGTTGAGTCCCTACTTGGATTGCTCCAAACACTAAGACAAAGTGAACAGCTAGAGATTTGGTGACACTGGCTCCCCTTTACATGGCATGGGCACACCAAATCTCAAACCTCGAAGATCCAAAGATCTAAAGGATTTTTTGTTTCTACAATGAATAGTGGAATGTAGGGTGGCTTTAGAATGACCGTTCCTGCACCAAAACGTATAAATTTTTTTGGTTTCTACAACAAGTGGTTCTTAATTCAAACTTTTAGGATAAACTGGTGCTATACATGTGGCTATTCACTCAATTAAGAGGCCTCCCATCCCTTAGAAACATCTAAGGGTTTTAACGTATCACACGGATAAATTAGGGGAGACATTCATTTTTATAGGACAACCACAACTAGCTGGTTAATGAATTTTTTCACACCAATTATTTCTATAGTGAACCAAAATGAAAGTACCGCTTGGTTCGTTCCCTCTCACAAGTTGGGAGGTAGGCCCTCTAAAGGTAACACAGTTGGTGAAGAATAAAATGATTTTCGTCACCCAAGATTTTTCAAAAGGCACAAGGGGGGAGGATAGGCGCTTCCAAGAAGAAAAGTATACTTGTGTGTTTTTTCTTCACCCAAGATCTCACGTAGCACAAGGGGAGAGGATACGCATAACAAGCACACGCAAGAAAATCAAACACATGTTTATTTTAACCTTGACAAGCATAATGAATTCATTTTAAGCACCAAATGAAGTATGTAGGTTGTTTTGTTCAATTTTAAACCAACAAGCATAATGATGTGAGGGTTCTGTTTTAACCAATTTGACCGTTCATTTTAAACCCAAACAAAATCTAGTTTGGTCCTAAAACATGAAATAAAGCATCATAAATGGGTTATAATTTCCCCATAAGTGTCGAAATACTTGTTACAATTATATATTCAAATGACGATATGCTCCTTCACTTCAAATTTTATTGCCCAAACCTACAAAACCAGTTAGCCTAAAAAAAAACCAGAAGTCAGTGACATGTTAGCAATCAGATGAAATCAAAAAATCAAAACACATGTCAAAATTCAAGTTCAGTTTTGTTTACCAGTAAATAGCGACACTGAAATCAATTGTGTCACTGTATTTCCATCATATGCGTCCCCATATCGAAAGTGCATCACTATATTAAAAAATCTGATGCGTCACTCTGTAATAGATAGTGATTTCAATAGCGTCGCCAAATCAAATGTGTCACTATATTAAAATTTATGTTACGCTTAAAAATAAGTTTAGTGTCACTATTTAAATGTGTGTCGCTAAATTAATGATGTGTCATTGAAATGGAACTAAGGTGCATTTTTTTATGGCGACATGTCCAGGATGCATCAGTGAATTTTTAATAGTGTCATTGAATCTACAAGCACAAGAAAAATGAAAACCTACAGAGAAATTTTTCAAATTGATTAGTTCAAGCCCTCCCTCTAGTGCCAAAATGTGATTGATAAAGTAGTATGGACTAACTACACTTGATCCATAAGGATTTGAAGCGTATTTAAGTCACTATGCATTAGTCCCAATAAGATCATTCAATGTAAACTAAGCTAAGAAGCCATTAAAACTAACATATTAAAATATGAAAGCTTCACAAACATCTATTCTAATCCATTGAAACTTATCCTATTGGGGGAGTGGTTTCACATTGATGTGGAATGGCGACCCTTTCCCAATCCCTTGGATAATGAGCCTTTCCAATCGATTTTATTGATTAAAATCGATGGAAGCTAATGAAAAAGATGGAGTAATGCATTATTAAAGCTAGATTAACATGATAAAAGCTAAATTGGTCAATGTGAGTGTATGCAAAGTTATTCTAAAGGTATGCAAGATTCAAAAGATTAAAACCCTAGTTTCAAAATATACTAAATGGATGCAACTAAGTTACCATGGAAGCCATTATTGGATGTTATAAGCTAAGATGGATAAGATTTAAACTAAAAAAGCTAAATATGTGATAAGTGTGTATGCAAGTGAGAGTGATTTGAACAGCATAAGTTTACTATTAAAAGATGGATCCCTACTCAATATATGCAAGCTCTATTTATAGAATAGGCAAAATGAAACTGATGGTCAAGATCAAAAGGATTAATCAACGATCAGAATGGAAGGAAAATGGAGGCATGGATCATGGATTCCCATCAAGGGTTGAGGATGAAAGATGATATTTAATCAAGGGCTTACATTCATCCAAACAAACACACTTTCAAAACTTGCACAAGAAGCTTTGTTGAAAGTTTGTTACCAAAAGGAATATTTCCTTTTTCAAATGAGTGCAAAGGGAAAGAATATTCCATAAGAATATTCCCTTTTAGAGAAAAATTAGCATTTAGTTAATTAAAACCAAATTTTAATGTGCAAAGGGGAAGGAATATTCCACGAGAATATTCTCTTTTTGGAGGAATGTACAAAGGAGGAATATTCTCAAGGAATATTCCCTTGCAAGTGGGAGGATTAGATTTAATTAGCAATTTGATAATTAAACAAAGTTTCAATTATGTAAATTAGAGGAATTAAATAATAATCAGTAAATAAATGATTTAATGAAAAAGGGGGATGTGATATGATATTTAATTAAATAGTTTTAGGGTTATTTATTTAAATAAGAGGACTTAGGGATTAAATTAGATAATTTGATTTATCCAATTTAATAGGATGAAAGGTTAGTGCAAGAGGGGGTGAATAAACCTAATTAGATCAATTAGATTAATAGATGAAGATGATGTAATTAATTAAATAGCTACACTAATTTAATCAATTAAGTGAAAAGAGGATGGGTTTTAGGATGAAACAATTTTAGTATATCATATTCGAGTGCATGATATCATTCAAGACATTTTTAAGTGTCTACAACACCTTGTTGTGGAACTTGAGGAGTACATTGGTAGTTAATTTGGGGTATGCCTTGTTGTGGAACTTGAGGAGTACCTTGGTAGTTCATTTGGGGTACACCTTGTTGTTGTATAATTTATTATGATTTCCCTTGTTGATATTGTGCATAATTTGAAGGGTCATAATATGATGTTTGTTGCGGCATGTATTGTCCTTGTGATGGGATGTTACCTTGTTGGTCCACTATTGGAAGGCTTCCCATGTTTTGTATAGTGTTGTTCGATGGAATGTTTTGAGTTGAACTCCCTTGATATTTTTGGGCTACCACTGCTTGCTCAATTTGTGATGGTTTCCTAAACAATGAGTTATCCATAGGTTGTGGTTTAGATTGATCATTGTTTTGTGAGAGCAAGGGTGGTATCTTGGGATCCACCGTTGTTTTTGGTATCTTTCTAGCCACTATTTGATCTCCTAATGGAATAAGATTAGGATCCTTAAGAATGTCCACATTAAAGTCTATGGGTAGTTTGGCACCACTTTGTGTTGTTGTAAGGAAATATGAGTTTGTGCTCTTCCCAAGCACTTTGTCCATAATTATTTGCATCTTAGGATCTTGGGAGTATATTAAGAGTTTTTTGTCAATAAGTTCCTCATCAATATCATATTCTTTTATGATGACACTAGGATGTTGGGTTTGTCTAGAAATCATGTTTTTATGTTCAAACAATGTTTCCCCTTCGCTAGGTGGTTGATTTTGTGTAGCTTTAAATGTGGGTTCTCTTTGAGGAGTTGAAATTTCATTAAATGGATTGTAACCCCATGATTGAGGTTCCTTAGTAGTGGTGTTTTTCTTGGGTGTAATAGAGCTACTCTTGTTAGATTCCATTATTTTCTTGTGTTGAGATCTCATTGTTATCATAAACAAGTTCAAGACCTTGGTGAATTTTGTGATCACTAATTATGAATGGGATGGTGTTTTTTTTGGGTATTTTTAATAAAAATGACGTATGAAGATGATATGTGAAAAACCTTTTGGTTAAAGGTTGTTGATGGTTCGCTATGGATTACATGTTTGAGGCTCAAGACCCTAAGAGTATGAGTGATTTTGGTGGATGTTTTGAGATGACACTAATTCTAGGACACAAGGTGTACAAGACTTGGACTAATATTTTTATATTTTTTTAGAGGATATGTTGATAATCTTCTTGAACTAGCATTGAGGTTACAAACAAAGGTTGATGTTAATATCCTAGAAAATGGGAGTAAGAGGATAATCCAAGTTGGGTTTGATTTGTGTCTTAAAACTAGGTTGATGTTTTGATTTTCTAATGGATATGGAAAGATGTTGATATGATTTGGTGCAGGTCTTATTGTTTTTGTTTCAAACGATGATGGATTAACCAAATTTGGATCAATTCTTATTTGCACCAGAATACAGGACAATAGCAGTTTTTGTTCAAGACAGTAGCGGAAATTTTCAAGATAGTAGTGGCAATTTTTAGGACAGTAGCAATTGATTTTTCAGGACAACTACGGTACTTCTAGAAATAACGTTCTTTGTTTAGATTTTTGACTTGTGAAACAGTGAGGACAATAGAGAAATTTTTCATAGAAGTGGTGAAAACTTAGGATGACAACGGTGGTTTTATGGAACAAAAGCGGTAGAAATGACAGTAGTGACCCTATTTCCAAATTTTATAGTTTCTTTGACAGCAATTTGTTGGATAAGTTTGCAATTTTGAGATACTTATTTGATCTGATGTTTTTGATGGCAAGTGATGCATGCAACAAAAAATTTGAGAACCAATGTGATAGATTGTAGATTATCAATCAACACATCCTAAGGAATCAAAAGTATGCTCTTCTTTGTAGGCTTACCTCACCCCCGAAAGGGATCTAATTGAATCTATAGAGGGAAAAAATCGGATATATCAAGGAAATTCACCATCTTCATACTCCAAGCAAAAAAAATCCATTCCCTTTATGCTTTATGTATCAACTATAGATCTGACATGGTAACTTCTAGGAACGATTCTATTCCCATGCACTACTTTGAAGGATGTTTTGAGAAATTGGATAGGCTTCTAAAACAAGGTATTTAGTGACAACCATGAACATTGTGACATATGATTCAAACGTAAGCCACTTAAGGCTTTATCCATTCTTGCCCAACCCTTATGTTCAGATGAGGATGGGGCACTGTAGGTATTCTCGCCCAGATATAAGCTACTTTCTTTCAATTTTGTAAACTTTATATAGCCTGTTGGTAAACGTACGTTTAGGGTTGCTTATATGAGTTCTCCAATGTAGGATGTATCTCATTAGCAAGCCCTTATCCTAAAAATTGGAAGATCACAAAAAAAGTGAAAAGAGCCCAAAGTGTTTCTCGTCACCCAAGATCATCAAAAGATGCAAGGGGGAGAAGATACGCACTTGGCTTGCTAATCACGGTGTACACGGTATAAAATTCATAGAAATTTGATTTTTAAGCCCCAAAAGTGAAATGTGTAAAGATACCAATTCATATTTTAGATGCACCAAGTTCAAAATATTTGAGACTTTCAAGCACAAAATGCCATTTTCGCAATCAAAAAAGATGATTTGTTCAGTTCTTATGCACCAAATTGAAACATGAAAGATTTGTAACCAAGTTTTAATGCAACCAAAGTAGACATTTCAAGTTGTGTTGTTCATTTTTATTTGCACCAAATTGAAAAAATGAGTTCGTTTTAAATGCACCAATTGAAAATGTGTTCGTTTTAATAGCACCAAAATGAAATGTGAAATTTGATTGTTCGTTTTTAAGTGCACCAAAAAAAAATGTGAGAGTTGATTGTTCTTTTTAGGAGCACCAAAATGAAATGTGAAATTTGATTGTTCAATTTTTAGGAGCACCAAAATGAGATGTGAAATTTGATTGTTTGATTTTAGGAGCACCAAGATGAAATTTGAGATTTGATTGTTCAATTTTAAGAGCACCAAAATGAAATGTTTTAACTAAAAAATTATTTGAAAATTGAAAGGCCTTGGACCATTCATCAACTCTGCAAGAAAAATGTTAGTTGTTCTCATGAAAAATGTGCCATAATCCTATAAGGGTTGCACCAACAATGTTAGAAAAACTCATGAGCACAGCAAACAAACAATGGTTAGGGTTAGGTAGATCAAAAAATCCAAAAAAAACTTGTCATATTGAAGTAGAACAGTAGCTGATTTGTTTAGTATAATAGTGGCCTTTTCACTAGAATGACACGGAAAAATCAGACAATAGCGGTACAAAAAAAGTATGATCGTGGACCTGTTTAGAATGAAAGCAGCCATGTAAAAGTTATCTTTGTCAGAAACCTGCAATATAGAAAAAACAATAGCGATTTGTTTGACGATAACAATCAAACTTAGGACGATAGCGGTCAAACTTAGGATGATAATGGTCAAACTTAGGACGACCGCGATAAAACCGTGAAGATGACCGTGTTCAAATTCTGGGAGTTCTGCATTTCAAACAGCAATAGTGTTTCCTACAAAAGATGCCAATGTTTCGAAACCTATAACATTCCAAAAAACATGAAAACATTAGTGTTAAGGACCTTGGTCCCATCGAGCGTGCCAATTAATGTAAGGGGGAAATAAGAATAAGGAAATAGCAATGAATTAAACCAAATCAATTCAAAGCAAGATCAAATCCCAAACCATACTCATGAAATGAAGTTATAAAACTAAGAATTTGAAGAACAAATGCAATCATAAAGAAAACATAAAACGAATTCAAGAATTACAATGTTACCATCCCATGGTGAAGTGTAATTAGTATCAATGTAAAATCGCTTAGATCAATATGAAGCCTCCATCGTTGTTGCAAAAGCTTCAAAAAGTGTGTTAATGATTATAAGAGAGGGGGACCATCCACGTCAAGGCCCCAGGTCACAGAGGGTCGAGAGCAGTAGGCTTCCCTAACTTACCTCCACTTAAGGGAGTGTTAGGAGATGCGGGATGAGAATGATGAGGACTATAAGATCCTTTGATCACTCTGCAGACCTGAGATTTGGAAGGGGGCTAGGTGAGTTGGTTTTCAAATTCAACACTATGTCTCAAATAGTGCTTTGTTAGAGGACAAAAGCACGGTTTTGGGACAACAGTGTCGCACGTTGGCATCTCTCAAGTGCCCTGGCGTCCGTATGGCCAGAGGACCAAAAATACAAGGCTGGATTCAAAAGAATAGACTAACGGCCTAGCTAACTACATTCAAAAGGATAAAATAACACTAAGTCATGAATAAAGTACGTATGAATATGATAGAGAAAATTAATAAGAGTAAGGATAGCAAGGATGATCTCACAAAGATGTTTGTTCGCCAGCTAGCTCCAAGAAGTGCATCCACCTACACACAATAAAGAGGAAAATTGTTGGGGGGTTGTATAGGGGTATGCCTCAGTCAGACCCCCATTTTAGTGTTTCCACCTCCACGGACAGCCAAGTTTGCAATGATAGAGAAATAGTATGATAAAGAAGGAATAAAGCAAAGAACACTAAAACACTACAAAACAGTAATGTGCTTACTCAACCAAATAATAGAGGAGAGAAGTAGAAATCTTACCATCTCCACCAAGAGAACTCAAGGCTGATGGGGGATAAAATGAGAGGACTCAAGCCTCTATTGCAATGGTGTTGTTCTACACTTGCTCTAGTGAGTTGATGGATTGATGGAATTGCTGCTATGGAGTGCAAAAATGTTGCTTGAATGCTTGAAGTGAATGCTAGAATCTGTAGAAGAGATTGTGGAATAAGCCAAAATGGAATGAGAGAGTGAATTTGAAGGAGTGAAGAAAAAGGCCATATTCGAGTTGGTCAGCCAAAGAGGGCATTAAAAATTGACTTACAATAGGAAGTGTAATGCCTTTGCAGGCTCCAACCACAGGAATCTGCCAGGGACGTAAGCATGTCGCGTGGACATCTGCGCATCACACGGGCGTCCCTGATAGTTATTCCTCTACCGATACTCAAAATAGGTGCCAAGTGGAATGAAGGCAGCAGGCTTATGTGGAATTTATGCTTCGGATTTGGTTTTCTAAAGTGAGGAAGGGTAAAATGGGAATTTGTGTAAGGGGTGCAAATTCGCTCCTATACATTTTTCCCTCACTTTAGCGAGCATGAATACTAATGAGTGCTTCGGTAAAGTAGATAAAGAAGTAGTAGGACTAGAGATGTATACCTGAATTGTCAAGGAAGTAGACCACGATCTAGTGAACCCAAGAGTGCAAGACAGGAAAAGGACTTCATAGCTCCATAGAACTATGAAATTGAAGAAAGAAAGCGCCTTACAGGCCCGCGGACCTGCAAGGAAGGTATCCTCCAAGAACTCTCACATAAAGGAAACCAAGAAAAGTGCCTTACAAACCTACAAATCTACAAGGAAGGTATCCTCCAAGAACTCTCACATGAAGGAAACTGAGAAAAGTGCCTTACAGACCCGCAAACCTACAAGGAAGGTATCCTCCAAGAACTCTCACATACAGGAAACCGAGAAAAGTGGACTCCGCAGAGTCAAAAAGCGGCTTCACGAGCGCACCCATGAAGCAACATGTTTACCCGCAAATAGAACATGTCAAGAAGTGGCCACGCAGGCAAGTAAGTGGATATTCACGAAGGCCGTCGATAGGTTGGAATACTTCCAAAGGGCTCCCTTAGGAACCCTTCAAAAGGAAGAAGGGTCCACTCAAGGGACGCACTATTTGAAAAGTGAGGTCTAGTTAGGCTGCCCCCAAGCTAGACATAAGGATGTGAAGTAGGTCTAGTCGGGTTGCCCTCGAGCTAGGCACCATAGAACTTACTTGAGATAAAAACTTTCAAAGGGGTCCCTTGGGAACCTGGCATAAAAAGGAAGGATCCACTCAAGGGACGCGCTACTCGAAAGTTGGTGTCTTCTTTCTCCAATCAATTCATCATCAAGGAATCCTTTTGAAATATGTTCACTTCATCAAGGAATTTGAAAGGAAGAATATGCCCCCACGCGATAGGAAGATCAAAGTTGTTCCCGCTTTGGAGGAAGGTTTCCAAGTTCTTTCTTTATGAACCCATGATGAAGGAAACATGTTTCGTTAGGGTTTCAAGTTGAGAATGCAATTTTAACAAATAAGTGTGTGAAGATATCTTGAGAAAAGATTCGTTGACAACAAATGCATTTTCTAAAGACCAAGGCGATGTAGAAGTGGTGTTGTCACACATGAGAGGGAAAACTCAAGCAAAGAAGAGAGAAAGATAAAGGAAAAGCAAAAAAGGAAAGAGAACACGAACAAAGGGCATAGGGATAGCCTGATATTTTGGGGTCAGAACTGCTCATAAATATATAAGTATAATAATAGTATATAAAATTAACTGTCATCAACTCCCTACTATATCAGGTCATGTGAGGAATGCATAAGAAGACAAAGTAAAAATACAAAATTGGGTCAATGTGGAAGAGAAACCTAAATGCCCCCAACACTCTACATCATCCCCGATTTTCCAAAATTCAATCACAAACATGGAAGAATGATGATACAAATAGAAGAAGTTTCACAACACAAACACCACACCTGTATCCAAGCACCAACAGGGGTGACGAGGTTCATTCAAGAACATATAGCATGATTAAGAGGGAAAACACATTACAACACACACATATCTAATCTAAAGATAAAGAAGAGGTTTCCCCTTAACACTGATCAACCAAGAGGTCATCAGCTTCCAACTCTAGATCATCATAGGGGGAAGGAGGATGAGTCTGTAGTGGTGGAATGTTAAGGGGAGGAGCTTCCAACCCTCCTGCAACAAGGGCTAAGGAAGAAGGACCTGTAAGGTCTTCGTCACTCAACTCTTGTGGGTCTAAGGTCAATGACTTCGCGAAGATTGCTAACAAGGTTGAAACTTCATCCACTGAGTTAAACATGCACTTAACAAGAGTGCCATGTTTCACCTCAATAGATGAAGGAGATTGCACCTGAGGTTCACCACTAAGCTCACCTAGTAATTCGGGAGCAGTGATGAACTCAGGGGAAGTCAGGACTACTTTTGTTACTAGGATGGAACAAGTCAGTGTGGGGCCACCTTTCAGAGAAGGTGGGATCCTCTTATGTCCTCTATTGCTGGAGGGATCACTCTCTACCTTCTTCTTCATCGGAGAAGGCGAACTCCCCACAAACGAGGCAAGAAGGATAGGGGAAGAGCAGGAAAGAACTACAGCAGATATGATTGAAGTGTTAATCATATCTATGGTCTTTTGGAAAGGTGGGACATCCAGAATGGATGTCAACAAGGGTGGCTCCATAGAAGAAGCAGTGAACACCTGCACCTTTCTAGGTGCATTTGTACTCACAGCAGAAATCGGAAGTGATACAGAGCTAGTTTGAACGGAAATAGAGGGGAGGAGAGAGGAGGATGCAGCAAAATTCCTCAATACAGGGGTGGTCATCTCCTCTTCCTTCCTTTGTGAGGCAGCCTGCTAGGCCAAGAGATCCTTTCACCGATGCTTGTGTTTACATGCAAGGCGGTTCCTATGACTCTTAGAACTAGAGGACGGAGGTTGCGAAGGAGTAGAAGGATCTTGCTCAACCATGGGAGTGTCCTACACAGTTGTTTCTAGCGGAGGGATAGACTCCTGAAAAGGAGAAAGAGGGATGGGTTTAGAGATAGTGGGGGGAATCGACTCTAACACCTCAGTAGTAGGCCTCTTTTCGTTCACTGGTTTAGAAGCAGGGGAGATAGGGGGCTGTGGAGGTTGGGACGTAGAGGATTCCCCATGGGGAGATTTATGTCTACCGTACATATAGTACCAAGGTTCAGGGGGCTTGGTAGGGAGATCCGATATCCTAATCTTGGGTCTACACCAAGTAGGCACCATCAGACTCAGTGGATAAAGACCAGGCTTACTCATCCAATACTCCTCCCGAGAAAGGGGAGTGGACGAGGCATCCCGAGGAGGAGCAAGCTTCTCCTTTCCCTTTCGGGAAGAGGAGGTAGCAAGTTGTTCTTCTACAAGAAGGGTCAATTCCGGTTTTCCCTTACCCCCCATTTTATACTTTACGTAGTTCTTATAAAGTAGGTATGTTCTTGGAGGAAGCGGACTGATTGGGCCAGGCCAAAAGTGATCCAATGAATATCCCCCATGAGACACCACAGGCTGGTATCCAGTGTCATGCACATGACACCTTCATGGGAAAGCTTTAAACACATGAATTATAGAGGTGATCCCATTCATGGAAGCTAGCCAAGGTATACCTAGCTTCACCCTAAATAGGTCTGACTTAAGAATAACATCGAAAACCATGTCTAAGTTCCTAGGTCCAACCAGGATGGACAGTGTTATCAATCCATATGGTTTAAGAGAAAGGTCATCTTGCTTACAGATGACGGACTTTGTTTTTTCATATTCCTCCCTTTGCATGGAGTTCAACAATAGAGTCTCCTTTGTAATGACATTCACTCTACTTGCCGGGTTGACTAAGACTCCTATCACAATTTTTCCATTGAGGCGAATGGGAATGTAAAGTGGAGAAGGTTTGTCATTTGTCAGTACATCTTGTGAAGTGAATGCTATATCCAAAAAACCAGTTGCAAGATGAGGAGATGGAGTAACATTAACCATGATAACGTATGCTTCAGGCTAAGTAACAAAATCAAAGGGATCGATAATCATGTTAGCAGAATGTGATGGAAACGAGTCCATGTATATCTGTAATTCACTATTAGCTTTTTCCACTGATTTGTTCATATTTTGTTTGCTTCCATCGAGACGAATGGTATTGTCCTCGATGCGATCTTGTATCTCATGACGTAGGTGCATGCAACATTTAGTATCATGTCCGTTAACTTGATGGTATTGATAATAGGTATTTTCTTCATACCAGCTAGGGTAAGGCTCCCTAACGGGTTTAGGGCTCGCAAGTTAATGATCTTATCCTTCAACAAATTTTGTAAGATGGAGGAATAAGATTTTGATAACTTTGTGAACTTTCAGTTGCATCTAAGGTCATTGTCATCTACAACAGCTATTACATTTGCAACGGCTTTTCCTTTTCCAGAGATCGATACAATGGATTTCCCTTCAGGACGGGAGCGCAAGGAAGCTCCCCCAAACTAAACCACTGTTTGTTGATACTCACATAAGTCTGCACACAAATGTGTGAAAGAAGGGTATTTCATAAGGGAAAACTTCTCTTGCCAAGGCCTTTGTAAGTTCCCTATGAACACCTTCTACACATCAGAATCAAGTAACGAGTATGAGATTTGTGAAAAGAACACTTGATATCGTGTTATAAAATTAGCAAACTTCTCATTATCCCCTTGTTTATATCAGACAAGGTCATCTTAGGTCCAATGTTGGCTTGGAAATGTTGTAGGAACTAATTCACAAGCTGATCAAATGTAAAGATGGAATTGTTAGGAAAGGAATGGTACCACTTGAGTGTTGTGTCCTTGAGAGATCGAGGGAATAGTTTTGTCATCAACACATCATGATGGAAGAAGTATGTACAGAAGTCATTGAAGGCAGACACATGCATTTGCGGGTCCCCTTTGCTGCTGTATTTCTTGAATTTAGGAATCTCCATCCCTTGTGAGAAAGGAGTGTTTACGATCGCTACTGACAATGGGCTATGTCAAAAAAAGGTTGGAAGATAGGTTGGGCAGAAGCTTGGGAAGGTTCACCAGCTGGTTCTACATCTTCCCCATATTTTGAAGAAGGGTGTTCAGAATCAGGTCATTAGAAGATATAGGACCAGTGGAACCGCCACCAGAGCCACCGCCAGAACCACCGCTATGACTACCACCGGAGCCGCCACCACCACTCACGTGACCTCCATTGGAGCCACCGCCACTTCCAAAGCCACTACCATGACCTCCTCTAGAACCACTTCCACCAGTGCCACTGAAGCTACTGCCACCAAAGCCTCCAGCGTTGGAGGTGACAGGAGGGGTGAAGTGAAAACCCAAAGGGTTTTTGTTTACTTTGATAGTTTCAAAACTTTAAGAAGCAGCGGGGATAGTGATCGAAGGGACTGTGTCATCCATGTACATGGATGTGGGAGGCATGGACACTCCTAACTGTCTCTCATGCTCCTCAAAGGGGCCACCTCATATCATCCTACTATGGTTTGAAGGGGCGCATGCCTCAGTCAGCCCAGTGAGACTAGCCAGGAGTTCTGCACATGTTTGGTCTTTTCCTACTATATACCTTATTTTGTTGATGACCTTAGCGGCCCTAGCCAGCTTCGGGTCTTTTTTCAGGTGATTTTTCAAAGCACTTAACCCTTTGCTCATACTAGTGACATATTTAGAAGGGATGTGGACAGCTTCACGCTCATCTATGGATGATGATGTAGGTGACACAGGAGGAGTAGGGACACGATCAGTTTCGTCAAAGAATCTTGACTCGCCCCGTGATACCTACTCCTGAGTAGCAAGGCCAACTGCAGAATTGGAGAAAAGAAATGTAAATAAATTAGAAGTGACGTTTGTCTTCTCCATCAAAAGGTGTCGTAGACTTCTCCTAACAATATACCCAAAGGTTGTGGACTGGGTTGTGATGCTCATAAAACTTCACAACACAATGATCAGAGGGTACAAGGGGAAAATATCGAACACCAACAAATGAGTAGACGTTGGTTCACATCAGGTTCACCAAAAATGCAAGAGGGGGACCAACCATGACAAGGCCCCAGGTCACGGAGGGCCAAGAGCAGCAGGATGCCCTAACTTACCTTAGCTTGAGGGAGTGTTAGGAGATGCAAGATGAGAATGATGAAGACTATACGATCCTTTGATCACTCTATAGACCCGAGATTCAGAAGGGGGCTAGGTGAGTCAATTTTTGGAGTCAACAGTGTGTCTCAAATAGCTCTCTATTAGAGGACAAAAGCGTAGTTCTAGGATGATAGCACGATGCACTAGCATCTCAGGTGTGTTGGCATTCATATGGACAAAGGACCAGAAAGACAAGGTTAGATTCAAAAGAACAAACTAACGGCCTAACTAACTACATTCGAAAGGCCAAAATAACACTAAGTCATGAATAAAGTATGTACGAATATGATAGAGAAAATAAATAAGGGTAAGGATAGCAAGAATGATCTCACAAAGATGTTTGTTCACTAGCTAGCTCCAAGAAGCATGTCCACCTACACACAATAAAGAGGAAAATTATTGGGGGTTGTATAGGGGTATGCCTCAGTCAAACCCCCATTTTGGTGTTTTCACCTCCACGGACAGCCAATTTTGCAATGATAGAGAAATAGTATGATAAAGAAGGAATAAAGAAAAGAACGCTAAAACACTACAAAACAGTAATGTGCTTACTCAACCAAATAATAGAGGAGAGGAATAGAAATCTTACCATCTCCACCAAGAGAACTCAAGGCTAATGGGGGATAAAATGAGAGGACTCAAGCCTCTATTGCAATGGTGTTGTTCTACACTTGCTCTACTGAGTTGATGGAGTGATTGAATTGTTGCTATGGAGTGCAAAAATGATGCTTGAATGCTTGAAGTGCATGTTAGAATCTATAGAAGAGATTGTGGAAGAAGCCGAAATGGAATGAGAGAGTGAATTTGAAGGAGTGAAGAAAATGGCCATATTCGAGTCGGTCAGCCAAAGAGGGCATTAAAAATTGACTTCCAATAGGAAGTGTAATGCCTCTGCAGGCTCCAGCTGCAGGAATCTGCCAGGGACGTAAGCGTGTCGCGTGGATGTCTATGCATTGCGCAGGCATCCCTGATAGTTATTCCTCTACCGATGCTCAAAATAGGTGCCAAGTGGAATGAAGGCAATGGGCTTATGTGGAATTTAGCCTTCAGATTTGGCTTTCTAAAGTGAGGAAGGGTAATAGGCAAATTTGTGCAATGGGTGAAAATTTGCTCCTATACAATGATGATCAAAGATGTAAATGTATCAAATGTGCTTCAATGGCTATTTTGACATAACCTCTCCACAAATTCTATAGATTCTTTGATCATTTTTTAGAAGAAAGAATATTGTTTTATAGATTTTCAGATTTTAGATGAACGATTGAGATTTGATAGTAAAAGATCACAATCAATGGTTGAGAACCGTTGAGAGGAAACAGATTGGTCGGTTAGCTTCTGTGATTGATCCAATTAAGGATTTTAATTGGATAATCAATGAGATTAGATTGGAATGATTGGTGGGATTGGGGAAATCAGGTTGAGTAGTTAGCGGGATTGAAAAAATCAATGGGATTGAAAAATAGATGAGTTAGTTAACCAATTAGAGTGAGAAATCAGTGGTAATGATTTACTCAATCACAACAGGGTGAGGATTATTAATTAGCCAAATAATTAATTAATGTTGGAGATGAACATGCAAGTTTTCCTTTTGACTTTAACAAATAAAGATGTATTTGTTTGTTGACTATGTTGAATGATTTTGAATAATTGATTTAATTATTCAAGTTTAGAGAAAGGAAAGTGGTTTAATTAAATTATTAATGATAACAATTTAATTGATTTAGATGAATGGGGTATATTAGTGACATAATTAAATAATTGTTGTTTATTTAATTAATCAAGAGGAATAAAGTTAGATTAATTGTGAAATAGTGAATTAATTAAATAATTAAAGATTATTCAATTAATAGAGGAAAATAGGTTTAATGATGTAAAATGATGTGGAATGCAATTATATTAATGAAAGTGATGTCAATAATGGAAAAATGCAGTTTAGGATATGTGATATGTGTCAGATCATTTTTACATGTGTACAATTATAACTTTGTAAATGCATGTATTATTTTATTGTTGAATAATAGATGGAGTATGGATGCTTTTGGAGGTTGGGTTATTCTCACTTGAGGGATTTCTCAGTGTATACCTTGTGTTATCTTGTGGCTTGTATATTTTGATCTTTACATATGGTTATTCTACAAGCTTGTATGCATACTTTTCTCTCATGGGGTTATGTAGAAATGAATTAAATAAACTGGGCATTGATACATTATTTATTAATAAGTGATATCAGAGCTTTCATAGTTATGGGATATGTGAGTTCCCAGGTTTTATTATAATCCTTATTTGAGTAGATTTTTTACAAAGTTGAAACCATGATAACACAAGAATGATCCAAGGCATTACAAGGAATGGAACACATGTGCAAGTTTTATTTTATAGATTTGGGCTTTGGGGGTTTGTAGATTTGTTTGGATTATTGCAAAATTGGGGTTTGATAAATTTGGATCAAAAGGTTTTCCTAGATTATGCTTTCATATGAGAATTTTGTAGGAGAAATTTCACATATGACCTCTTGAGACAAAACAAACATCACCATTGGATCCAAGATGGTCAAGAAACAAAAAAGATATAATTTTTTCTTCATTTTGGCCACTATGAAAAATATAAAAATTTCCTCCCCTTGCCCTAATTGTATGGCCATATTGTTGATGTCTACAAAAAATAAAAATAAAAAATAAGAATTTAATAAAATCTTGCAATGGATTAAAAAAGGTTTAATTATTTTTTTGAAAAAACAATATTTGGTGGGTCTATGACCTCCCTGTCACTCTACCGCATAGTCTATGATGGGTTGATAGGCTAGACAGTGTTGTTAGCGCCATTAAAAGTTGGCTCTTGTCCCTTGGGGGATCGTTATCCAACTCATAAGGGCATTAAAAATTAAACCACTAGAACTCATTAAAATGAATTTAAAAAATGTTTGAATTCCAATGCCATTTCCACTGCCAACGCACCATCACCCTCAATGGTGCCACTAGCAAACCACACAAGGGCTGCCACTAGCCACCCATAAGCCAAATTAAAAGAATTTTTTTCAAATAGGCATAACTTTCACCCAGGATATTATATTTTCAACTTCCAATAGTAGAAAGAATCTCTCTTTGAGCATACATAGTGGTATAGTTTTAGTTCCCTAGTTTTGTACTTTTGTCAATTTTTGGGGCTTGGAAGTCAAATTTTTTTAGTTACATGATTTTTCCCATAAATTTTGCACACAAAATCATATTTTTGATTTCAAATAGGCATTGGAGAGAATGTTCAATGTACTACATAGTGAATCAGGTAGATTTTTTATTTTGTGGTGTAGAGAGAGGTTCATGTTCATATCATTTGGGAGGATTATGGTTACATGTTGTGAGAGATTATGCAATTATTTTTATTTCATGTATGGATCATTGTGATTGTTCTTGGTACTATATTGTTTTATCATTTACCATGGGTGATTCCACAATACTAGTTTATAATTTTTGGCCAAACTAGACACTGAACTAATTTTTTTCTAACTAAATCTTCACTTTCGGGCACCTATAGCAACTAAATTGTGAGGAATTTGAAGATAATGCAAACTAGTGATTTGTGACATTTTGTCTGTAGATTCTAAAAAAATTTTAAAAAAAATTGGAACCAAATTGCACGTCTTTTTCCATCTCCTTTGAAAACTAGTTTTTTTTAGTAAACATCATTTTTAAGGAGTGATGCTCACCATATACAACATAACTCTTTTTCCATGAAGGATAAAATTCTAACTTTTTTGAATTTAGATTTTTAACTACGATATCTCTAGTGCTTTCATTTTGTTTCATAGTGTTTTATTAAATGTTTTTTCCTTAATCAAGTTTTGAAGTCAAACCAATTACAATTCAGACATAGGCAGACTGTATACAACATAACTTCTTTTTTTATGTATCGAAATTCAATTTATTTATTTTTGTTGGACCAAGGATTTCAAAATCTAGTGCACTGATATTTTTCAATTTTTTGTTTTGATAACCTGCTATTTTTCCACATGTGCAGAACAGAGAGCTTGATTTTCGGTGAAAAATCTACATTCACAAGAAATAAAAAATAAATATAATAATAAAATTAAATTTATTTAAAATTATGCTTTTTGGGAAGCTTATAATAAAGAGTACATACTTACAAAAAATAAATTTTAAATGAATTCATTTGATCCCCCAAAAGGAAAATCAAAAGTGGTTTTTTATCAGCATTTTGATAGGTGTAAAGGAGACTTCGTTATAGGTATGGTTTAAAACTAGTGGGGTTCTACCCAAGGGGGTTTGATCTAAGGTGGTTTGATCAAACCCTCTTCAATTGCAATCCTTCAAAATGGAACTTTTTAAGGCTTAAATCATTATATTTTTAAAAAATATGTGATTTCAGCAAAAATCAAAATCTCCCAGAAATCGTAAACCAGCATTGTGTGATCACCCCCTGAACACCTTGGTATAGTTTTGATTGGAAAATTTGATATGCCTTGATCATTTTAGATTTGGTATTATGCATGTAGTGGGAGTTCTTGTATGTGTGTGTTCTTCATTGATATGTTTGATATAGTGAACTTGATTGTGGGTTATTGGTTGCATATATTGTTGGCATGAGTTTATTGATGTTGTTGATACCTAGGAGGTATGGATGGTTGGATGTATTAGCAATTGTTGTGGATGATATTTCTAATCATATAGGTTTTTACCTTTGATAACAGCTTGAAGCCTTTGTTATCACTTAGATTTGATTCTTGTGTTCTTTGGATTGATGCATCTTCACCTTGGCTTGTTCATTTTCTTTCATAGGTGGCATGTTGGAGGATGAGAGGATTTCTTTCTTGAGATTTTGGTCACTTTGGTTTTATTTTAGGTATCTTGATGAGCATGAGAGAAAGTTGGAGATGCATGTGGTTTCATGTATGGCTATGATGATGCATTTCATTGATTGACTCTTTATGCAATGTATACAACAATTGGGAGAATATTAGGATTTGATGTTGTACACCATTACATAAACTAATTTATTTGTATGTTTTAATTAAATAATTATTTAGTTATGGTGCATCTACGAGATGTGTTTGGCCAGAGTAGGTAATTATTTGGGGCCACTTGTACGTTTTATTGTAATGTTGGGTTAATTATTTTATGTGTGAGAGACATAGGATAATGATTTAATAGTTGATGAAATATTTAATAATGTGAAAACTCAATACCAAATATTAAATAAGGGATCAATGGTTTTATCTTACCACTTTGTTGTATTTGTGTGAGTTTGTCTCTATAAAAGAAAATACATGTTTAATGGTTAAGGTTGGTTGGGTGAGTGGGCTATCATAGTATTGAGTTTTTTTTAGGAGTGCATATGTGAAGCATGGCATGGGATGTGTGGATTCATGCTTAGACACATGGAATATGCATTGGAGAGGCTTGATGTTTCAAAATTATTCATTATAACTCAAAAATTACATGCATTGTTTTATTGCTTAATAATAGATGGAGTGTGAATGCTTTTGGAGGTTGGGTTTTCCTTCTTCAAGGTTTTCCTAGGGTATATCTTGTGTTATATTGTGTCTTGTCTATTTTTATTTTTGCATATGGTTATTCTATAAGCTTGTATGCATGCATTTCTCTCATGGGGTTATGTAGGAAATACATTAAATGAATTAGGTATTGATGCATTATTTCTTAACTACTCTTGAATTCCTATTTATGGAGCCATCCCTCCATCCTCGATTGATATATTTTCTTAAGACTTTTGGCACTTGTATTTTTAACTTGTAGTCTATTGGTGTGATTTCACCATCTATGTAATGGTTGAGTTTTTCGTTAGGGTCACTTGTGTAGATTGTTGTGCCATCCGTATCTTTGAATATCAACGGATTTCCTTGGTTAACCATTTGATCATTATTTTAGTAGTTTCATTGGGGTAAATCATGAAAAATTGCATCTCTTTGATCATAATACACGCCCCAATTTTAGAGGAAGTCCTTAAGTTTTAGCACTATAACATTTATTTTTTATAGTTGTCTGTAGTTTCTTTATTTTTTCATGGTGGTCTTCATGTTCCTACTCTTGTTGGAACAATTTTTAGATGATTATTTATTCGTCATATGTTTTTTTTCTTATGGAGGGACATATATTGTATCTTATGATGAAAGTATAATGATTGGGGATAATGTTGTCTATTTCTTTCTTCACTTTATTCACATTTATCTCTTTTTCAAAGAGTATTTTTCTTTTTTATATATGTTTTCCTTTACTTCGTTTGTGAAATATTGTTTTGTACATGGGTACATAAAATGGGCTTTTAGTGAGGACCCATTCTTACATCTTTGCATGTTTTATTACTCTCACTAAGTTACACTTTAGGGAGTGCTAGTGTGAACAAGGTACATTTCCTAACTAGTTTCACTTTAAGAACTATCCACACCTAATTACTTAAGGTTACTTAAGTGATTTTATTTTTGTCTCATTTCATATATAATTAATAAACTTTTTATGGTTTTAGTTTGTCCTAGTGTTTCATCTAAGGTTTTATTTCCACATATATATCAAGGTCATCTTATTATTTCTTAATTATTTTAAATTTATATTCATTATTTTCTAGAAATATAGTAATAATTTTCCACTTCATCTTTTGTGTGGAAGGTATTTAGTTTTTCTAGTTAGATTCTTACTTCTATGAGTTCATTTCTCCAATAAAAAATACACAAAGAATCATTCTAGAAACGTTTTATTCTGGAATAATAAACTTGTAATCTATAGAGAAAATAAATCAAATCTAAAAAAAATATTTATTTTGTAAATAAAAAAATGTTCATACACTATTCTAGGATGAATCTAGTTTTCAAATTGAATATGGATATTTAAGGTTCTTTTGTTGTTGTTTACACAAGAAAGGAAAAATTAACTAGACTATCTTAGTGTGAGGCCACCTTTCCTCATGCTCACATATTATTTTAATACAGTTGTTTTTATAAAATACTCTTAGATGTGATATTATACTTTGTTGTGATCATTGACTATGTGGACACTAGTACTTTATTTAGAATAGTGGTTGATTACTTGTGATCATGAATTGGTTAATTAGTGAATATTGACTTGTTTATGTTATTTTTATTTGAGTATAGAATTCATGTTTATCTTATCACTTCGAATTGATGTTAAAACAGAATTAATTATGCAATGATGGATCTTAACATAATTGGATAGATTATATGTGTTTACATGATTATGTGTAATTGTGGTTTTGCTAGTGGATTAAAATCTCATTTATTTTTATAGAATCACAATAATGTTGTTCAGTTATGATGTATCTATGGTGTATATATTGATTTAAATTTAAATATTACTTAAATTATTATCTTAGATATATTAGAATGTGTGTACAAGTGTGTATTTTAAGTTCCATGACTAATAGAAAATTGTGGAGGTTTTCAAGAAACCATTGTGTGTGATTCCCTAATATACCTAGGTCTTATCCTAAGATGAGATTAATGTCTTCTTATGTAAATATGCTTTTTGTAAAAATAATAATTGATTTTTAATATTTATTTATATTATTGTTTAGTTGGGGTTTAGTTAAGTCCTCTTCCGTATTAAATTTTAGAACTTTAATTTAAAATAAAAATTTAGAAACCTTTTAATGTCAATTTTCTTAGTATTTGTATAAAAGAGAACCCATAAAATGATAACCTATGAGACGGACCCATGTTGGAGTGTTTAATATGTGTTTAAGAAGAGTGTAGAGTCTTTCAAAGTGTCTCGGAAGATGAGTGAATAGATTGGAGTTAATTTTGACTTTGTGACAAGTTAAAATCATTCTCTAGGTTCAATGAACCTAGAAAATTATTTTCTATTAGTAATTTTCTTGAAGTTATGTTAGAGGTTAGCTACCATTTTTGAATGGTCACTTTTAGTTTCAAGTTTCTCTTGGAGGAAGAGAGAAAAAATGAAGAGGAGCTTAAGAGCTTACAAGAAGAGCATATTTTTGAAGAGTTATTAGCATTAAAGACTTCCCAAAATTTATTGAATCATTTGAGGTAGAATCTACTTTTAAATCTATTTTTTCCTCTTTGCTATAAGAAGGAAACCCTTGATCATATATTCCTTCAATATAATTTTTTCAAGCAAATGTTGGAATTGGCAATATAAAAAACTCCATTGGTGATGTGCTCGTCCAAACTCCATCTTTAATCTTTTCTCAAGCTAACATATATTGTATCAATCTTCAACCTATGGTTGTATTTGGAAAGGTGCTCCTATAATTATTTGGCACGTTCAGAGGGAGAAAAAAATATAGAATATTCAAAATTTTGACTTCCTTTAAATCTACAATCAATAAGATAGAAGTTGTCATCTCAAAAACAATCATGTCTTCAATTGTTTCCCTTTCTCAAGCAAATTCAAGTTTTTTTTTCATAGAATGAAACTTTGTTGAAACATTGACCTCTTCTTCGCCTCCCTCCTTTGAAATGTTCAATTTCTATTTCAAAAGTAATCAATTTGAGGTAAAATGTAAAGTGATATCCTCCTCAATTCTTATTAATAAAGCTAAATTTTGATGGTGCTACTAGAGATAACTCAAATCCCTCTCAAGCAGAAATTATCGTAAGAGATCATAATAAAAAGGTGATTCTTACTATTTCCAAGAATGCTCTCAGTGGGTTCCAATAATGAGATAGAGTTATAGGCGAGTAGATTCCAATAATGAGATAGAGTTATAGACCAACTCTAAGTTTAGGTCTTGCTTCTCGTCTAAGTATAAAAAAGATAATAATTGAAGGGGATTCTATGTTAGTGGTTGACATTTTGAAAGGGCAAATATTAGACAAGTGGAGACTTCCGAACATCATGCAAATTGTTTGGGGGATTTTGCCCTCCTTTGGTTTCTTTGATAGTGTTCATTGCTACAGGGAATCTGATAAGGTGGTGGATAGATTGTCGAATCTGGATATATGCTTGGGCTTCAGATTCCTAGAGGGTAATGACGTTGAGAGTTGTTGGTAGGATTCATCTGTGTCATCCTTGATTCTTAATGAATCCGTCTCCCCTTGAGTTGTTTTGGTTTTGAGCATTGCTAAGCTGGAATTCAAGTGTGATATTTCTTGGGGGAGTGTGCTACTACTTTTTGCCAGCTCCTAGTCATCCCTCCTCACTTGTGGTCGGCGCGTGTTTCTGCAACGCCTCTTGTGTAGCAACAAAATATTTTAGCACTATCCCTTGATTACGTTTTTTGGCATGTTGATCCCCTTTACGATTGACATATCATTTGTTTCTAGCATTTTCGGTTGATTTTGCAGGTCTCCTATGAACTGGCGGCTCCCTCCATTTCACCCACACCTGTTATCTGCACCATTTTAGCACCCTTCAACTCGTTCTTGTTGTTACTTCCCTTCTCTCTCTAGTGCGATCGTAATTATGGCTCTGTTACTCCGTTGGCTTCGCCTATGTCTTTGGAGGAAATACCCTTTATTTGGCTCAATTCCCTTTATATTCGGTGTTTTCAGAATGGCAGCCCATGTTTTAAATGACAGCGTAAAACTTCCTCCATGCCATTGGGACTATAAAGACCATCACCCTTTTGACAATGAAAAACTAGGAAGAGCGTTTATGTTTCCATGCGCCCTGGTCAAGGATGCCATCCAAGAGATCATTGGAAAACCTCTGTTGTCCAATTTTCCTGCTTCTCTCTCTTCTCAGGTGTTGTCTCCATTTTCCTTCAAACGTGATGTACAATATCATATGGTTATGTATATTGCAGAAAATTACATTCTCTAGGGTCTTTTATCCGCTCGATCTCTTGATGAAGCTCACAACTGTTACAATAAACCTTGGTGCGACTAACATTGGTGTTATCTAGTCCAGACTCCTACTACAGGATTAATCTCCTCTGCTTTGTGCATTTATTTCAATGAGGACAGCTCTTTTAACGGATTCTCTATTCTCTGTAATTAGCGACAGTTTTGTCCTAGTTATCTTTGGTCTCCTATACTAATATATCTCTGTATTTTCTTTCTCCTTCCTATATTGTTTTGGGGTTTGCTCTCTCTATTGAATCTTTTGTAATTTTCTTTTTGGTCCCTTTGATGTTTGAGACTCTCATGCATGGATGTATTTTTAGTTCCTTGTGTTATTTAATATATTGGTGATCCCTGACCACCCTTGATCCAGCCAAAAAAAAAAGGCATACCCTGCCATTTAACAATTTTACCACTGACTTTATCAAAAAACTAGTCCCACATGGCTTTCAAGGGTGAGACAAATTTTGAAATGTTGAGTAAATGACTTAAATGTTCAGATGTTTATTTTGAAGTTTACGATTTTAATGATTAGCAAAATATAACATACACAAGATTGAAGATGGTTGGACATGCCATTGTATGGTGGAATAACGATGTATTATCCCTCAAGGTTGATAATCTTCCACTTATCTTAAAGTGGATTGATTTCAAAAGCTTCGTTGATAGTTCAATACTTTTCTTGGCTATTGGCCCACTAGGAAAAAAGCAAGGTCAAAATGTATACAAATATACAACCAAATTTCACAAGCAAGCCATGATGATGGTATTCATAAGAGACCTTGAAGTATTTGTGATATGCTTAAAAGATTTTGTACTCGCATAAGGAAACAAGTTTCTCTTCTTGATCCCATGAATGTTGATGAAGCATCTTTGAAGAAAACCTAATAGAGATTGCGAAATCAGGTATCAAGCACCAAGTCCAAGGAAGATTGATCATTTGTCACACCCCGTTGAAGTAAGAATTTTTTTTAAAGTTGTTCATGGTATAGTGTGATGGTTAAATTGTGGCATTGTTGTTGTAGCAATCAAGTTTCAAACTGCCACTGACCCATTATGATCACAAGTATTGTGTCCTCATAGATCCAATGTGCTCATAGGCAACCTTCGCGTCGAAATGGTTGGCATTCATGCCTTTGTAATGTGCTCCAAAACCTTGTAGGGTCAATCTACTCACAAGCTTTGTGCTCCTACTGGGCTACTAAGCTCGTGGATTTGGACTATTCGCGTTAATGTGATGTGTTCATGTCAGGGATGAAGTCCCCCATTTGTGGCCTCACTTAGCTCAGGCCAAGCTAAAAAAATTCATGCTTCCAACCAGAAAAAATTCTAAAGAAAGAATAGTGTCCAATTCTAATTCCACCTATATGGGAAAATATCCAAATGTTTGATATCATATTAAAGAAGATTTTTGGAAGTTACATTATAATGTTCATCTAAGATAAGAAGAAAAATTAGCCCCGTAAGGCTACAACCAAGGTTGAAGAATAAGAGGAAGTGGAAATGACTCCAACAACGAGAATGACAAGTCCATTCACAACCAAATTCAAATCAACCAAGGAGGAAACGCAATAGAAGCGAGAAGAAACCAAGCTTGTGGAAGAAAAAAAAGGGCAAAAGCAAATTATACACTCCCACATAAATATGTGCATTGCTACCTATTTCCAAAAGAAACAATTTGGAAAATATAAAACTTTGTTTGGAGATATTAATCCTTGATCTTTTGTTTGGATTTAAAGATACACTTTGTTGCACGTTGATAAGCAACGCGGATTTAATTTTTTTACTAGAAATAGTTTGCATGAAGGGGTACTTCCCAACATTATTCTTCTTGAAATGTTGGAATTGTTTCATGTAGTCCGTACTTGAGTGGAGATGCAAACTTTATGGGGAGGAAGAATCAACGGAGTTTCATCAAGAATGGAAGGCCATACTCATTCAAACTGCTAATGTAATAAAAGTTAAAGAGACCTTGCACTTGGACAAAATGTTGCATAACACTCCAAGACATTGCAACCACAAATCAAGAGACGGTTAATTGTTGGGCTTGTACTACATTTCAATTTCGCATAGCTTCTTGTTGCAACATTCACAATTTTAACTTTCGCATTTGGGACTTTGAATTCATTTGTCCCTCTTTCAACCTTGTAAATATATGGTCTTTCTTATGCTTGAAAATTTTGTACTCTCATTTCTACCTTTCATGGCTTGCCAGATCCTCATTCTCTTATATAGCTTGTTAATTAATTAATATAGGGAAAGGAACCCATCCAATCAACATCATCTTATCCAAAAGTAAAACATATGAATTACAGGTTGCTCAAAAGAAAGTGTCCCACTTGAGGTGGAAACCTCCCAAGCTAGTTTCACAATAAAGTAAAGGCAACAAAAGAATTATTTCAACCACCTATGGGGTTACATCATAAAAGGGAAGTGGAACTGTTAGATTTATGTGATCAGATTAGAATGAAAAAATTAATTCAAATTGACACAATGACATAGCCAATACCCTGGGAAAACCCTCCAACTTGAGGGAGAAAAACCCAGCCAATATATCTCTTATATATTGATTCAAAATAAGAGCAGAAATCTGCTTACAACTTAGACACGATACAATGCCAAATAGATACAATGAACAGCACCTCTCCTAGATGCAAAGACAATATATTTCTCCTTGAATCAATCTGTTATAGATAAACTCGACTGGCTGCAATAAGGCGAACTTGTTCTTGAACAAATGCTTTTCTTACTTGATGTCAAATACAATGAAATGCCTTTATATATATAGGCAACTACGAATGAATCGCACCTCTTCACCAAGAGAGGTCAGCCTATCAAAAAGTGTGCCTCTTTAGAAAATCGTGCCACTTCTAGAGCCAGCCCACAAATAAAATACATTTAATTATTATTAAATAAAACACTTTATTTAAATATTACAATATGAAGCGCCTCTTCATGTTGATAATCGATGTATAAATTTAAATAGCCTTATGGCTATATTTAAATTTATTCTTTCACAAGTCAAACTGGAGTATTCATCACGTGGTTGTATATCATCAACACTCCCTCTCAGCTAGGGAGGAATACTTCCAGCTGTACAAAAATGTATCACCTCATAGTAATGTTAACCAACATGGTTGCAACCATGTAAGAACAAAGCTTGTCACCTCATCGTGAAATCATATCACCTCATCATGATATCAACCATCATGGCTACCTCATAGATGGTACGTACAAGTGTTCATCACTCAATGTGATGTTGTCACCTCACTGTGACTTTCACCATGGCTCCCCCAGAGGGTGAAACACAAGTACAAGTAAATCATCACAGACTCCCTCACGTGATGTTGTCATGGAGTCACACACATGACATCCACCATGGCTCTCCCAAAGGGTGGAACTAAGGGATTTCACCTCGAACTTCTCTCATAGAGAAGAACTCATTAACAAGGGATTTCACCTCGAACTTCTCTCACAGAGAAGAACTCATTAAAGAGGATCACTGATACTGAGACTCCTTCTCAATTAAGGTTGTACTCTCCACCATACCAAGCTTATCTCAAAAGTACACAAACTTTATCCTGGAGAGAGGCTTGGTGAGAATGTCTGTCGTCTACTCATCGGTGCTGATATACCTCAACTGTATAGCTTTCCTCAATACCATATCTCTGATATAATGGTATTTGATCTCAACATGCTTTGTTTTGTCATGAAACACAGGATTGACAAAAAGCTTTACATAGCTCCGGTTATCATAATGAATGATAGTAGGCTCCATTGATTGTCCAAACAATCCTACAAGGAGCTTACGAAGCCACACTACTTCAAGAGCTGCCACACAAGTTGCAATGTACTTTGCCTCTGTTGTACTCAATGCTACTGAAGACTGCTTCCTGCTGCACCAGGATATAATAGCAGATCCCAAACTGAAGCAACAACCACAGGTACTCTTTCGATCAGTGACACACCCTACCCAATCAAAATCAGTAAAACCATGCAACTCCGAATCTACACCTGTAGAATATTTCAATCCATATCCAACTGTGCCACACAAATATCTCAAGATATGTTTAGCTACAACAAGATGTATTTGTCTTGGTTCACACATGAATTGACTAAGTGCACTCACTGCATAGCAGATATCCGGTCTAATGTTAACTAGATACATAAATGAATCAATCAACTGCCTATACATCGTAGAATCCGCCAGTTCTAACTAGTTACAGCCTCCTTCAATTTATGTAAGTTGGTCTCCATAGGTGTAGACATAGGTTTGCAATCAATCATACCAAACCTCTTTAGAATTTCAATGGTATACTTGCCTTGACTTAGAATCATCTCATTTGTCTTTTGCCAAACTTCTAAGCCAAGAAAGTAATGCGTGAGACCAAGATTCTTCATTTCAAACTCAGAAGCTAACTCCTCCTTGCATTTTAGAATGAGGTGTTCTTCTCTAGTGATAATCAAATCATCAACATACATAACCAAAATCAAAGTTTCACCATTTATCACCTTAAAGTAGAGGTTAGAATCTGCATCATTCTTTGAGAAACCCAAACTCAATAGGTAACGATCAATCCTTTCATACCAAGCACGATGAGTCTGCTTAAGACCATACAAGGCCTTCTTCAGCTTGCAAACATGAGACTCCTTCCCATGTACCTTAAATCCATCAGGTTGCTCAATGTAAACCTCTTCTTCTATGACACCATTCAGAAAGGTTGTCTTTACATGCATTTGGTGAATCTTCCATCCTCTAGATGCTGCAATAGCAATAATGGTTCTGATAGAAGTATAACGAGCCACAGGAGCAAAGGTTTCTTCATAGTCAACTCCCTCTTTTTGTGAAAACCCTCTAGCCATGAATTTGACCTTGTACTTCTCAATGCTCCCACCAACCGCATGCTTGATCTTGAAGAGCCATTTAGAAGACACCATAGATTTGCCTTCGGGTCTAGGAATTATGTCCCAAACATCATTCTTAAGTATGGACTGATACTCTTCAGTCATAGCATCTTTCCAAACTTGTTGACTAGAGGCTTCTTCAACACTTGAAGGCTCTGACTCATCAGAGCTACATAACTGGAGAATTTATTAGGTCTCTTGCTTTCTCTGAAAGTTCCTCTTGGGGCTGCAAAACTTTCTGCCTCCTGCATTATTTTCCTGGCCCAAAGAGGTCTCTTCCTTCCAATCACAATATCTGCAGGCCCATCAATAGACTCCAAGGGTTCAACTGGATCATCATCTTCTTTAGATTCTGGAACCTCCGTCTGATTCTCAAGAACATGGTCAACTTCCATATCCTGAGGAGGCTCTTCTTCATCAATCTCCATATGAGATCCCTTGGATCTTTTGAAGGCAACATCCTCCTCAAATGTGACATCTCTATTGATCTCAATAGTCTTCTGACTTGGAATGTAGATTCTATAAGCTTTAGAAGTCTCATTGTAGCCTACCGAAATTCCCTTCTTGCCAGAAGGTTCCAATTTTGTCCTTTTTTCCTTAGGTATATGAATATACATTGGACACCCAAAGATCCTTAAGTGACTTACTTCAGGTTTCACCCCAGAGAATGCTTCTTCAGGAGTAATGTTCTCCAAGATTCTGTGAGGACTTCTATTCTGGACATAGACAGCAGTCCTGGAAGCTTCAGCCCAAAGTGAGAGTTGTAGGTCTTGGTCATGAATCATGGCTTTGACTGCTTCCACGATAGATCTGTTATTTCTCTCTGCAACACCGTTATGTTGAGGATTATAAGGAACACTAAGCTCCCTCTTAATCCCTGCTTCAATACAGAAGTTACGGAAGATACCATAAGTGTATTCTCCTCCGTTATCGAATCTCAAAACCTTGATCTTTTTCCCGGATAGGTTCTCCACCTGAGCCTTGAATTCTTTGAATCTTTCTAACACTTCCTCAAATTCTTTAGATCTCAAGAAATAAATCCAAGTCTTTCTAGAGTAGTCATCAATAAAAATAGTGTAATACAAGAAACCACTCGAAGATGCAACAAACATTGGACCACATAAATCAGAATGAATGAGATCGAGAATACATTTAGATCTACTTTCTCTACTATGAAATGGACCCTTTGTATTCTTACCTAAGGTGTAGCCTTTACATGTACCTTCATACTCCTGGTTGATTTTCGAAAGGCCGGTGACCATCTTCTCCATGATAGGTAGGGCATGAAAGTGGAGGTGAGCCAATCTTTGATGCCAAAGATCACACAAACTTGAAGAATCATGCACTAGAGCCTGAAAAGGGCGAGTGCATAGCCTGTAGAGACACCCATGTCTAACTCCAATCTCTCGAGCAGTCTTGAAGTTGGAGTTTTTTGCCCATATAAAAACTTTGCCTTCTGAAAAAGCAATTTGATAACCTTTGTCTTCCAAGGCTGAGATGGAAACAAGGTTTCTCTTTATGCCAGGAACAAATAGTACATCATCCAATTGCAAGGAAACACCAGAATCCAATTGAAGAGAGGTGGTCCCAACTCCTTTCACAGCGTAGCTGGCATCATCTCCGATAATGTCTTGTTCGCTAGAGTCTTTCTCCACCAAATTAGATAGATGCTCCCTAAAACCTGTGATGTGGCGAGAAGCATCACTATCTATCAGCCAAGTATTGTTGTCGGTGGTCACATTATTTGACAAGGCTGAATAGAACAAGTATTCACTTGTATCCTTCTGCATGGAGGCTTCATTGACATTAGCAAAGGTGGCCTGCTGCCTAGGCCTGGAAGGACATTCCTTTGCAAAATGACCAAACTTGTCACAACCGAAACACTGGACCTTGGAGAGGTCCCTTTTCTTCTTAAAGACCACCATCAGCTCCTCTATCTTTGTTTCTTTTGAAGTGCCCTTTCTTTCCACGTTTCTTCTTTGAGGATTGAGTGGCAAGAACATGAAGGTCTTCATTACCGGAGCTTTGCCCAATACCTCTTGTCGCCAACCTAGATTCTTCTTGAATACAATCTGCCCTCAACCGATCAAACTTGGGAAGTTTAGATCTTGCACTGATTCCCTGAATATAAGACTACCAAGATGAAGGGAGACCATTAAAAGCTAGCATGGTCAGATCCTTGCTATCGACCACATGCCCAATAGACGAGAGTTGATCTCTCAATTCGGTTATTCTCATGAAGTAGGCAATGACAGTTTCTCCCTTTGCCATCTTCAAGTGATGCAGTTGTTGCTTCAGTGCAAGAGCTCGACTGGTGTTGTTGATCTCGTACATCTCCTCTAGGGTTTTGAACATCTCTCTTGCAGTCCTTAACTTGGAGACAATAGGAACAATATGATCCTTCACCGAATCAACTAACATCTTCTTTGCCCTAGTATCTTTCTTCTTCCATAAGGCCTTTTCTTCCTCCTCTGTACATTCGAGGGCAGAGCTCTCCACAAACTCTGTCAATTCGCTTTCCTCCAAGGTGAGCATAATCCTGAATCTCCATGAAGTGAAGTTTGACGCACCTTCAAGCCTATCCTCGATCTTAAGACCATTCACCATCTTGACAAAGAGAAGGAGGTGAATAAAGATGAGAGATAACAAGGGTATCACTAAATTAATCAAAAAAAAATCTGATCGGGGATTTTCTTCAAACCCGCTCTGATACCATGTTAGATTTATGTGATCAAATTAGAATGCAAAAATTAATTCAAATTGACACAATGACACAGCCAATACCCTAGGAAAACCCTCCAACCTGAGGGAGAAAAACCCAACCAATATATCTCTTATATATTGATTCAAAATAAGAGCAGAAATCTGTTTACAACTTAGACACTATACAATGCCAAATAGATACAATGAACAACACCTCTCCTAGATGCAAAGACAATATATTTCTCCTTGAATCGATCTACTATAGATAAACTCGACTGGCTGCAATAAGGCGAACTTGTTCTTGAACAAATGATTTTCTTACTTGATGTCAAATACAATGAAATGCCTTTGTATATATAGGCAACTACAAATGAATCACACATCTTCACCAAGAGAGGTCGACCTATCAAGAAGTGTGCCTCTCTAGAAAATCGCATTACTTCTAGAGTCGGCCCACAAATAAAATACATTTAATTATTATTAAATAAAAAACAATTTATTTAAATAATGCAATATGAAGCGCCTCTTCATGTTGATAATCGATCTATAAATTTAAATAGCCTTATGGCTATATTTAAATTTATTCTTTCACAAGTCGAACTAGAGTATTCATCACGTGGTTGTATATCATCAACAGGAACAAGAAGTCCACTAGCAACTAAATTACACCTTACAAAACCTAGGATTGCACAAGCAATTTATATTGGAGAGTGGTGAGGTACAAAAGCAATATAAGTAAATACTTAGAATTATACTTACCCACCGCATGTTTAACCCAGGCTTGATACAGAGTGAATACATAGAAATATATTTACCCACCACATGTTTAACCCAGGCTTGTTATCATTTATCAACTCGGACATTCGCTGCATAGTCCACTTAAAATTACATCAGAGTTCCCCCCACCTAGGCTATAAGATGAATCTTCTTTACAAATTGTCCCACCTCAAATTTACAGTGGTATAGGTACATTGTTGTTTCACTTTGCTTAAAATATTTTTATTATTACTAATATAGTGAGATTTACAAACATATAGAGTATGCAAATTCAAATATTTTGTGGTACTCATGTAGTCTAAGCTCTAAGAATGATCCCTTTGTCTCCCACAAATAGAACTTTATCCTCACTAATTCTGCTGGTTTTCTAATCGTGCCTTTGCAACTCAGGCTCAACCATAAATAAGATATAAATCAAAAATTATTTATTGCACTTCTTGGTATGAAAGAATGTGAGACTTGTATAATACAAAGTTTCTAAACTCAGAACAGAACAAAAGGATACATCGTGACATTGTTAATATGGCAGTGACCAATCACTGACTCATCAAATAAATCCATGCTTTCAAAATCAGAATATGAAAAAATGTGATATGAGACTTGAAACAACAAGCAAGCTGAAATCCATTGTAAATTTCCACCGCATGTGGAAAATCACTGAGGAATGCATTACCCCCTCTCACAAAATACATGATGAGCCTCTAATTGGCCCGTAATTATAAGCTTTTCATTATTACTACATTACAAGTTCCATGTTGCCTATTTCAGAAGGATGTCACATGGAACAAATCAATAACTAATTATCGAATTTGGTAAGTTACAACAGAAATACAATATAAGAACAGAAAAACTCCCACTTACAAACAATCAACAATGAAGGTGGAATCATCTACAACTGAAAATATTACAGAACCATATTTACTCAACACCATATCTTTAATTTCAAAAGTAAAATGGACAAGTACATACATAAAGGGCATGGTGAAAAAACATTCAAGGTACCGGGTAAGTATTAATTCAATGCCTCTCAAATAGAAAGCATTTCTAATTACCATGCTTTTAATGGTAAAGCATTGGAATTTCAATAATGAAGACTGCAAATGCAGCTCGATTGAGATCAATGGCTTTGGACAAAATTTGTCTTGCACACCTGCAGCTGAATATATTGAAGATTCAAAAAATACCACGCCACTTAACATTGGTGGGTTATATTTGAAATCAAATGTGTCAGTTATGTGCATTTATCCCCTGAAGCAGTATAGTACTATATACAGTATAACATCAAGAAGCCACAGTAAATTTTAAAATAGATCTGCATTGAATTCCATACTTTCTCAACAAGTTGTGTTGAGGACCATGAGTGATCACTGTTTAATCAAATAACCGAATCTGCCAATAAGGAAAAAAAGTTGAGAAAAAAGATATATTATTAACACATATGTCAACTCCAGGGAACTAATAAAACAGGTTAAGAAAAAAATGTAAAATGACAAGCATTTCCAGTACCTTCAATTGAATTAGACTCTAACAGATGAAATAGAAGACCTATTTGAAGAAAACGAGAAATTGTTGGCATCCACATCTGCTAAAGGTTGACCTTCACCCTCCTCGTCAGCTAAGTATTTCTCAAGGATTCTGACTGCTTTTCCATAGATGTCAGTATTTTCATGTTCCTGTAGTGCTTCGATTTTATCCAAGCCACCAGCATCCTCAAGTAATGTAGCATATTTATTGTTGTGTCCTCCATCCCAAGATTTCAATATATTCTCCAGGCCTTCAAGGCAAACTGTCACAACTCTCGTGTCTGGACAAGGGAGTAGATCACAAAGGGGCTGTATACAACCTTGATTGACTAAATACCTGCATATTATCATTGGAAATATCTCATAATAAAAGATTTTGTAAAACAACTGACTTCTAAAACAACAAAAGCAGCAAAGGTTTCATTCTTGCATAAATGAGAATTCTATCTTACTTAATCTGCTCATGAGTTCCACATGAAGTGACATTGGTAATGGCCCAAGCTGCCTCCCTCTTTATGTCAAATTCTGCATTTGCTAGCAATGATAAAAGTGGAGGAATAATGTTTGCATCGATAACAGCCTGAAAAAGCATAGCATTTATTTTCCCAAAATAGAATAACTTGTGTAATTTCAATCATCCAATGATTATACAGGTAAACCAAAAAATTCTTAAAGTTCATGTAAAGGCAAAAAGAAAATGGTACTTTGACAGAAAAGATAAGCCCAGAAACAAATTATGGACTGTTCTAAGTATAACCAACCTGAATCTGACTCGTGTTCCCTGCTGTGATATTAGAGATTGTCCAGCAAATCTCCCTTTTAATGCTTAGTTTGTGATCCTTTGTGATAAGTGACAACAGACATGGAAGGGCTTGACTGTCGATAATGTACTAAAAGGAAAAACATATGGAAAACTAAGTAAAATAGTGACATATTTGACAAAAACTAGTCATACATACACATAAATGATAAATGAGAAAACAGGTGACATAAAATACCTTAGTTTGTACATCGTTTCCGGTGGCAATATTGCCAACAGTTCTCAAGGCAGGAATGAGAACAGTTTGTGAAGAATGCCTACAACCAGAGTTCATATTTTCCCAAAATCAGTCACAACAATCAGAAAACAAAATATTGAAATAAAATAAACAGAAAGCATTAGAACTTATTTCTATTAGCAAAAAGTGCCATCAGGTAATTAAATTGATCAACAGAACTGCAAAGCACATAAGCATTAAGGTACAGCCAGCAAAAGAGAAACTGAAGAATCTCCTTGACTCAAAACTTACCAAGTAAAATAAACATTTTCAATAAGGTTTGGAACTCAAGGAATTGATAGATAAATTATTCAGCTACACAGCCTACAGTTCACATAATGTTCTAAATTAGCCATGCAGGTCAATGGGACTAAATGAATCTCCATGAAGTATAACAAACAAATGTGTGCCTAGAGAATTCCCATGAGTCGAAACTTCTAAACTGACTAAAAGAATCAAATACAGTCACAAAACTACAATATTGAAATAAAATAGTTCAGCTGCGTGTGTCCTAGAGTTTAAAATATTAGTTAAAACTTTTGAGCTGAATGAACATGTCAAACATGACCTCACAAAAATGTAATTATATAAGAGAGTTCAGCTACATGGGTCGTAGAATTTAAACTATATCCTCCTCTTGGATTCATATGAAGTATAACTTGAAGAACCCGTATAAGATAGGATCTTAACTGTAAAAGGTTCGCTAGCTTTGGAAGGACACCAGCTTCAATAACAGCTTGAATATTGTCATCATTTCCATCAGAAAAGTATGAAAGAGCCCAACATGCGTCTGTCAATATTTCTTCGTCATCCATTTGGAGAAGCCTCTCCAGAGTTGAAAGAGCATCTTTTGCCTGCACAGAAGTAACTCTATTAGAACACACCTCAAAGAACACAGCCTTTAGATGTGTACTTCATAATGACTATAATTTTAAAATCCATGCAAATGCTTGTACTTGTAGTAAAGAAAGTGAAAAAACTTCACAAATTAAGAACAAGAATAAAAATAACTATATGGATGATCCTCTGATTTTAGTTTTATGTCTGCCTCATTCCCAGTCAATTAAAAAGAAAACTGCAACTGGGAATTACAAATTTTCTGCAGCATTGGATGTGGAATTTCATTTTACCATGGGAAAGGTGAGAACTAGAGTTAAGTAATTTCTTCATGTCTTGGGCAATTTGTGTTAGATCATGACATTAAATTTGAATGGTAATATAAAAATTCAGAGAATTGTGCAGCAGGTTCAATGGTTTTCATCATGGTAGCGATCATCCCAATTGACCAGGCATCTCTTTTCCAGAATATCATTGTTGACACCACCTAACTGAATAATTACCATATATAATGATGTCACTGCATGAACTGTCATGACATCAAGATTAGACATGCCAAATTTTACAATTCCACTAATAGTTTGGGCAGCATAGATCTTGATGAATTCCAATAAATGTTGCTGTCTTTCAAGACCTCCAACTTGATGGGAAGAGATGTAATTCAGACATCATCAACTTCAAGTAATGAAAATAATTCAGACGTTATTGTCCTTGATTAATCTATTCCCACACGCATCAATGAATATCAAATATTCAAAAAAAGCATTCTACCTATAACAGATTGGTCCAACATGCTAATCTATTGTTAAATGGTAGTACCAAAGTTTCTGAAAATCACCTGTGAATTAATTACTCTATCATTGAATGAATAAATTAACCAGCAACCAACCTCACAATAGACATATTTCCTTATAGTAGCCATGTATTTTTCTCAACTTGATAAAAGTATTAAACTAGACATTAAAATATGGGTAGATAAATGTATGTTTGTGACAGTATGTATGTGACAGATTCCTAGAAAATTGTTTTCTTAGAACACTAATGACTATATGTTTTATCATGGATCAAAGACTTACCAAAAACTTGTGTAACCCACAAGTACTTGCAAGATGCAGATTGGGCCAGGTAACTCTCCCACTTACTCAAGCAATTCTGAAAACTGTTTCTTTTCAAAGCCGGGTTCAGCATTTTTCTTTTTTGTTCAATGCTAGGGTTTACAGCAATTAAATTTGCTTTTTTTATTTTTTCAATGCTAGGATTTGCGGCAATTAAAATTGTTTCTTCTTTTTTCAATGCCAAAGTTTGCACTTTGTATCCAATGGCATCGAGAAATGAAAGTGGAAGCCAAAGCATTGGAAATAAGGAAGCTGCTTGGAAGCATAGCATACCAAGACCAACCTCAAGATCAGTCATTTTGAAACTTTTGTGGATTGAAAATGAGTAGAGGCATCATTTGCCTCAAATAACACTTTACACAATGTTAGCCACAACATCATATTTTGTCTAAACATGGAGCCAAAAGTTGTATGGGAGATGGATATGGCCCTTGCTCTGATAGAGTAAAAGAAATTGGAGAATATGCCAACAGCCTCAATGAAACATGGTGCAGGAATTTAAATATATACAATGACTGCTGGCTCCTCTCATCATCCACAAATTTGCAACACATCCACTTCATTGAGCTCTAACAAAATGTAGTCACAAGGATTTTTCATTCCATATTGGAAAAGGAGAAGCACGATGAAGCAATCACATATTGTGAACTTTTGGTACTACAACAACCTTTCATTCTACATGGCAAGAAGTCTACATTGGGAGAATTTGATCACAACCTTCAATGCACTATATTATTAGACAAGACGATTGTGAAAGAGCAAAAGATATACTAGCACAAGAATAAATGCACAATATTATTAGATGAGTAAATGGAGGGAACACACACCCATCAACTATTGGGAAAATGTGTCTCAACCTTGCAATTATATATGGTTTATTGTTGATAGGTGGCGACTAATCATGCAAATACTGACACGTCATGGTTTTTTCCCGTTGACACGTCAAGGTTTTTTCCTGCTGACTCGTCAAAGCTTTTCCGTTAACACTTCAAATGAAAAACAACCTTGTAAACCCTAATTCTAGAAGGTTCCAAAAAGCTTGTTATAAATGGGTGGGATGTATGTAGACGGGTGAGTATTTTTGAGAGTCTAATAGCAATTGGGTTCTCTCTTGATCTTTGGTGGTGATACTCCTGTGAGAAGCTTGCTCTACAAGTATATTGTAATCTTTTGATTTCTGAATAATATTGAGCGACTTTTGGAGTGTGGGGTTTTTCTCCCGGAAGGGTTTTCCCCACGTAAATCATTGTGTTGTGGTATACATGATATTTTTGTTTATTTCTACTTAATTTTTTGTAACTATTAAAGATTTGTAAAAGTTTTGCATTATTCTCCTCTCAAGGTTAGTGGAGGAAGTTGTTCCGCTACCCTAGCTTCCTTACATCAACTTTCTAGTGGCTTCGATGTTCAAATGGTGTTCTTGAGGTCCATCAACACCTCTAACAAAGTAAAGAATGTTGAGAATATGAGTTGAATGTTGGAGGAGGTTGTCTCAAGAGGTATAGAAAATGTGATCCAAATTGTGACAGCTAATGCAACAACATATGTGGGGGCAAGTAGACTACTTGAGGAGGGGCATCCAACACTTTTTTGAAGCCCTAACACTACCCATTGCCTTGATCTTCTATTGAATGACATAGGCAAACTCGATTGGATAAAATGTACTGGTAGAAGATGCAAAGAACATCACCAAGTACATCTACAATCACCCTTGGGTTCTTAGCTTAATTGTAATACCCACCCTAGAAAAAAAATTAACTATTTGCCAAATAAGAGTGCATCAACATAAACAACCCAACAATGATTAAATAGCTGATAGCAAGAGTTGATACAAGTCTTGCGGTACTGATTACAAATTGAGTAATATCAATGACATATTACAACTCTAAATGGCAAGATTAAACTCCAAACTAGGAACTACTGCAAAAGTACCTTGTATGAGCAATGCAAGGCAAATGACCGAGATCTAAAGCTCTTGTTTTTGCTGGAACAGCTTCTGAGCAGGCCTGTCATTAAAATGAAAGGGCTGATAAGCTACAGCCAGCACAAATCATAACCCATACACTCCAAACGTGCCACTCATGAGCATTGACATGTTTTATCAACTCCAAACACCATAAACCTTACCAACATGCACCAAAGTATCAAGAGAATGAACTTGCAAGTCTGTAAATCATGTTATGAACTGTTGTATGCGATGCTTCAAGTTAGATATGGCTGGAAGAGCGTTTGTAGGTCTGTCATTGAAAGGTCTGTTGTAAAGAAAATGATGCTACAGGTCTGCTGTCCTGAAGAATGCAGGTAATAGAAGAATGATAACTCTTCAAAGAAAACCCTCCAACCAGCCAGTGCACTTCCCAGAGGTTACCAAACAATCATGTGCATGCCCAACTCCATTAAACCACCCTCAAATAGACATGAAAGGAGCAGATTACACGTCTGATCGAGTATCCAGTCATGCACAGTAGCTGAGTATAGTGCTAGGGTCGGCCAGCACATAAAATTTCAAAACTCCTCATTAAATAACTTGTTCAATGCCAAACTTCCTGATAATGTAAGTATAGGCTTAGGTGCCACCTGCAATGAAGAAAAAACCCCAATAAGCTAAGCGCTTGGGCCTAGAATCCGTACGCAAGGCCTTCAAGAACACTCTTGCAGATGGTACGGCTTCCCTAGAACCTTTGAGCACCTTGCAAATAATCTGAAACCTCCTTCAAATAAGTCACCCAACATTAGAAATCACAACCAGACAGCCTCCAATTAATTTCATACCCTACAGTCTTTCCCAACAAATATAGGTGGTATAGCCAGCTAGGGCAAAAACCAAACCCTCAAGCTGAACGTCTGACCAATAGGAAACTTTAAAATCGTCCAAAATCTTCAACTGTAAATGACCAACAAACAAACCCAAAATGTCTACAAATCTAAAACACATCAAATACCTTCATGCTAAAACTTTGGAAACTAGAACTTCGATTACATAAAGAACACGTAGGTTCAATCTAAGAACATAACAACATAAGAAATCTTCAACACCCCCTAAAATGAGAGCTCAAACCTTCTTTTATAGAGTTGGAGGGAAAAAGGACCAATTTAAAATTAAAAATAATTCATGTCCCACCAAAAGCACATTTCAAATTATTAAAATGACTTTGTGCAAGCCCCCTTTTGCTAAGCATCCACTTTAGGGGGACAACGTGAATTTATAAAAAATATAACACTTAAGTGAAATAATATAACATTAAACATTATAACTTAAGTGTATATTTAAATACTCCCATTCGAGTTGTGGAAAGCACTGTCGAGGCAACAGAAACCAAATATGCATGTCAAGTTGTAACTGAAGTTGAGCAATGATGACAAGTGCCAACTACGAAACTTTCTAAAAATAGACCTGCTCTCCAGGAAGTTTGGAGAACACCCCAAGAGTCTGAAAACGCTTTTGAAAGCATCACTCCAATCCATATCACCAATTGAGCTCGACGCCACCAACAAATGCCACGAAAACCTAAATTTGGATCCTCCAAGAAGTTTGGAGTTCTCCCCAACACACCTAGAGGCATATGAGAAAACTCGAAAACTGGCCAAAAACTCACAGAACAATAATGCATAAAATGGGGACATTACATTGATACGAAATTACCCAAGGGGAAGGAGCTTGTGCAAGTAGATACCACCCAATTTGTGACCAACTTTATCACCTTGCAGAGCATTTATAATTTGCTAACACCCTTGAAGCAAACATTTGTGCACCAAAAATGGATGGACTCTTCTTATTCAAAAAAGACAAATGGAGGGAGGATCATAAAGGCAATCTTTGATGATGTATTTGCAAACAATGGTAATGAAATTATCAACATAACTCCAAACCTCTATTTAAATTTTAAATTTTATTTTTTAATTTCACTTTATTAAAATTCTAATTACTAGCTTAACTTTTATTTTAAATTGCAACTTTAGTTTGTTTGTAGATGTTGGAGCCATGAGTAGAGGCTTCGAGCTTAGTGGATGTGAAGCAAAACACAATGGGGTACCTATATGAGGCCATTGACAAGACCATGGAGGCCATTCAAAAGCATCTATGAGGAAATAGAAGAAAATTCAAACTCATTTGGAACATGGAACCCTCCCACCCATTCATGTAAGTGGCATACTACCTCATCCCCATGTTTTCTACACAAAGGACTTCAAGGTTGTTGATGTGGAGGCTAGGGTGAACTTCACAACATGCATTGAGAGGATGACGCCTAAGGAAGAGGTCATGTACAAAATTTATGGGGAGTTGTCAAGATACAAGCATGGAGAGGAGGGGCTCTTCTCTTCACCACTAGCTATCTAGGGAGAACAACCCAAGGACCAACTAAAGAAAATTTTCAATCTTCACTTCACATCACTTCAAATCTTTAATTTGTGCAATTGTTGCTTACTTACAAACTTGTGAATGTCCTAATTGTAGCTGATTGGTGGAAAGAATGAGGTGCAAAAACTTCAAATCTTTAAAATATAGCCCTCTGAAATTTATTCCAATCTTGTAGCGCTTCTAGATGTGAGTGCAAGTGGAGCTTATTTGATGCCATCCACAAGAAGTGTAACAAGTTGGCCCAAAAACACCTCAATGACCTCATCTATATGCAATATAGCCTTTGCCTTCGCCTTCTCTCAAAAAAGATAGAGGCTCAAAGAGTCATGAGGCAATTGAATTGACTGACATTGGTTCATATAGTAATTGGCTGGTCCATGATGAGGACCCCATGTTTAGAAAAGACACGATTGTTGATTTTTGAAGGCAAGCAAGGAGGATACAACAATAGTAGGAGGCATTGGATTGAATGGCATCATGGTTGAGGATAATGGTGATCCTAAGAAGTCATTACCTTATAGAGATTGGGTGTGAAGTCACAATTGACTATAAAAAGTAGGACCCCAACCATCATGAAGATGTACACAAAGAGGATAAAATTATAAATTGTTCTAACTAGCACAGAATTGTAATTTTTGATAATGGTTTTCAATCATCATGAGATTCAATTCATATTATTAGCTGTTGTATTTGCATTGCTGATGTGATATTTTACTCACTTTTTATTCAAATTTAATAGAAAATACTTCCCCAACATTCTACAGACTCGTTTCATATGTTTTCAAACTATATTTTGCATAAGGAATTTAAATATTTGTTTAATTTTCCGAGTTTTTTTCTGAATCATCAAGTATGAGTCAAAATTGAGTCTGCCAAGTTTCGCTAAGTCACAATTTTATGAGCTATGCATTCAATTGCCTGGATATTTAAAAAAAAGGCAGATATGAGTGTCGATCATGCTTTCGAGAAGTGTTACATTTTGTTTGGTTAATTTCTATGTTGCAAGTTTTGGTTAGATCCTAGTTTGGGTTCTTGGATTCAATTCATGGATCCCCGAAAAAATTTGGGGGTTGGGCTTGTTTTGGGTTTGTATGTACAAAAAATGTAAAAATCATAATATATATATTTGCAGCCACAATTCCAATTGCCAATTAAATAATAAATAAATATTAAAAATATGATATTACATATACAAATATTGATAGTACATATATAAGATTACAATATTATAAAATATAAATATTATTAATGTTATTATAATGAATATTAATAATACAATATTATAATATATTAATACAATTATTATATTATTTACATATTAATAATATAATATTATAATAATTATTAAAATATCTACAAATCCCTGCCGCATCAATCCGGATCCTGAATCTGATTTGAATCAGACCCAGATCCGATGACTTGGCCTGCAGTTCTGGTAACACAGGGTACATGTACAACCTCAACTAGGGTATGGTTGCAATTGAAATGATTATTTTTAAAAAAATGTACCATGGTAATCCAAGCTGAACCTAAATACTTGAAAAAGATGAACAAAGTTCCCAAACATCCAAAACTCCTAAGAAATGCCACGATAGGGCTCACATGTATCATTATGTACCATAAACCTCCTTCAATATCATATGTGGCACATGATTGCGCACTCTTAAGTTCATTATGCACTTCCCTAGACTTCAAAATTAGATTCCAATCCCCAAAAATGTTTTCCAATTTAATACAGCCGATTTTCAATTTTTCACTTGATTTGAAAGTTCTATAGATTTTTGTTCAAAAACAAAATTCTCTGCCTAGCTCACAAATTAATGCAGAGTAAAGCCTATTTTATTGTACAGAAATCAGGAAATACTAAAAGTAGTATACATTAGATATAATTAACCGTGATTTACTGGGAAAACTAGCTCAGTTACCACTATATTGAGCCTCAATCTTACTGTAGTAGCTAATTTTATACCTTACAATTGCATATGGACCACTTATATAGCCAATGAAAATGAGGATAAACTATTGAGCGATACCAAGATGGTAGAAATAACTGAGCCATTTTGTATGTGAGATCCATTTGATGTCTGTAGGAGCTGCTCAGAAAGGCTGGTTGTATAGCAATTATTCCAATTTTATGATATTGTCTAATGCAGTTTTGAGTTATTTTCCCCAATCCCAAAAATAGTTTCCAAGTTAATACAGCCGATTTTCACTTAATTTGAAATTTCTATACACTTTTGTTCAAAAATAAAATTCTCTGCCGAGTTCACAAATTAATACAGAGTAGCCTACTTTATTGTAGAAGTTTAGAAATACTAAAAATAGTATACATTAGATATAATCAACCGTGATTTACTGGAAAAACTGGCTCAGTCACCACTATATTGAGCCTCAATCCTACTGTAGGAGCTAACTTTATCCCTTGCAATTGCATATGGACCACTTATATAGCCAATGAAAATAAGGATAAATTATTGGGCGATACCAAGATGGCAGAATTAATTGAGCCATCTTGTATGTGAGATCAATTTGATGTCTGTAGGAGCTACTCAGAAAGGCTGTTTGTACAGCAATTGTTCCAACTTTGTCATATTGTCCAATGCAGTTTCAAGTTGTTTTCATATCAGAAAATAGCAGTTTTTCAATTATTCTTATTTTTGCCAGCACAAATAATTACCATCCTGCTTTACATATTATTTACACACAATTCTCTGAACTTGACTAATAATAAATCTCATTCTGGTAAATGATATTGTATGCAAGATTTGTTTCCACAATCCTAACATTGTACAATGTAAATGTGTAATGTCCCCTTTTGGGATATTCCTAAATTTAGGCCTGCAAAACAATAATAATCACTAAAAACTGATATTAGTAATAACGAGTGTAAACTTTATGGTTATATTCAGATTAATACATAAAATATTATAATATAGTGAGCAATACATCATAGTTAAAACATTATTATATTTTGATCTATAGTTCATAACATCATTAATATTTGAATTCAAAATATCTTAACATCATTAATGATGATTGCAAGGCATATTCCTATAGTCAATCATATTAGGAATTCACTTGAAGAACTTGCAAACCGCAATCTCAAGGATGGTTGTCCTTGTATTGCAAGAACATGGGTGGATCCTTGTCCATCCATCTCCGGATGGTGTACTTGAAAAGACCCTCAAGCCCAAGAACACTCATATGCCTCCTAGCCCACAAGCACTCCATCTCAGGGTGGTGTACTTGAGAAGTCCCTCAAGCCCAAGAACACTCATCCACCTCCTGGCCCACGAACATGGTAGGATCTCAAGTCTGCTCCATCCCTCAATCCACCTTGGAGGCACCCCATCCTCGTCGATCAAGCCCACGAGCACTCATTCGCCTCCCAACCCACGAGCGCTCCATCTTGAGGGTGGCATGCTTGATAATATGCATGAAAATCGTCTTCCTCAACAAGCCCAGGAGCACTCATACACCTCCTAGCCCACAAGCACTCCATCTCGGGGGTGGCATACTTGATGAAGGAAAGGCCGATTCTTCATCTCTCATGAACTCGAAAGGTTGATCGGCCTCCCTATTTGCAAAACACTTTTATAAATTCAAAATATATTGCTAAAAGAATATACTTTTATTCTTAATTTACACTCTTAACTTACTTCCCAATAAGATTCTTGTTGAAACAATACTTATCTCCAACAGATATCTTATGTTTCAATTTCTTATTTTCCTTTTTCTAATTTCATTCACTTTATCATCCACTTCCTTGATAGATGAGTGATGATTGCTTCTTGAATGCCAATGAACTGATTTACCCTTTATATCCATTTCTTAAAGGAGTCACCACTCTTCATAATAAATGAGTCACCACCCTTCATAATAAAAGTCACCTCCCTTCATAATAAATGAGTCACCACCCTTCATGGCTGTCTTTTGAGAATAATACTTTATGTTAGTGTTTTATAGATCAGATAAATAACTGAAAGCACTCAATATATTTGCAACACATAAGACAATAAATACAGCAAGATACCCTGGAAAAACCCTCCTCCTAAGGGAGAAAAACCCAGCAAATATTTCTCTTATATATATAGGAACAAGAGCAGAAATCTGCTTACAACTCAGGCCCAGCAATGGCCGAATTTGATACAATGAACAATCGCAGCTCTCCTAGATGCAAAGATACAAACGAATATGTTTCTCCTTGGGTCTGCTGCTGCAAAACAATGATCTGCTGCAACTCTACGATCTGCTGTTACACAATGATGATCTGTTGCACAATAATGATCTGCTGCTCAAGATGTTAATCTGCTGCACAAGTGTGACCTTCTCCTAGAAATGCGAATTATGAAGAATGAACTTGATTATCAAATGACAAGGAATGACCTTGTATTTATACAAGATAAGATGTCTTCTCAAATAGGTCGGCCCTCAAGAAGAATAATTATTTTATAATAAAATGCCAAGATAGGTCGGCCCAAAAAGTAAACAATAATATTCTCAATGAGCATAAATTAAATAGCCGATGAGGCTATCATTTAATTTATGTGTTTTCTAGAGGTGCGCTGGAAGAAGCAGCCCTAAGCTGCCTAGAACATCAACACTTTATTTCCAAATTGATTGATAGATTTATTAATTATTCCCCATTGATGATTTCTTCTTAAATAAAATGCTCTCCCTTTAATATCTCAAATTTGAGGGAGTCACACCTCTTCACCACAACAGTTACAACTCATAATCGTTGCACTTGTCATGGCCTTGAAATTGTAACACTAAGATATAAAGCATTGAAATGCAAATAAATAAAATAAATAAATAACAAAATACATATTAAAAATATTAACAATTTATGGGAGGATGGGTGGGCGTCCCTCCAAGTTGGCGGAGGGAGGTGGCATTTGATGCCACGTTGGACGAGTGAAGGGGCATGGAGAGACGTGTTGGCATTCATGATGGGAGGTTATGGTGGGATTTGTCTTTTCGCAAGGCATACGGCCGTAACTAGAGGACAACTAAGGCTCCTTCTCCTATGCTTAGAAATGAGTACATATTTTGGTGTAGGATTTTCTCTCCTCACCGAGGACACCTTGCACACTGGATGGGGTACTATTCGTGGTTGGCGACAGCAATCTTGAGATCAGCATTCATTATTTATTGAAAGCCTACATCATTTTTGGTGAATGGCTTTATTTGCAAGTGGGTGAAGTGCAAGCGAGCGACATTCTCCCATCCCTGCTAGGTAAAACCAACACTGGTTTGCTCATGGCGAAGGGATCAAAATTCGTTATTTAAGTCTCGGTGGCGGGCCTTGCTCGTTATGGGGCCGATACTTCGATTTCATTGAGGTCGTCAGCGAGGCAAATGTCATTCAGGGAGATAATTGATCAAAGACTAAAGCAAATTATGTTAAACAATGATCCGTTGGTGGTGGCGGTTGTGAAGATGGTTTTGGGCTCTAGCCATTTGGAGCATCGAGAGTACGGGAGGGATAATTTACATGTTTCCTCTCGCTTCCTGGCATCTCTTCTAGATAGCAAAGTCCCGAAGGCAGAAGCAAAAAATTTGCTAGTTAGAATGTTCAGAGAGGACTTGGTGGAAGGTGTGGACGAGGTGCTAAGTGCAGTATTTGAAGGCAGGGGCTGCCCGAGACCTTGTGACTTGGAGCGGTTCCGAAAGAGGAGACGGTGAAGATCTTTCCATTCCTCCTGGATTTGCATGGGCTGGGTTTGATGAGGCACCAGATGTTAGTGGCGGTAGCGGTTGAATTTCTGAAGAAATTCTTTGGGTTGCTGGTTGTTGGCGGAGTGGAGTGGAAATCTGAATTTGAAGATTTTGCTAAATTAAACAAGTTCATGTAAGTTGGGTTTTGGGTAGAATTTTTGCTCGTTAGGGGTTGGGGTCAGTTTTCTATCAGCTCTGTTGGAAGCCCTAGTGGCATTACCGGATGTTAGTGGCTGGTTAATCAGTTGATATGGTAGTCGGTTTAGTTTGGATGCTGGTTTACTGTAAATGGATATGGTGGTCGAGGTATATCTGGTTTTCTAGAACAATCTTTTCCTACATGGCAGATGTTTGTAAATGAACTATTATTAATAAAATATAAACTAATCTTGCATATCAAAAAAAAAAAAATATTAACAATTTAATATTATTATGATTATAATTATCATAAGATTATACTATAATTATAATTATCAAATAATTTGGTATTATTATAATTATAATTATTATGATATAATTAGCCGATAGGCTATATATAGTGTGAGGTTTTTGCTAAAACCTGTCTCACGCCGGATACAATAGCCGTTAAACAATTTACCGTTAGTTGTTTCCGACTATTTAAGTATTTTCGACTATTTCCTTTTGTGAAGCCCGAGGAAGAGCAGAGGTCGTGGAGGGTATGCACAGAGTCGCACAAATTGAAAGAAAGTGTGAAATCAATAAAAGGAGGAGGCTCGATGCAAGTAGAGGCAGAGCCCAAATCTGCATATTGGTGGCAGAAGAAACAGTGTGTGAGGGGCATGGCTTGTGAGGGGGTTTTAAAATTGAATACATAAAATGTGCAGAGATTAAGAAGGCGCCACCATGGAAGAACAGAGGCTGCAATTAACGGAGAGAGCCCACACAATGGTGCGTGTGGAAAGAAAGACAAAGGGGCGGCTGCAAAGTAGAAATAGAGGGGTCATGAAATTGGCAAATGTATGAGCTGCATCAGATATGTCAATAGTTGCAAAGGAAAAAGAACAGGACACTAGGAGGGTTGTTGTTGAAAGGTTTCCATTGATGTCAAACAAATGCATACCTAAAAGATTCATGAGCAATGCACAGATCAGATCTTAGATGTTAAAGATGATGACCAGACCTAATCTATTGATGATAAGATTGTTGAAGCATATCAAGAAAAAGGTTGAAGTTGCATTGATGGCTCAATCGGATGCTGGGAATGAATCTGAGAAATTACATATTTGAAGATAAAGAATCAGAGAATTACTTAATCGAAGTTTTGTTTTGTTGGCTTAAGAAAACAAGATTGTAATTGATTGTTAAGACAAAAATTTGAATCATATTCCAATTATTAAGAGAACAAGACAAACAAACAAGCTGCTAAACAAATTTGTTACAAACTGATCAAACAAATAAACAAGCTCCTAATCTGATTCGTTATGAACATATCAGATAAATGTCTACTTAAAAGCAATGCAAATCGATATACTAAGATGTCTTTTTGAAAAGCTAAACAAAAGCGATTAATATTTAACCAAAAGACGTGTTCTCCTCCAGATAAGATGTCTTCAATAAACAAGGACGTGCTGATTGGAGTCTCTTTCTGAAAAGTCAGCGACTTAACCAAAAGACGTGTTTAAGAGAAACATGTTTAAAAGTTAATACAAATTGATTTCTAAAAAGGACGTATTTTGTTGAAGAGATGCGAAGGATGATGAAGGACATCTCTTTCTCTTGAACTGATGCAAATCAAAAGAGACATGCTTTTTAAAGAGAGCTATATCTTCTAACAGGTGCGACTTGTTCTTAAAAGCAGATTTAATCGAAGGAGATTTGATTAAGTTAAACAATCCAAAAAGGAGATTCGAATCTAAACAAAGAGGCGTGTCTCTCCTAAAAAGGCGTTTGATCTATAGCAACAAATTTAATAATTAAATGGAGTTTTAGAGAGAAGCAAGTAAATTAAGGAGATTCAATTTACAATAAACTAAGATCAGATTTATTTTATGAAGAGACATTCTTGAAGGATGCAAGTATTGTTGTGTTCTTTCATTTAAGGGATGCAATGTTTGAGTAAAATATATATATGGCATCCATTTCAAGTTTACAAGTGTGGCTGTGAAGATTACAAGCAGTTCATATCAGAAACCCCATCTTCTTGTGTGGGTTTAGGGTGAGATTATTCATCACAAAAGCAGATTGAAGGATTGGGAGAGTGCAGATCTGATTGAAGGCAGTCATCTTACAACCATCAAGTCAAGGTTGGTGCCTTGCACATTAGGAGTTGATGCTCCTTGTAGGTTAGGTGCCTACTAAACAAGTTTAAGGGGTTGGTGCTCCTTGTAGGTTTGAACCTACTAAACAATTCTTATTAAATATTCAAGTAGGTTAGCACAACTTACTTTTGTAAAATCATCTAAACATTTCTACATCAATTGAAGTCAACTTGATAGCATTGGTTTCATATTAAGAAGTCGATGTTGTGTTAAGGTTCAAGTTGATGGTATCTCGGATTGGTTGACATGTCCTCATAAACTTACATTGCATTATCGATGCACATTGTTGAATTAATTGTTGCCTATTATGCTGTGATGGCATTCATGATATATATGGTCATGTTTCAAAGATTACAGGGTTGGTTTGGTATTCAGTTTGGTTCATTTACAGAATCTTGATGCTACTTCACTTTCAGATATCCATTTGCAGATGTTTATGACTACATTGGACTAACAGTGTTGACAGGGCATGCATTTGTTTCAAGGCATGCATTTGCTTCAGATATATATGTCATTGTTATCTTGACAGGTCCCAAGATCTTTATGCTTCAGGTTGTTCATGTTCTTGGTGATTCAGGTTCAAGTATATTCAACAGGTATATTGTTTTAGCTGTTCATTTTTCAGGTTGATCTTGGTATTGGCACTCAGTGCATGGTCATTTGATTCTATATCATCATGGCATCTTTTTATTTCCATGGTATCAATGGTTATGACACATTGATTGTTTACATGGCATATGACATCTTTATCCGGTTTTATAATTCTCTTCAGCAAGGGTTGATGACTTGGCTAAATGAAATCTGGTTTATAATTTATACATTGCTCTTCTAGCAATTACCTTAGCTGAAGCATTTGATTTTGGACAGCTAGTATGTCATTATATTACTTTGGTATATGTTTTTTGAAGGACTTCAAGGTTGATATGTCCAATGGTGAGGTTTTTGAATTATTGATATTCTACACCATAAATGGTGTCGGGCACTAAAAGTGGTATAAACAAAGCAATTCAAGCCCTTGTCGGGCATGCTAAACATTGGGGGAGTCGGCATCTAAAATGGAGTCGATTTTTAAAAAAATTGTGAAGACTATATTTAGCGTCGATTTCTTTTGGAGAGTGGAGTGATATCAGAAAATCATGCATATTAAATTTTGATTTGATGCCTTTGATTTATGTTCATCGCTGCCTACACTCCATTTTGATAGCGGTGAAGTCAACTATCTTTAGGCGACAGTTTAGTCGCTCTGACGGCTACATAGGACAAAAATTCTTTGAAATTGGGGAGTATTCATTGAGAATCAAATATCTTCTGCCTATCGTCTTTTTGGTTGAAGTTGTGCTCATTAAAAGCATATATACATATACCATTCATTTGCTGAGGTGGCTTCTTTAGATTTGATTTTGGGTCAGCTTTGTAGAAGTTGAAAAGTCTATCTTCAAATTCTTAATAATAGGGACAGAAGTGGGGTCTTTTTATGGAGTTTAAAAAGTTCATTCTTTGAGGTGTGAGTCAAGTGATGGCCATTCGTAGGATATGAATAGTTTGAATGTGATTGTTCAAGGTGATTATGTTGTCAGCATCTATTGCAAATGTTATGACAACGGACTCATAAGCATTTTATTAAGTTGATTATTATTGAGTTTTGGTTCTTAGGACTTCAATGAATCATTAACTTTGAAAAAGTCATCAAATGACTTGAGAAAGAAGGAAAGGTTAGGGCAAAGTCAGTTTGTGTGTTCATTGCTGAGGGTTTGGAACCCTAGCCGCCGCCATGGAAAGATGGTAACTGTTGTATCTTTGTTAATTCGTTTTGCTACAACACTAGAGACAGTTGGTGAAGCTCACTGTATGAGCCATGTCGTGTATGATTACTCGGTCTGCTGTTTTTCATTGGCTAAGGGCTCGAGTTTGGAAGGAGATTCGTTGGTTTTTCTCCTACTGGGTTGGTAAATGCTTCGTGACAGGTTATCATGCTCTCTTTTTCAGTTTCATTCATCGAACAGGTATTATTCTCTTTCTTGAAGAAATTTTTTATGGCAGTTATGGTTTCATTCTCTCAAATATGGAAAAGAGTTGGTGGGTTCTGACAAGATATCATGCTTTTTCTTTCAGTTTCGTTCTCTCCATTATCAGTGTTCTAAAATTGTTCTTGTTTCATTCAATCCATAAAAACGTTGTGGGAAATCTGTTACATCTCTTGGCAGGCCTTAGCAGTGATACTTATTTTGTTTTTATCAGCATGGTAAAATGTGATGTGAAGGAAAAAGATGCTTTGGTGAAATATTGTTTCCACATGTCACTAATTATGAGGGTTTTTTAAAACAGATCCATAAGGGCTTTTTTCTTGAAACATATCAATGATGATATTCAGTTTGAACTGAAACCTTCGAAAAAGACACATGATATCATTGGTGCATATTTTACTGTATTTGGTATTCTTGGAACAAAACTGACGTTGCACTCTGTCTTATCTGAAACCTTCGATGAAGGTACTGAACAAAATCTGTGTATTTTGTAAAAGATATATATATACAGTGATTAATCACTGTGGGATGCGTTGAGCATTTTTGAAGAGTGTTAGTGCAAAAAGATTTGTAATAAAAACATTGCAAATATGATGCAAAGAATATGACTAATGGGTCTGGTATTTTGGAGATTCAAGCTTGAATCTTTAAGATATTAGATGTGTTAGTTTGAGAGATATGTGAGTTAAATTGAAAACAGAGAAACCCTCTGATATTTCTATTATTTTGATTTATGTAGAAGGGGTTGGTGCTCCTTGGAATGGGTGTTCCTAAATTTGTAAGGGGTTGATGCTCCTAGAGTGGGTGCTCTAAAATTTGCCAGTAAGGCATTGTATACAGTGGTTTTTGAAGTTAAGCCAATGAGGCATCATTTTCTAGAGTGGCTTTTCTACCCCAAGAGGGTTTTCCACTCGGCAAATTCTTTGTCTTATGGTCTCATTGCTTTGATGTGATAATGCTTCAAGATTGTGATGATTTTGTGAGTGATTGTTCTTTTCAATCTGAACATTGTTGAATGTTAGTTCCTTCATCTCTGCAAATGCTTATATCAAAATGTCTTGCACAAGTGTTCTATCAATATTGAAAATCCTGATTCAAAAGAAAGCATAAAAGTATTCATTTGATTCATAGCTCAAGAATTGTTATAATGTGCTAAAGGTTTTTGTTGTCTCTATACCTATCTTGGGTCATTTTGTTGCACAGTTGTTGCAATGTCTTATAAAGCTGCATTGAAATCAGTTGGTTAAGAAGTGATTCAATAATGTCGATCTTCATTTACATTGTCTTATGAGTTGCACCTGTACTGTCATCGTGCTTTGATTGTTAAACATTGTCAGTCACAATTGTTTTGGAAAGTGTAAGATATCTCACTCAAATCATATTGGCATAAGTTGTCTAATGGACTGAGTTAATGTTGTCATATCTTTATTTACCCCTTTTCTTGAATGCTCTCAAAGTGATTACTCTGCTTTGTTATCAATAGAAAGGATATCAGAATTAAAAGTCTTGGTCGAATTTTAAAAAGGTTTAGACACTAATTCACCCCCCCCCCCCTCTCAGTGTCTGTCCATACTCCAACACCTATGTGCCCTCTTTGAATTAGATTATGGTTATTAGATAATGTAGGTTGTGATTTTTTTGTTTCACAGTTTCATTTTCTTTTCTTGGAAAAGCAGAATGCAGTATTTTGACTTTGTACTTTTTCCATTGGTCAATCTGGGCCACATTTTTATCATCAATTTAAAGACCATCAAAGCTTCCTCATCCTTGTATGCTTAGCATAAAACACTTTCTACAGAAAATCCAAAAGCAACTCGATATGCCCACTGATCCAAATTAATAGTTTCTAGGAATCATCTATTTGTTGGCCTCTTCCTCGAAACCTCTATAGGAATTAACCTTCCTCCAATTATTTTTTCTAAGTATTGCTTCACACTCTGTATTGACCAGATTCTTAACCCACTCTCACAGCTTCTATTGTATCTTGAAACATCAACTCTTCTCCCTTTCTAGAAACATTAATTCCTTTCTCTCGATACTTCTTTTTGCTGGTGAACCTGATTATTGATCTCATTCATGTGAAAAAAATGCATGTAACCAGATATAGAAAACAACCATAGAATTTGTGAATTAATAGGTGTATGTGAAAAACAAATCAATCTGTTCTACTTGAACAGAGACTCAGATTTCACTATAGTGCATTTCATTGTATATAAATTACAAGGTTTGAAAGAACGTCTTCCTCTTTGTATGCATTCATATTTTCCAGCCTTTCCAAATTGGTAGAATTGTTTGACACCAGACAGTAGGAATGCTTGGCTCATCAGTTCTTATCAGTTATCCATTCAATTTGAATGATATTAAATTACAAGTGGTTTTTTGAATTTTATCCTCTTTTTGACACTGTCTCGACATTGTGGCTCATCCTTTTTTCCTATGTCTTTGTGTGACTTTCGTTTTAGCAGGAAGGGGATGGACTCTATAATTATGTGATTACTTGTAATGGATGGATGTACTCTATAGGTACACAATATGCGAGATTGTCTGGAGTTTAGTGGGATGGAAGCCTAAAAAAGTTGTTAAGGTGAGTTATGAATCTACAGGTACAATGCGTGCTTCTTAAATCATTAAAAAAATCTTTTTCTTTTTGTTTGTAAAAATAGTCTCAAACAGACATGTGGGGCAAGTAGAGGTAGGTATGATAGTTACCGTAATATTTGCACATGTTTACTATTTTATTGCTTTCCATCTAAATTTCACTATTTAAGCGTTCACTCCTATATTTTAAATTTACAATCGATCGATGCATGCATCCACACCAACACTTTTTGCTTAAACATATTAACACAGCAAAATCTTGAATCGATCAAACATGAAGAATTTTGTTTTGGAAAATATTTATAACACAAATCCCACACACCAATTTAGCCAAAGCATAAACTACAACATTATAATGCTTTACTAGAGTATACAGACTATCATCATAGTATCTTCCCGCAATTTGAACATTTGGACGATTAACAGTAACAGAGGGTTTGATCTCACTCTAATTTCCCACCTGAGAAACAACTTGAGCATTCCACCAACCAAAAAATTGTTCTAGGTATAGCATAAAATATGTGATTGAATCTCAATTTTTAGGAGGTATCACTGAGGTCAGAATTATTAATTTTATCTTTCTAACATGCAATGAGGATGTCAAGATTATTTGTCTTAAATGTATATACTCAACTGCCATTGAATAATTGAAAAAGTTATTATCAGCTTCTCAAGAAATCAGAGCATTATATTTCCAAACACTGGTGAATTTGTACGACCTTAACCAGAGAAACACTTAGTAATTAGGTGCCAAGTGTATTTTGAGATCCGTGGCAGGTTTTATTGTCTCTTCAGAATTATTCAAAGTTCTTTTCAAGCTCTTATTCATTATTCAGATTAGTGATTTGTAGGTCCTTTCATGAGAGAAGTGACCCAATATAGGCATAGCCTGCTTGACTATCATCGGGGCAAGTCTTTTATCTCAACCTTCACCTTTAGACTCATTTTTTCAACCTCAAATTCAGACGCACAAATTGGCTCATTGCTTCTCCCAGCAGTCATGGTTTTCCAAGCACAGGATCTCAACAACAACATAGCATGTTGACTTGATTTATTTTTTTGATGTTATTTTATTGTTTTGTCATTTTATTCTTTTTCCATTTCTTTTCAAGATTTGAATATGCAATGATCTTCTATTTCAAATTGTATCTTGTTTAAAAAAAATAAGTAATATGTGCATTATGGCCACAAGGATTTCTGCACATAGGATTTTTATGAGACAGAAAATGTCTCATCTCTTAAGGCATCTTTGCTGAGTCATCTTCTATAAATAGTTTTCTAGACATTAAGCATCTTTCATACAGTAATCTCCAAATATGTATTACAAACATTTTGAACAAGAATGTATATATTAAGCATCTTTCATGCTGATTATGATAAAAAGTTCTAACTTTCTTATGTCCATTTGCAAGAGCACGTAAGCCCTTTTTTCTCTTTTGGTTGTTTAATCCATAATATCTTAGTATTTATGCCACCATTTGCCACTACATTTTCTAGGGGCTAACACCACATTTACAATAAGTACAGTTTAGAATTGTGTGAATCTCACTCTAATTTCCCACCTGGGAAACAACTCGAGCATTGCACCAACCAAAAAATTGTTCTAGGTATAGCATATAATATGTGATTGAATCTCAATTTTTAGGAGGTATCACTAAGGTCGGAATTATTAATTTTATCTTTCTAAAATGCAATCAGGATGTCAAGATTTTTTGTCTTAAATGAATATACTCAACCGCCATTGAAAAATTGAAATAGTTATTATCAGCTTCTCAAGATATCAGAGCATTATATTTCTAGACAATGGTGAATTTGTACACTTTGCAACAATGAACCTTAACTAGAGAAGCACTTTGTAATTAGGTCCCAAGTGTATTTTGAGATCTGTGGCAGGTTTTATTGTCTCTTCAGAATAATGCAAATTTTTTTTCAAGCTCTTATTCATTATTCAGATTAGTGATGTGTAGGTCAATTCATGAGAGAAGTGACCCAATATAGGCATAGCCTGCTTGACTACCATCGGGGCAATTCATTTATCTCAACCTTCACCTTCTGACTCATTTTTTCAACCTCATATTCAGACGCACAAATTGGCTCATTGCTTCTCCCAGCAGTCATGGTTTTCCAGGTACAGGATCTCAACAACAACATAGCATGTTGACTTGATTTATTTTTCTGTATGCTAGCCACTTGGGACGATCTTTGAAAGCAAGTTCACATATAAAAAAAAAAAATTTCATTTTTTTAGATTAGGGTTATTTATTTTCGAAAATGTTTTGAATTAATTATAACCATAGAATAGATGCGATCTTTTGAAATTGGGTGTCGATTGAATTAATCATCTAAACAAGTGTATATAGATGAATTTCACTTGAACACGGTTCACGTGAATTTATTGGCCATGTGTGGTTTGAAAGCTTTGTTCCAATCTAGGGCAGTGCATTTTATTAAGCTGAAAATTCTTGGGGACAGATTGGCTTTTACAAGTGTTAGATGTTTTCAGCAAATTGATGCATTTCATATATAGTTGGGTTTTTTATGCAGCCATTTTTTTATTTTTTTCGCTCAGTAGATTTTTCTACCATGGGATCAATCATTCATGCAATAATTGTAATACTAACACCATTAATGTTGAGAGCAATCCTGTTGAGTTCTAAACGTGTTTATCATTATTATAAATGCCTTATCTTACAGTCAGATATTGTCATTTGGAATATCAAATTCTTGGTCATAAGTAAAAATTGTAACAACGACAACTGTTTGTTACCAATCTTGTATGGACAGTTTTCCAACTCTGTGCACAAATGAATAAAAATTCATTGACTACAAAATTTCAAAAATGAACGTTATATAGATATTTTCATCAAGTCATAATAAAAAAGTAATTTTCTATCAGCGTAACCCTTGCACCCCTTCTGGTGCAAGTGCTAGTAATATTATATATTAACATATTAATATAAAACACCAAATAATATCAAAATCAGATTATTATGGAGGAAACAAATTAAAAGCAGCAATTACCCAAGTCATAAGCCAGCGATTAAAGTAGAAGACAGCAATTAAAGTAGCGATTATTTATTCTCAAAGGGCAGCGGTCAACTTTGTTAGTAAAGGAATGTGACCCTTATAACAAATGCCTCTTTTCAAAAAAGATGTGTCTCCTCGTTGAGACATGAATATATAAGTAGAATAAGAAGTATGTGGAGAGGAGGCGTGTGGTTTAAGTGATAAAAATAAATCATATACACAGCAGAAAGGAGAAGGAAGAAAGAGCATTCAAAAATAAATAGGATCTGCACTCAGGAAGGAAACAGATTGGAATATAGTGAGATAAAAACACAGAGATATAAACAGCAAATAGGGACAGAAATAAGAGTATTTCCTGAGCATAGCAGCAGATGCATTAATACGATATACTCAGATTTGGGAAGAAGAAATAAGAAGCCTGATATGGAAGAATATATAAAGAAGAGGATAGTTCAACGGAAGATAGATGAAGATAAATGAAAAATCAATAAGGGAAGTAAGTTATATATACATATAATCAAATATATATATATATGAATTATATACAATTATGCAATAATAATGCTTGCAGAAATTATTAATTCTTATTAGTCATTACTCAATTGAAATTAATCTGCTTGTTTCACCTTAAGCAATATCTTCTGAATATGTGAAGTTGTGAACAGATGGATTGAAGGCAAAGAACATACAGACCAGCGATCACCAAGGAAACCAGTCCAGTTAACCCCAGTAGATTATTATTATCAAATATATATAGATAGATAGATAGATAGATAGATATTCAAGGGTATATTCTGCCAATCAATGTTTTACATATATATACATATTGCTTATAGAGAATAAAGAATGCTTAATGTATAATTTCTTATGATAGAATAGGAGATATGTGTGACTGTCTGAAATCCACCTTGTAGGAAGGGCCTGGGGTGAAGAGGTAAACAAGGCTAAGTAGGCCGTTCTAGAGTTGGTTGCAATGGCTCCTAAGACTAGAGGGCACTTACGCAAAGAGCAAAGTAACCCACTTATTAACCACCAATTCCACAAGATGGCAAGTGTCTTTAGGGGGTTGAGACATTGATGAGGAAAGCAGATACAAGCCGCCAAGGGAGAGGGTTGTGGTAGACACCCTCTTAGGCTTGGTGTACAAATGGCATTGAGCGGACCCATCATGTCCCTTCTCCCAAAATCCTAATATGCTTGTAATATTGATAATCTATGGATATGATGTAATAGCCCAACTATAATAAGTAAGCATATATATATATATATATATATTACATATATTGTTTATGTGGTGATTACAGGATTCAAACCCAGGATTGCATCATTAAAGAGATATTTATTCGGTAAGACAAACTCCCAACCCCAATTAGCTGCAATTTGTGAATAGTAGGCAAATTTTGTTGAAGTTCATTGCAGCATCAAAAGAATCCTTCCAACCGATAATGATAAATTAAATAATAGCCAATCGGCTATTTAATTTACAGAGATTTCGATTTGATGAAGTGTCACGATTTTTGAGGAGGCGCCTCACTATTATTAATATGATTAATAATTGATAATTAATTAATGGGGCCGACCTTGAGAAAATCGTCATTTAATAAAGAGATGCGATTTAATTAAGGGTCGACTTCATTATGAATAAATGCATCTTTTCTCATTGAGGCCGACCTCATTTGTGAAGAGGTGCGAACCCTATTATTGTTGTGTATAAATACAAGTTCACATTCATTCATTTGATCATCAAGTTCATTTAGCATAATTCGCATTCCTAGAGGAGTTCGCACCTGTAGCAACAGATCATATTTTGTAGCAGCAATTCGATTCAAGGAGAAACATATTCATCTGTATCTTGCATCTTAGAGAGGTGCTATCAGTCATTGTATCAAATTGGCATTTATTTGTGCCTGAGTTGTAAGCAGATTTCTGCTCTTATTCAATCAATATATAAGAGATATATTGGCTGGGTTTTTCTCCCTCAAGTTGGAGGGTTTTTCCGAAGGTATTAGCCGTGTATTTGTGTTGAATTTTGAGTTAAATTTATGTGCATTACATCTGATCATAAAACTAACATGGTATTAGAGCGGGTTTGAAGAAGATCTTGATCAGATTGTTGTATTACAGCGATACTCTTTATTCTCTTCTCTTCGTTGTTTTCCTCTATCTCTTCGTCAAGATGGTGAACGGTCTTAAGATTGAGGATAGGCTTGAGGGAGCATCAAATTTCACTTCATGGAGATTCAGAATTATGCTCACCTTGGAGGAAAGTGAGTTGGCAGAGTTCGTGGAGAGCACAACTCTTGAGCCTACGGAAGAGGAAGAAAAGATTCAATGGAAGAGGAAAGATATTAAAGCGAAGAAGATGTTAGTTGATTCCGTGAAGGATTATATTGTACCTATTGTCTCCAAGCTAAAGACGGCAAGAGAGATGTTCAAAACCTTGGAGGAGATGTACGAAATCAATAACACAAGCCGGGCACTTGCACTGAAGCAACAACTCCATCGTTTGAAGATGGCGAAAGGAGAATATGTTATTGCTTACTTCATGAGAATAACTGAGTTGAGAGATCAGCTCTCTTCTATTGGGCATGTTGTTGACAGCAAGGACTTGACCATGTTGGCTCTTAATGGTCTTCCTGCATCTTGGGAGTCTTACATTCAAGGAATTAGTGCAAGATTGAAACTTCCCAAGTTTGATCGCTTGAAGGTGGACTGCATTCAAGAAGAGTCTAGATTGGCTGCGAGAGGTATTGGTCAAAGTTCCTCGAATAAAGACATTCATGTTCTTGCCACTCAATCCTTCAAGAAGAAAGGGAAAGGAGGAAAGAAAGGATATTTCAAGAGGAATAGAGATAAAGAAGTTGTTGGTGTTCCTGCGTTCAGAAAGAAGAGGGACCTCTCCAAAGTCCAATGTTTTCAATGTGACAAGTAATGGTCACTTTGCAAAAGAATGTCCTACCAGGCCTAGGCAGCAGGCCTCCATTGCAGATGTTAATGATGTCTCTCCGCAGAAGGATTCAAGTGAATACCTATTCTATTCAGCCTTTTCAAGTAATGTAACCACCGGCACCAACACTTGGCTGATTTATAGTGGTGCCTCTCGCCACATCACTAGATTTAGTGAGCATCTATCTAAATTTGTGGAAAAAGATTCTAGTGAACAAGTCATTATTGGAGATGATGCTAGTTACTCTGTGAAAGGAGTTGGGACCTCATCTCTTCACTTGGATTCTGGTGTTTCCTTGCAATTGGATGATGTGCTATTTGTTCCAGGCATCAAGCAAAACCTTGTTTCCATTTCAGCCTTGGAAGGCAAGGGGTACCAAGTTGCATTTTCAGAAGGTAAAGTTCTTGTATGGACAAAGAACTCAAACATCAAGTTTGCTCGGGTGGTTGGAGTTAGACATGGATGTCTCTACAAACTATGCACTCATCCACTTCAGGCTCTAGTTCATGATTCTTCAAGTTTGTGTGATCTTTGGCATCGAAGATTGGCTCACCTTCACTTTCGAGCTCTACCTATCATGGAGAAGATGGTCACCGGCCTTCCAAAATTCAACCAGAAGCATGAAGGTACCTGCAAAGGCTACGCTTTGGGTAAGAATACAAAAGGTCCATTCCATAGTAGTGAAAGTAGATCCAAATGTATTCTAGATCTTATTCATTCTGATTTATGTGATCCAATGTTTGTTGCTTCTTTGAGTGGTTTCTTGTATTACATTATTTTTATTGATGACTACTCTAGAAAGACTTGGATTTATTTCTTGAAATCTAAAGAATGAGGAGGTATTAGAGAGATTCAAAGAATTCAAAGCGCAAGTGGAGAATTTGACCGAGAAGAGGATAAAAGTCTTGAGATCCGATAACGGAGGAGAGTACACCTCTGTCAGCTTTCGTAACTTCTGCATTGACGTTGGGATTAAGAGGGAGTTCAGCATTCCTTAAAATCCTCAACAGAACGGTGTTGCTGAAAGAAAGAACAAATCTATTGTGGAAGCAGTCAAAGCCATGATTCATGACCAAGATCTGCAAATCCTTCTTTGGGCTGAAGCATCCAGGACAGTTGTTTCTGTTCAGAATAGAAGTCCTCACCGGATCTTGGAGAACATAACTCCTAAAGAAGCATTCATAGGAGTGAAGCCTGAAGTAAGTCATTTAAAGATCTTTGGGTGTCTACTGTATGTGCATGTACCAAAGAATGAGAGGACAAAGTTGGAACCTTCTGGCAAGAAGGGGATATTTGTAGGCTATAGTGAGACATCAAAAGCCTACAGAATCTACATTCCGGGTCAGAAGACAATTGAGATCAGTAGAGATGTCACATTTGAAGAGGATGTTGCATTCAGAAGATCCAAGGGCACTCATATGGAGATTGATGATGAAGAGCCTCCTCAGGATATGGAAGTTGACCATGTTCCTGAAAATCAGAGGGAGGCTCCAAAATCTAAAGAAGATGATGATCCAGTTGAGCCCTTGGAACCTACTAATGGGCCTACAGATATTGTGATTGGAAGGAAAAGACCTCTTTGGACTAGGAAAATAATGCAGGAGGCAAAAAGTTTTGCAGCCTCAAGAGGAACTTCCAGAGAAAGTAAGAGACCTAATAAGTTCTCCAGTTATGCAGATTTGATGAGTCGGATTATTGAGTCAGAGCCTTCCAGTGTTAAGGAAGCTTCTAGTCAATAAGTTTGGAAAGATGCTATGTCTGAAGAGGAACTTTCAGAGAAAGTAAGAGACTTAATAAGTTCTCCAGTTATGTAGCTTTGATGAGTCAGATTATTGAGTCAAAGCCTTCCAGTGTTGAGGAAGCTTCTAGTCAATAAGTTTGGAAAGATGCTATGTCTGAAGAGTATTAGTCCATTCTCAAGAATGATGTTTGGGACATCGTTCCTAGACCCGAAGGCAAATCTGTGGTATCTTCTAAATGGCTCTTCAAGATCAAGCATGCGGTTGATGGGAGCATTGAGAAGTACAAGCATAGATTCGTGGCTAGAGGTTTTTCACAAAAGGAGGGAGTTGACTATGAAGAAACCTTTTCTCCTGTGGCTCGTTATACTTCAGTCAGGACCATCATTGCTATTGTTGCATCTAGAGGATGGAAGATTCACCAAATGGATGTGAAGACAGCTTTTTTGAATGGAGTGATCGAGGAAGAGGTATTTATTGAGCAACCTGATGGATTTGAGGTACATGGGAAGGAGTCTCATGTTTGCAGGCTGAAGAAGGCCTTGTATGGTCTTAAGCAGGCTCCTCATGCTTGGTACGAAAGGATTGATCGTTACCTGTTAAGTTTGGGCTTCTTAAAGAATGATGTTGATTCTAACCTCTACTTCAAGGTAATTGATGGTGAAGCATTGATCTTGGTTTTGTATGTTGATGATCTGATCATTACTAGAGAAGAACACCTCATTCTCAAATGCAAGGAGTTAGCTTTTGAATTTGAAATGAAGAATCTTGGTCTCATGCATTACTTTCTTGGCTTAGAAGTTTGGCAAAAGCCAAATGAGATGATTCTAAGTCAAGGGAAGTATACCATTGACATTTTGAAGAGGTTTGGTATGATGGATTGCAAATCCATGTGTACGCCTATGGAGACCAACTTACATAAGTTAAAGGAGGCTGTAGCCAATTCTGATTTGGTGGATCCCACGATGTACAGGCAATTGATTGGTTCATTGATGTATCTAGTCAACATAGACCGGATATTTGCTATGCAGTAAGTGCACTTAGTCAGTTCATGTGTGAACCGAGGCAAATACATCTAGTTGCAGCAAAACATATCCAAAGATACTTCCGTGGCATAGTTGGATATGGGTTGAGATATTCTTCAGGTGTGGATTTGAAGCTGCATAGTTTTGTTGATTTTGATTGGGCAGGGTGTGTTACTAATCGGAAGAGTACGTCTAGTTGTTGCTTCAGTTTGGGGTTTGCGATGATATCCTGGTGTAGCAGGAAGCAGTCTTTTGTGGCACTGAGTACAGCTGAGGCCGAGTATATTGCAACTTGTATAGCAGCCCAAGAAGCAGTGTGGCTTCGAAAGATCCTTGCAAGATTGTTTGGACAATCAATGGAGCCTACTATCATTCATTGTGATAACCAGAGCTGTGTGAAGCTTTTTGTCAACCCTGTGCTTCATGACAGAACTAAACATGTTGAGATCCATAGTTGGAAAACTCGAACTCGGTGCGAACTCGGCAGCCCAAAATAGGACTCGGCACGGACTTGGCAAAAAACTCGGCTAGGATTTGACTAAGAAGAAAACCGTAGTTTTACAAAAAAACAAAAATAAATTAATGCAATTAGAGAACATAAGAGCCTAATTAGATTATCAATTTCTCATAATTCAAATATTACACATGTTATATGTTCTTTGAACACTTAATATTTAAAATTTCATCATACATACTCAGTTTCAAATTTTCAAATTAAAAAAACAAACAAAAAACAAGTTTTAAACATTCATACTCATTATTTCCAGGCGATGCCAAGAGTCCTAAATTGGGACTCGAGAGTCCGATTCTAGGACTCGCGAGAGTCACTCGCCAGGACTCGGGAGTCCCAGCCTAGACTCTTCAAGACTCGGCTCGGGAGTCCTTGGCGAGTCGACTCGGTGAACCCTAAGACTCAAGTGCCCCAAGAATCTTTTCTAGGACTCGGAAAGTCTTCAAACTATGTTGAGATCAAATACCATTATATCAGAGATATGGCATTGAGGAAAGCAATTCAGTTGAGGTATATCAGCACTGATGAGCATACGGCAGACATTCTCACCAAGCCTCTCTCCAGGATAAAGTTTGTGTACTTTCAAGATAAGTTTGGTATGGTGGAGAATCAAACCATAGTTGAGAAGGAGTCTCAGTATCAGTGATCCTCAATGCATTTCCCTTTGAGAGAGATTTGAGGTGCAAACCCTTGTTAATGCATCTCTTTGAGAGAGATTTGAGGTGAAAGCCCTTGTTTCCACCCTCTGGGAGAGCCATGGTGGATGTCATGTGTGTGACTCCATGACAGCATTGCGTGAGAGAGTCCGTGATGATTTTCTTGTACTTTTGTTTCACCCTCTGGGAGAACCATGGTGAACGTCACGGTGAGGTGACAACATCACGTTGAATGATAAGCACTTGTACATACCATACATGGGTGTAGCCATGATGGTTGATATCACAATGAGGTGATATCCAATATCACGATGAGGTGATATCTCTTCTTTTTCCACACATGGGTGTAGCCATGGTGTTTTACATCACGATGAGGTGATATGTCTTATGCAGCTTGAAGTATCCTCCCTAGCTAAGAGGGAGTGTTGAAGTTCATTGCAGCATCAAGTGAATCCTTCCAGCCAATAATGATAAATTAAATAATAGCCAATCGGCTATTTAATTTACAAAGATTTTGATTTGATGAAGTGTCACGATTTTTGAGGAGGCACCTCACTATTATTTATATGATTAATAATTGATAATTAATTAATGAGGCCGACCTTGAGAAAATCGTCATTTAATAAAGAGATGCGATTTAATTAAGAGCCAACTTCATTATGAATAAATGCGTCTTTTCTCATTGAGGCCGACCTCATTTGTGAAGAGGTGCGAACCCTATTATTGTTGTGTATAAATACAAGTTCACATTCATTCATTTGATCATCAAGTTCATTTAGCATAATTCGCATTCCTAGAGGAGTTTGCACCTGTAGCAGCAGATCATATTCTGTAGCAGCAGTTCGATTCAAGGAGAAACATATTCATTTATATCTTGCATCTTAGAGAGGTGCTATCAGTCATTGTATCAAATTGGCACTTATTTGTGCCTGAGTTGTAAGCAGATTTCTGCTCTTATTCAATCAATATATAAGAGATATATTGGCTGGGTTTTTCTCCCTCAAGTTGGAGGGTTTTCCCAGGGCATTGGCTGTGTATTTGTGTTGAATTTTGAATTAAATTTCTTGGCATTACATCTGATCATAAAACTCACAAATTCTAGGGCAAATCAGGAGAGGGACAGTACAGCACTTGGAGAATAATAATTTAATTTTAAATAAGTCTATTTGTTAGTGCTGCTGTCTATCACTTGTAATCAGTCCTAATAATTCCTCACCCTTCCCTTTCCTTCTAGATCTACCTTCCTTATATACCTTATCTTGCTTAAGGGACATAACCTTTCATATGCTGGTTGACCAATCCTTAACTACTTAATCTGTATTTAATGCTAGTTTGGTGTAATATTAATTATCTTTATTGATTTCTTTTGAAGCATAGGCTGCAGACATTCAGGAATTAAACAGGACATTACAAGATGTTTATATCACAGTGAGTTAAAAGCAAGGATAACTATTCAGATTTTTTATTTTACATCTTAATAGCCAAGGTGCTTGAATTAAGACACTTCAAAGCTTAGACGGTAGACCTGTTCCCATGAAAGGCTTTTGTATATCTTACGGTATTATTTAAACCAACTACAAACTAGATTACAGATCCAACTTAAATGGCATGAATAGTAACTTCAGTAATTAAAGCTGTTCCCATGAAAAGATATTATGTTTTATATGGTAGCATTTCAAACAACATAACCCAAATTGCAGACCTACTATTTATGTTCTTCTTTATATGCCTTTTGGGCTATGATTTATATGAATTTTAGTTACACCCATGGTAGTCTGAAATTGAGTTTAAAGTGAGATATTGACACTTGCCACATGTACGAAATAAAAGCTTTATAGTTTATACCAATTTGTGTAGGAAATGCATACATTAAAACTTGATTCTGACACCGAAAAGATTCGATTCAAACTTATGCTAGGCATAGGATGCTAATACTGAGAAACACTCAAATAACTTTTATCAGTCGAAAAACATCACAAACTACATTGTATGCATAATTTACCTGCTCAAAAGGAGGAGGTGGCTTGCCGCGACAGAAGTTTGACAATGCCCATGTGGCATTCCTCAACATTGATATTTTAGCATGCTCATTGAACTGAGAAAGCAGATTCCTCATAGCCCCATAACTAAGTATAAGATCCCTGTGCTTAGGAGAGTCTCCAGCAATATTGGCTAAAGCCCAAACAACCTGCGACATGTATCAATAACAAACATAGAAACAGAAACATGATCAGGACAAAGTCTCATGATACATGATTAAATTTAAAGCTGAGTTAAGAAAGCATGATTGAATACTTGTTCACGCAGATCATCACTGGGAGAATAAAGGAGCTGAACTAACAAAGGCACTGCACCACACTCAATCACAACACTTGTTTGCTCTGATGTTCCAGATGCAATATTTGTTAAAATCCATGCTGCCTCAAGCTGCAATATTAAATGACAAAGTGATCAAACTTAACAAGGTTTATAGATAAGAAATAAGCACAAAACATTAAAACTAAACAAAAGGCTTAAAATAATTTTCTTTAAACAAAGACCATCAAATCCCATGTTAAGTTGGCAACCTTGAGCCATTAAAGTTAATGGAAAAAAGTATATGTCAATAAAGAAACTGTCCGTTTATCTTTATTCTAATGTATCTTTGTCCAAATCAAGTTAAATGCATGTAAGCAAGCCTATAAGCCCACTGATCTTTTTCTTGAAAAATTTACGAGCACTGCCAAACACTAGGTATATATTAGCGATTTACCATAGCCTGATTTAGATTTCTAAATGTCTTAGGATAAGAACTAGTGTTTCTCCGAGTTTCACAGACAGCAAAAAAAAAAAAACTTCAAGGGGATGGCAAATAAAATAATATATAAAAATTATTATTTGAATTTTTATATTACAAATAACTAATACCTCATACTAATTGTTTGATTTCAAAGATTGAGCCTAACAATAGCGACGATGGTGGAGCGACGAAATCGGCAGGGTTTCCGTAGGCACCAAGATTTGTCGTATGGAGCTGCTCCACAATCGTGCTGGCCTTTCAATAGGAGAAACGAGCAAGCCCACAACAAGGATCGATGGAATAACTCGCATAGGGCTTGGCAGGCTCCAGACAGGCAGATTGCCAAGTGAGCTTTTGGAGTTAACGTCAGGCCCCAAGTCAGAGCTGCTGTGCAGAATGGAGCTAATCCCAGCATCTGGTGTAGTCACGAAAAAGTTGATTTCAAAAATTTGGAGAACAAGTTTTGGTGTCCTAAAAGGCAAGCGGAGAAGGTCGGCCCTAGCAAGGTAATACCCAATATTTCCTATGCAACTATGACTACCTTGCTCTTAGAAAATAAAGATTGGAATGACACAGTTAGTTTGTTAAAAGCTAGGGCTTTTTTCTTGAAATGGGGTGGGAAATGGCCAGCTTTTTCTAAACTTAGGGCCTGGTGTGATAGTCATTGGGGACGCGAATGTGAACTCAAAACCCTAGAAAATGGCTTTTTTCTAGTTATCTGTAAATCAACTTTGGATAAGGAATGGATAATAAATAGTGGCCCTTTTGTGATGGAAGGGTTGGGTTTTTTTATTAAGGATTGGACGCCGAATTTCAATCCAAATGAAACAAAAGTTGAGGAAGTGCCGATGTGGATTAGACTAAGAAACCTCCCATATGAATATTGGGGCCAGGAAACCTTACGGCTGATCAGCAATAAATTTGGGACATTTTTGAAATCTGAGGAAGTGGTGGAAAAATCTACGCTTAGTATTTTCCCTCGCATTTGTATTCCAAGACAGGGCATTCATTCTCTGCCTGAATTTTTAGAACTCAAGACAGGGAGTGGACTGTGGCGTCAAAAACTGGAAATTGAGGAGTCAATATTTGAATGTGCAAATTGCCTTGGAAAACAGATTTGCAGCCCTTATCAGGACCGTCTGCAGAAAGGAAAAGGTCTGGAGCACGAAAGCTTAACGGAGGTTATTATTGAGCTTTCAAAAGTTGATCGGAGGGAAGGGCCTGAAAACTCCCAACTTTGGGTTACTTATGGATTGGATGATCAATGGGTAGCCAGGGAGGTTGAAGGCCTTGGAAGTGGCGTTATTCGGGAAGAGATTGATTCTTTACTCGAAAAGGAATACGGAAATGATTGGGTGCACATTCAAAAATGGAGTCAAGGTGTTGAACAAAATGAACTAGGAAAGGAAACACCTAATGGAAGGGCAAAGCTTTTTCATGAGACGGATTTTGAGGTTATGCAAGGTTTGGAAGCTATTTGTAGTGGGCATATGTCTACACCACGGCTGGAAGCTGTCCCAAGGGAAATGCCGGAACAGACAATAAATGAGGCTTCTTCTTTAGCAACAGATAGCATACCAATCCCAAAAGCTTTACCAAAACTTAGATGGACTGTCACAAAGGAAGGTTCTCCAAGAGTGGAAGGATTCTCAGAAGATTGGGCAGATAAGGCAGTTGAATTAGGGCTGCAGGAACCTTTCGGTCACAAGGAAAAAGTTGAAGTCTTAAAGGTTATTCCTCAGGAAGAAGCACACAATGTTTTAGGAGAAGAGCCCTTTTTTAAAGACATTCCCATATCACCTATAAGAAATCTTGAGAACGCCTTCGAAGGGGTTCGTGATAGTGGGGGTGACACATTGGATTCAAGCTCTATGTATGAATCGGATGACAACATGGGGTTGAATGATATTCTAGGCATGGATGATAACCTAGGTATTATTGAGAAGAGAACTATTGACCAATCTTTGGCTTCGATAAGCAAAGCCAAGTTGGGGGAGAAAAAGAAAAAAGGACCCAAAACAAATAGAATGAGATTGGAATTAGCTGGCAATGCAGCAGGGCAAAGTAAACTAAGATCGGGGAAAGGCTATGCCTTTTCCCGACAGCAATGAGGTTCCTTTTGTGGAATGTCAAGGGTTGCAATGCCCCTGACAAGATTCGTCTGATCAAGAGATGTCTTGATCAAACGAGACGTAGTTTGGTTATGCTACAGGAAACTAAGATCAAAGAATCTGAATTTGGTTTATTCACAAAATGCTTTGGACAATGGAAGTGTGCTCTATCTGAGGCAGAAGGGGCCTCAGGTGGTCTTGGGATTATGTGGAATGAGGCGGCTGTGGATGTTCAGGTGATCAGACAGGAAAGGTTCTGGCAATGGTGTCATGTGGAGGTAAATTCTCTGCGGACAAATTTTGAGCTCTTAAATGTCTATGGCCCAAGCAACCCGGCCCAAAAGAAAATATTGTGGGAAGATCTAACAAAGGTTTTAAGAGAAAAGGAAGGGTGTATGTTTCTAATTGGAGGTGATTTTAATGCTATCATGAGACCTTCAGATAAACTTGGGGGTTCATGTTGGTCGAGACGTAGCCAGCAGGATTTCTCAGATTTTGTTATGCAAAATGGGATGCTTGAGCTATCTTTCAAAAAAGGTGAGTTCACATGGACTAATCGACGGGCAGGTTTTTTAAATATTGCTGAAAAATTGAATAGGTTTTTTCTAGCAGGTGATTGGGCAGAACAAAATTGGTTGTGTGAAGCAGAAATTCTGCCAATAACTGGGTCAAATCATTACCCAATAATTTTAAGGATTCAAGAGGAAACAAAACCGGATAGGTGCCTGTTTAAGTTTGAAAAAATGTGGTTGAGGGCTGAAGGCTTCAAAGACTTAGTAAAGAATTGGTGGGAAAATGCTCCCAAGCGTACGGAATGTAAAGCCTTTATTTTTGTCAAGAGATTACAATTCCTGAAAGAACAGTTAAAAGTTTGGAACCGTGAATCCTTTAAGAACATCTTCAATAAAAAATTGGAGTTGGAGGAGGATTTAAATACTTTGCACTCAAGAATCATTGAGCATGGCATGAAAGAAGTAGATTTTGCTTTGGAAAAAAAACTCAATCAAGAGTATTCTGAAATGCTAGCCCGTGAAGAAGTCTTTTGGAGGCAAAAGTCTAGGGAAACTTGGCTGAAGGAAGGTGACAAGAATTCGAAGTTTTTTCATAACTCAGTCAAGGTTCATCGGTCCTTTAATAAAGTTTTGTCCATTAGCAACTCTAAAGGTGAACTGCTAAATGAACCTGCTCAAATAAATAAAGAAGCAATTAGTTTTTACTCTAAAATTTTTAATGCCCCCCCTAGAAATGATATTCCAACTTCTGATATTCTGGATAATATTCCAAAATGTATCTTGGAAGGGCAAAATAAAATGTTGATGGAAAAAATTTCTTTACAAGAGGTGAAGAGAGCTCTTTTTGATCTGGGGGGGGATAAGGCTCCTGGGCCGGATGGATTTCCGGCATTCTTCTTTCAGCATTTCTGGGATCTCTTTGCATCTGATCTTTGTGAGGTAGTTGAAGAATCCCGGGAGAGTGGCCTTATTCTAAAAGATTTAAACAATACTTTCATCACCCTTGTCTCGAAAAGATCCGTTATTAACTCTTTTGAGGACTTCAAACCTATCTCTTTGTGTAATACTGTGTATAAAATTATCTCTAAAGTCATTGCCAATAAATTGAAAAAGGTTTTGGGGTCGGTGATTTCTCCGGAACAAAGTGGCTTCTGTCTGAATCGTTCCATCTTTGAAGGTGTGATTGTTGCCCATGAAACTATCCACACAGTTCGTATGGCTAAAGTTGAAAAAATGATGGTGAAATTAGACATTAAGCGTGCCTATGATGAGGTTAATAGAAGCTTCTTGCTTAAGATCTTAGAGAAATTTGGGTTTGGTTCAGCCTGGTTAAAATGGATTGAGAACTATATCAGTACTCCTCGATTCTCAGTATTGGTTAATGGCAGTCCACAGGGTTTCTTTGAATCCTCCAAAGGAATTAGGCAAGGAGATCCAATTTCACCTTTCCTTTTTATTATTCTTGCTAAGGCTCTTGGTAGGCTGATTTCACAAAAATGCAGATTGGGCAAATGGAAGGGGATCAAAGTGGCTGAAGGTTTGGACCCAATTTCTCACTTACAATTTGCGGATGATACTTTTCTAATGGGTGATTCGTCCTTTCGAGAAGCGCGGATAATGAAGGATGTTTTGAATGACTATGGGATTGCTTCCGATCAATGTATTAACTGGCGTAAATCAGAAATCTTCTTCTTTAATACCCCTTTACAAAATCAGAAAGAGATTTGCAGGATTATGGGTATGTGAGCAAGTAGTCTCCCGAGTAAATACCTTGGGATCCCCCTATTTGGGGGAGCAAACAAATCCAACATTTGGAAAGATCTGCTAGATGCATGTCTGAAACGTATGGATGGGTGGAAGAGTAAATGGCTTACTTCTGCTGGAAGAATTCTTATGCTTAAATCGGTGATATCGGCAATACCGGTATATTCTATGATGTGTCTAAAAATTCCAAGGAAAATAATTTCAGAAATTGGGAAGAGAATGCGAAAGTTCTTTTGGAGTGAGCTAGTGAAGAGGACAAGATTCCACTGCTAGCTTGGGACAAAATTTGCAGACCCAAAGAGAAAGGTGGTGCTGGTATGCGAAATTGGCAAATCTTGAATGAAGCTCTGGGTGCTAAATTGGTTTGGAATATGTATGCTAATCCAAACTTATTATGGGTCAAAGTCCTTAAAGCAAAATATCTAGACTCTGATGAGAATCATAGGATTCTTACAATTTATAATCCACCAAGTGGCTCGGCCATTTGGAACTTCATTATCTCCTGTCGACCTGTGATACTTAGTCAACTCTCATGGCAAATTGGTAATGGTTTACAAGCAAGGTTTTGGGAGGATTCTTGGGATGGCCATCCTAATTTAGGGGAGGACCCGGATCTGCAAACTCTTAAAATGCACTTTACGCAAAAATGGGGCTCTAAAGTCCAAGACTATCTTATAGTGCGACAGGGGCTGATTGGACCCTCCTGGGTTTGGAAAGATGTACCCAAAGAGGACTTATCCGTTCAACAAATTCAGCAAATGAAATTGATTTTTCAATCAAGGGGAGTTTCCATTACTGGAAATCCAAACAAAATAGTGTGGTGTGGCTCAACAAATGGGTGCTATTCGGTCAAAATAAGTTATCAAATGTTAGATACGCTTGATGGAGAAATGTTTCGAGCAAAGGACTTATGTTGGAGCAAAAACTGCTTACCAAAAGCTGGAACTTTTGCTTGGTTAGCGGTTAAAGGAAGAATTTTAACAGGAGAAAGGAGGAAGAGACTTGGGTTTGCTGTGTTGATGTTAATGCAGCGTCGGTCTTCACTAGTACATGGGCCGGCCTTATAATTAAGATATATTATGTACTTATTCTGGCCGACCTTATTTGTTATTTAAAATATCTATCAAAAAGGCCGACCCATATGAAGAGGCGCCAAGAAGGTATATATACAAGGTTACCTTTTGATGGTAATACATATTCGAATATACACAAAAGAAAGTTCGCTATTTTGGCAGAGCAGAATTCGCAGTCATAGAAGAAGCTCATACTTGGATTCGCATACATAGAAGAAGTTCATACTTGAACAGCAGATCATCATTTTGTAGCAGCAGACCGATTAAAAGGAGAAACATATTCATTTGTATCTTTGCATCTAAGAGAGATGCTATCATTCATTGTATCAAATTCAGCATTGTGTTGGGCCTGAGTTCAAGCAGATTTCTGCTCTTATTCCTTCAATATATAAGAGATATATTTGCTGGGTTTTTCTCCCTTAAGAGGAGGGTTTTCCCAGGGTATCTTGTTGTGTTCATTGTCTTATGTGTTGCATTTCTTTTATTCAATTGGTTAAATTAATCTGATCTAAGAAACACTAACATGGTATCAGAGCGGGTGTGAAAAAGATCGTGATCAGATTAATTCGCAACACTTATTCTTTTTCAATCTATCTTCCAAATTTCTCAAGATGGTGAACGGTCTGAAAATCGAGGATAGACTCGAAGGGATCTCGAATTACATATCATGGAGATTCAGGTTCATGCTAACCTTGGAAGAAAATGATTTGGCTGAGTTTGTGAAAACAAAAGTTCCCGAACCTGAGGGGGAAGAAGAGAAGCTGCAGTGGAGGAAGAAAGACACTAGGGCAAAGAAAGCATTGGTTGATTCCGTCAAAGATCATATTGTACCAATTATCTTCAAGTTGGATACAGCAAGAGAGATGTTTACAACCTTGGAAGAGATGTACGAAATCAACAACACCAGTCGTGCCCTTGCTCTGAAGCAACAACTTCATCATGTGAAAATGGAGAAAGGAGAATCTGTTATTACATACTTCATGAGGATTTCAGAGATAAAAGATCAGCTCTCCACTATTGGACACATGATTGATGATAAAGAACTGACTATGCTTGCTCTCAATGGTCTTCCGCTTTCATGGGAGGCATTCATCCAAGGAATCAGTGCAAGATCCGAACTTCCTAAGTTTGATCGATTGAGGATTGATTGCATTCAAGAAGAGTCAAGACTAACAGCAAGGGGGATTGGTCAAAGCTCAAAGAATGAAGAATTACAAGTTCTTACCTCTCATTCATCAAACAAAGGAAAAGGCCTTAAGAAAGGATTCTTCAAAAGGAATCGAGAAGATGGAAATGATGATGCTCCTACCTTCAAAAGAAAACGAGACATGTCCAAGATTCAATGTTTTCGTTGTGATAAGTATGGTCACTTTGCGAGGGTGTGCCCTCAACGACCTAAGCTTCAAGTTGCCACTGCAGATGTTGAAGAAGTCACTCCACAAAAGGACTCCAGTAATTATCTATTTTATTCAGCCTTGTCTAGCAATGTTTCTACGGACTCTTACACTTGGTTGATTGACAGTGGTGCTTCTAGACACATCACCGGATTCAGAAGTCACCTTTCAAACTTAATGGAAAGCAACTCTAGTGATCAAGTTGTTATTGGAGATGATGCTAGATATTCTGTAAAAGGGTTTGGAAATTCCACTCTTCACTTGGATTCTGGAATTTCTTTGGAATTGAATGATGTACTGTTCGTACCAGGGATAAAGAGGAACCTTGTTTCAATTTCAGCATTAGAAGACAAAGGTTATCAAGTTGCCTTCTCTAAAGGGAAAGTTCTTATATGGGCAAAGAACTCCAGCTTCAAATCTGCTCAAGTGATTGGAGTTAGACATGAATGTCTCTACATGCTGTGCACTCGTCCTCTTCAAGCACTTGTGCATAACAGTACCAGCATGTGTGAACTTTGGCATCGAAGATTGGCTCACATTCACTTTCGTGCTCTACCTATCATGGAGAAGATGGTCACCGGTCTTCCGAAATTCGATCAAGAACATGAAGGTACATGCAAGGGATGTGCCCTAGGCAAGAACACAAAAGGTATGTTCCATTCCAGTGAAAGTAGATCTAAATGTATTCTTGATCTCATTCATTCTGATTTGTGTGGTCCAATGTCTATTGCATCATCTAGTGGTTTCTTGTATTATATTATTTTCATTGATGATTACTCTAGAAAGACTTGGATTTATTTCTTGAGATCGAAAGAATCAGAAGAAGTATTAGTAAGATTCAGAGAATTCAAAGCGCAGATTGAAAATCTGTCTGGGAAGAAGATCAAAGTATTAAGATCTGATAATGGTGGAGAATACACTTCTGGCACCTTTCGAGATTTTTGTATTGAAGCAGGGATTAAGAGGGAGTTCAGTGTTCCCTATAATCCACAACAAAATGGTATTGCCGAAAGGAAGAATAGGTCTATTGTGGAAGCAGTGAAAGCTATGATTCATGATCAAGACTTACAAATCTCTTTTTGGGCTGAAGCATCAAGAACAGCCGTCTATGTTCAAAACAGGAGTCCCCACAGGATCTTAGAGAATAAAACTCCTGAAGAAGCATTCTCAGGCGTGAAGCCTGAAGTTAGTCATTTGAGGATCTTTGGCTGTCCAGTCTATGTTCATATTCCAAAGGAAAAGAGAACAAAGCTAGAACCTTCTGGGAAGAAAGGAATTCTTGTAGGCTACAGTGAGACATCAAAAGCTTACAGGATCTACATTCCAGGACAGAAGTCTATTGAGATTAGTAGAGACGTCACATTTGAGGAAGATGTTGCTTATAGAAAGTCCAAAGGCACTCCGATGGAGGTCGATGAAGAAGAACCTCCTCAAGATATGGAAGTTGACCATATCCCAGAGAATCTGGAGGAGGATACAGAACCTAAAGAAGATATTGATCCAGCTGAGCCTTTGGATCCTACTGATGGCCCTCTAGACATTGTGATTGGAAAGAAAAGACCCCTTTGGGCTCGCAGGACAATGCAGGAAGCAGAAAGGTTTGTAGCTCCAAGAGGAACCTTCAGAGAAAGCAAGAGACCTCACAAGTTCTCTAGCTATGTTGCCTTGATGAGTCAGATTATTGAGTCAGAGCCTTCAAATGTTGAAGAAGCTTCTAGTCAACAAGTATGGAAAGATGCCATGATTGAGGAGTATCAGTCTATACTTAAGAACGATGTTTGGGATATAGTTCCTAGACCCAAAGACAAATCTGTGGTGTCTTCTAAGTGGCTCTTCAAGATCAAGCATGCAGCTGATGGGAGCATTGAGAAACACAAGGCTAGATTTGTGGCTAGAGGGTTCTCACAAAAAGAGGGAGTTGACTATGAAGAAACCTTTGCTCCTGTGGCTCGTTACACGTCTGTTAGAACCATCATTGCTATTGCCGCATCTAGAGGATGGAAGATTCACCAAATGGATGTAAAGACAGCTTTTCTGAATGGCATAATAGAAGAAGAGGTTTACATTGAGCAACCAGAAGGATTTGAGGTACATGAGAAAGAATCTCATGTCTACAAGTTGAAGAAGGCCTTGTATGGTCTTAAACAAGCTCCTCGTGCTTGGTATGAAAGAATTGATCAGTACCTTTCAAGTTTGGGTTTCTCAAAGAATGATGCAGATTCTAATCTCTACTTCAAGGTAGTAAATGGTGAAGCATTGATTTTAGTTTTATATGTTGATGACTTGATCATTACTGGTGAAGAACATCTAATACTAAAATGCAAGAAGGAATTAGCTTCAGAGTTTGAGATGAAGAATCTAGGTCTTATGCATTACTTTCTTGGCTTAGAAGTTTGGCAAAAGCCAAATGAGATGATTCTAAGTCAAGGCAAGTATACTGTTGACATTCTCAAAAGGTTTGGTATGCTTGACTACAAACCTATGTCTACACCCATGGAGTCTAATTTAGATAAGTTGAAAGAAGCTGCAGCTAGTTCAGAACCAGTGGATTCTACGATGTATAGACAGTTGATTGGTTCATTGATGTATCTAGTTAACACTAGACCTGATATCTGCTATGCAGTGAGTGCACTTAGCCAGTTCATGTGTGAACCAAAGCAAATACATCTTGTAGCAGCTAAACATATCCTGAGATATTTATGTGGCACAATTGGATATGGGTTGAGATATTCTTCAAATGTGGATTTGGAGCTGCATGGTTTTACTGATTCTGATTGGGCAGGATGTGTCTCAGATCGGAAGAGTACTTCTGGTTGTTGCTTCAGTTTGGGGACTGCTATGATCTCCTGGTGTAGCAGGAAACAGTCTTCAGTGGCCTTGAGTACAACTGAAGCAGAGTATATTGCAGCTTGTGTGGCAGCTCGTGAGGCAGTGTGGCTTCGTAAGCTCCTTGCAGGATTGTTTGGTCAATCAATGGAGCCTACTATCATACACTGTGATAATCAAAGCTGTGTGAAGCTTTCTGTCAATCCTGTGTTTCATGACAGAACAAAACATGTTGAGATCAAGTACCACTATATTAGAGATATGGTGCAAAGGAAAGCTATACAGTTGAGGTATATCAGCACTGAAGAGCAAACGGCAGACATTCTCACCAAGCCTCTCGCCAGGATGAAGTTTGTATACTTCCGAGAGAAACTTGGTATGGTGGAGAATGCAGCCTTGACTGAGAAAGAGTCTCAGTAATCAGTGATCCTTGTTGTTAATACAATTCTCTGCTGAGAGAGAGTTGAGGTGTAAGTCCTTGATAATGCAATTCTCTGATGAGAGAGAGTTGAGGTGAAAGCCTTTGTTTCCACCCTCTGGGCGAAGCTATGGTGGATGTCATGTGTGTGACTCCATGACAACATCACGTGAGAGAATCCGTGATGAGTTCTTTACCATCTATGGGAGTAGCCATAATGGTTAATATCACGTTGAGGTGATATTTTATTTTGTTTTCATTCTAACATAATGTGTCTTGTGCAGATGGAAGTTCATCCCTAGCTGAGAGGGAGTGTTGATGTTAATGCAGCGTCGGTCTTCACTAGTACATGGGCCGACCTTATAATTAAGATATATTATGTACTTATTCTGGCCGACCTTATTTGTTATTTAAAATATCTATCAAAAAGGCCGACCCATATGAAGAGGCGCCAAGAAGGTATATATACAAGGTTACCTTTTGATGGTAATACATATTCGAATATACACAAAAGAAAGTTCGCTATTTTGGCAGAGCAGAATTCGCAGTCATAGAAGAAGCTCATACTTGGATTTGCATACATAGAAGAAGTTCATACTTGAACAGCAGATCATCATTTTGTAGCAGCAGACCGATTAAAAGGAGAAACATATTCATTTGTATCTTTGCATCTAAGAGAGATGCTATCATTCATTGTATCAAATTCGGCATTGTGTTGGGCCTGAGTTCAAGCAGATTTCTGCTCTTATTCCTTCAATATATAAGAGATATATTTGCTGGGTTTTTCTCCCTTAAGAGGAGGGTTTTCCCAGGGTATCTTGTTGTGTTCATTGTCTTATGTGTTGCATTTCTTTTATTCAATTGGTTAAATTAATCTGATCTAAGAAACACTAACATGCTGGTCCTTCCAAATGTGTTATGTGTGGTGAAGCTGAAGAATCGGTTGATCATCTTCGTATCCAATGCGAGGTGGCTAGAAAATGTTGGGATCATATTAAACACAAGCTGGATTGGCAAAGCCCAATGCAATGGTCAATCAGGAATGTTTTTGAAAGTTGGCCAAACTTTAAAACTAAATCTCTTTTGTCTTGTATATGGCTAGTCTCGCCCTCTCTCGTTATATGGGAGATTTGGAAAGAGAGAAATAGGAGGATTTTCCTGGATAAAAAGGAAACCCTAGAAAGATTGATCAATAGAATTGATCATAGCATAGAAGAAGTAATGACTGTTGCTGCAGCAGATATCCAAAATTGGAGACGGCCCTTCTCTTATGATGATAGAAAAGTGCAAAGAGCATGGCCAGGTATACACATCAGAAATATCTCAACTTCCATGGATCTCTCTTCTCAAAAGGCAAAAGAGATGTCGATTACTTGGAAAAAACCAATGGATGGGTGGCACAAAATAAATTTTGATGGGGCTGCAAAGAATAACCCAAGTATTTCAGGGGTTGGGGCTATTCTAAGGGATCACACAGGAAGTGTCATTGCTCTTGCAGCGAAGAAGTTAGAACCAAGTACAAATAATATGGCGGAGGCTAAGGCAACGTTACTAGCTGTGCAATTAGCGAGATCATGTGAAGTCAAAAAGGTACATCTAGAAGGCGATTCTTTGATAATAGTACAGGCAATTGTTGATGAGGGGATGAAAGCGTGGCATCTTCAAAATATTATAAAAGAAATCACTATAAATCTAGAATCCTTTGAAAATTTTTAAGTCAGCCATATACGACGGGAAGGCAACAAAGAAGCAGATATATTATCTAAATGGGCGACAACTTTGAATGAAGTTGGTGGTTTGGTAGTTGAAGATTTTTGGGGTCTATGCTCTTTAGAAGAGGATATAACGGATGCTTTTTCAAAAGCAATACTCGAATAGTGGTAGAAAGGAGTACATTTTTGAATGTGGGTGGTTGGTCGGGTAGCGGGCCTATTTAGGCGAGGGTATAAATGGGCATTAATGGAAATAACCCGTTGGAGAATTGACGGCTGCTCTATCACATCAAGGATAGGTTATGTCAGGAATGCAAGGAGCGCAAGGCTGGATGGGATGCCGGTGACGCATGCGAAATCTTGTTTTGGCAGAAGAAAGATTTCTTTTAACTCATAATTATTAATGCGATCTGAGACGCATCGGAATGATGATAACAGACTTGAAGGACAAGCCAATAAGTAATGACAGGCGCGAACTTTTGTTTTTAATAGTTTGTTTCTTTTTCAGGAATTTTGCTTGTATAGGAAGCAGGTGGCGATGGAGGCTATGCGAGGGTTCTCGACAACACTACAGCAGAAAGCGTTTTTCGGGCCGCCATCATGGAAACAGCTAAAACAACTGTTGAAATGCCCAAAGGATGAGATAGTGGAAGCGATGCTGGAGATACCGGGATCGGAGTTCTTAACAATGACACACAGAGGGCGTTTGAATGTGGATATCGCCTCAATGATCTTTGCCTGGGCCTTAGAGCTGGGCGAGGATGAAAAGGAGATAAAATGGGTGATGCTGAAACTGTTTGTGGCGGAGTTGATGGGAATCTAGAGTCATTCCTAGAATGGGCGATGCCTGGCGTTGGATTTGACGTCTCGGAGGGCATTGAGGATATGGACGAAGCGACGAAAGAAGGGCTTATCCCTTTCATTCAATGGCGTAGGAGAATGGACAAGGAAGTCTATAAGCTGGAAAGGTTGGTGGCGTGGGAGAACCTGAAATTTCTGCTTAAGCACCAAGAGGGATTTGAAAGAGAGGAGGTAGCTGTAATCGCTGGCCCAATTCCGAAGAAGCAGCGGTCGAAGAGATGTGGAGGAAGAAGGCCCGGAAAAACTAGGTGAATTGATATGAAATCTTCAATTTTGGTAAGAAATCAAAGAAGTTTTTTCCTGGTTTTGGAAGATTCAGAACTATGGTGCGAAAAGTGATCTACAGTGGAACTAAAAAGTGAGGCAGCGAAGAGGTGATGAAAGCATTCGGTGAAGAAAGAGGAGGTGGTTGGCAGAACGAAGCTGGTTGGAAAAACGCGGAAAATGGCGGAGGGGACCAAATTTTGTGAAGATATTTGGAAGGCAAGAAGCCATTAATGACAGTTTTTCTTTGGTTATTTAAAATGCCTGTAAACAACTCGACTCATAGCAAGCAAAGGAAAATATCGAGGAGTTGTCCTCTTGTAAGGAATTTTGCTGTAGTAGCTGGTGCCACATAAGGTTGGGCCTGGGATGATAAAATTGCAATACTTATGTAATCTTTTATTTATGTCAATATAAACAATATAACCTTTTATCGATCAAAAAAAAAAAACTAATACCTCAAAATAACATAAACAAACTAAATGAAACCAAATGTTTAAAAATGTGAACATTTAAATATGGCCAATTTCTTTTCTACCACCAACAATTATTTGGCCTTGAGTGTAGGGAAGGTTCTATGTGGAATCAATTGCTTTCTAGGAATATCCAGCATGGACCTCTTAGCCCTAAACTCTCCCCAATTAAGGATTCTTAGATTCTGCATTGGTACTCCAACAATGATTGATGACAATATTATTGGGTCATCCATTGCATTCCAATGTATGGACATCTAATTATTTTTGCTTACTTCCGAGGTTCCCCATCTTCTTCTCCCACAACTTTGCAAGGTCCTCCCCTCAACCTTCTAGTTATAGTTCTACTTGTTCGGGTTTATCCTACTGTCTACATGTCTAGTTCATTGTTCTCTTGCTTTTCTTTGCCTTTTGTGTGTGTTTTGAGTGTAGTGCCTTTTTAGCCCTAGTACTTGGCTATTGTAACATTTATATTTTCCAGTTTTACTCCCTTTGAACTATTATGGGTCATTCATAGAAACTAGTGCATTTTCTTTCTTTCTATGGAAGGAAAAGTGTTTTTGCAGGTCAACAATAACCTTGGCAAAGAATCATAAAATTTGCTTGGAACAAATCTTCCTAGTTTCTGGACAAATTCAGTGGGTGACCACTTCAAGAAGGCTGTATAGATTCCTCATTTGCTTATCTAATTTACCCAAGAAGGCCTGATCTCAGTCACAAGTCACAACAAGCCCACAAGAAGCCTTCTACATTATTTTATTACAATGCTTTTCTTTTATGTTTAAAAGTAGCAGGCATCAGGAACACCCTAATATCCTGGGAACACCAAGACGTTACCAATTTCAGAAAAAACAGGAGGATGTCCCTGTTTTGTAAGAGAAAAAGGAGGAATGGTGAATGGGAAGAAAGTTCCATCGAACATCCCCCTATCCCTCAGGACACATCCAAAGGGGATACAATTAAAAACACAGTTTTATTTACTTATTCCAAAAACGGAGAGGATGTCTCCATCCATCATGACTACTCCATATACACATTATGTCAATAAGTGCTAAGCATGTATGAAGGGGCTTACTAAATGACTATAAGAAAAAAGCTTGTATGATGAGTCCATCTTGGCATCTACACAAAGAATTTTCTTTTGACTGACTTCATAGAGATTTTGTAAAAGATAATTGAAGCATCTACAATAATATAGAATGTTATATGACCAAGAACTATTAAAACCTTAATAGTGGTGCAGAGTTATACACAAATCTTACCTGAAGTTGTGGTGTATCTTCCCTTCGCAGAAAATCAACAAACCGAGGCACAACTCCCGTTTTAATAATTTCACCAATCTGAGGATCTCTCTCTGCACAAGCAGCATTAGAATCCTTCAAAATATACTACATAACTAATTGGGATGCAAACAGAAACCAATCATGTCATTTACTTTTCAAGAACCAGTAAAATTAATAATTAATCTGTCAACATCTCAGATTTTTTAATTTTATTACATGTCTCACTAGACCTTATCTCTGTTTGGTACACTTGGGAAATAAAAGATAAAACATGGTTTCCTGCTACACACTATCAAGCATAAACGTATGAAAAGTTTTGTTTTTGTATAAACTGACCAATGGCTGACAATTTCCGGAACTGGGTAGCAGAATAAAGCTGTAATGTTGTATCTTGGGACATGACTGAGGTTGCCAATGATGATAGAGTCTCCAACTGTACCAAAAGAAGCATAGCAGTAAAGAACAAAACACAAAATGTAGAACTAAAACAATTATGTGAGTCCAGGGAAAAACAGCATGTTGTATTTCTAAATATAAATTAAATTATTCCTTGTACATATGTTCTTACAAGCACACTATAAATATACTGATTAATGGATTCACTGTCCACTTCCTTGTAGTCATATGCAATATTATAGAAGACTATTATTGTAAAGTGAATCAACAATTAAAACCAAGAGGGCAGTCCCTCAATACATAACCAGTTGTCTACCACATAATTGCATGCATCTACATATGATGCATTCAGTACCAATGATAGGCATCAACCCAACTGTTACCCAACATGATGAAGAATTATGCAAGATGCATTTTAACCATTTCATTGAGAAGAAAAACAGCAAGAGAAATCAGTACAACAATACTGTATGATGTTCAATATACTTAAAAGTTCATTGACTACAAAAACCTGAGATACCAAATGGAATGTCACTTAAAAAGGAAAATAAAATCTTTTTGAAAGAAGAAAGGAATTGCAAGGCACAATAAAAGAAATTGATGAAAAAATTCGCCATAAGGAGCAGTGAGGCAAGCTCCTACAGCAATGAAAAGGAGGAACAATCAAAGAATCAATCTCTGATCACTGATCGACAATGCCATTCTATCAAAAGCTTAATTCAAAAAACAATGCAAATAACCAATAAAAATAGCAAGTTGCATAAGTAAATTATTCTTGCGACAATTAATTAGCAAATACCTCCCACTAACTATTAGATATAACAAATAGGAAAAAATATGGATGAGTACTACAACCCTAATCCTATAGTGTGTATTTGGTTATGAGTAGTCAACTTGTGGCTACCTTACCCCTTAAATTAGTGATATAATCATTATTATAATTATATATAAGTAGATAGGTCATCTTAGGAGTTATAGTCAAACATCTAAGTTGACCTAGGTGGTAGCCAAGGCATAATTAGGTATATATATGAGCTAGTGGCTAGTCATTATAATCATGTTGAGTATGGTGTTTATGAAGACTATTGAAGGTATCCCCCTCGGAGTGTATACGGAGGTTGCCCCCTCAAAATGGCAATATTATTATCAAGTATTTTCAGCACATTTCATATCATATTCTTCTATTGTGCAAGTTGTTTCACTACAAGCGGTATTAGAGCACGACCTTGGCACCATGAAGACAAGACATTTTTTTCAATATTGAAGGTCATTTTGGAAAGTGTGTCTCTTTGATTTGGCGAAAGGGTTATTTAAGATAATAGTGAGTCTACTACAGTATAAATTTGAAGGAAATTAGAGTAGGATTGAAGGAGTTATTACAGAATTAGGGTTATATTAGAGTTTCCACCTTATTTGCTCCCAAAGCTGAAAATTAAAATTTATTTTTTTAATTTCAAAAGGGTTTATCAAGAACATGTTTATCCTTCTATAATACAGATTTGGGGTCATTTGGAGAAAAAATAAAGGATTTATTGCAAAATTAGTGTTTCGACCAAATTTGCTCCCAAGGCTGCAAATCAACAAATTTATTGGATATTTGTTCTGGGAAGCGATATCTAGACGCTAGTAAGTTACAAAAGAAAATAATCGATTAATTTGATTTGGTTTGTGTCATTTATTGCAAAACTATTTTGTTGCACCATGGTAGGGTCTTATGTTAGTTTTATGTGATCAGATTAGAATGCAAAAAAAAAATTAATTCAAATTTCAACAATGACACAGCCAATACCCTGGGAAAACCCTCCAACCCAAGGGAGAAAAACCCAGCCAATATATCTCTTATATATTGATTCAAATAAGAGCAGTAATTTGCTTACAACTTAGGCACAACACAGTGCCTGTTAAGAACAGCACCTCTCCTAGATGCAAATATACAAACAATGTGTTTCTCCTTAATTTCAATCTGCTATATGGAAAATATTGATCTGCTGCAATAGAGCGAACTTCTCCTTGAATGAATGTTGAATAAAACTTGATGATAGAAACACAATGAAGGACTTGTATATATAGCCAATCGCACCCCTTCACAAAGAGAAGTCGGCCCTCAAGGAAAAGACGTCTTCTTGAGAAGGCGCAATTTCCTAGACAGGTCGGCTCCCATGAAAATCATTTATTAATTATTTAATTAATAAAAAATCATGTCTCTTAGTAAGGTCGGATCAAACAGAAGGACGTGATCTTTTATTTCAAGTCGGCCTCCTTAATTAAATGATCATTAACTATATATACAAGAATGAGGCGCCTCCTCATAAGTAGTACTTAAATAAATTAAATAGCCAGCAAGCTACAATTTAATTTATTTCTTCTAGGAAGTAATTCGTTGTAGTTGCATACATCAACACTCCCTCTCAACTAGGGAGAAATACTTCCTACAGTTACAAGACATATCACCTCATCGTGATGTCGATCAACATGGATACATCCATGTGAGAAAAGAGCTTATCACCTCATCGTGAAAGTATATCACCTCATCGTGATATCAGATATCACCTCAACGTGATATCAACCATCATGGCTACCTCCATAGATGGTATGTACAAGTGCTCATCACTCAAAGTGATGTTGTCAACTCACCGTGATGTTCACCATGGCTCTCCCAGAGGGTGAAACACAAGTACAAATGAATCATCACGGACTCCCTCTCGTGATGTTGTCATGGAGTCACACACATGACATCCACCATGGCTCTCCCAGAGGGTGGAAACAAGGGCTTTCACCTCAAATCTCAAAGAGAAATGCATTATCAAGGGCTTGCACCTCAAATCTCTCTCGATAGAGAAATGCATTAACAGAGGATCACTGATACTGAGAGTCCTTCTCAGCTAGGGCTTGATTCTCCACCATACCAAGCTTATTTCGAAAGTACACAAACTTTACCTTGGAGAGAGGCTTGGTGAGAATGCTTGCCGTCTGCTCATCAGTGCTGATATACCTCAACTGAATTGCTTTCCTCAATACCATATCTCTGATATAATGGTATTTGATCTCTACATGTTTAGTTCTGTCATGAAACACAGGATTGATAGAAAGCTTCACACAGCTCTGGTTATCACAATGAACAATAGTAGGCTCCATTGATTGTCCAAACAATCCTGCAAGGAACTTTCGAAGCCACACTGCTTCATGAGCTGCCACACAAGCTGCAATGTATTCGGCCTCTGTTGTACTCAATGCCACTGAGGACTACTTCCTACTGCACCAGGATATCATAGCAAATCCCAAATTGAAACAACATCCAGAGGTGCTCTTCCGATCAGTGACACACCCTACCCAATCGGAATCAATAAAACCATGCAGCTTCAAATCCACACCTAAAGAATATCTCAACCCATATCCAACTGTGCCACACAAGTATCTCAAGATATGTTTTGCTGCAACAAGATGTATTTGTCTTGGTTCACACATGAACTAACTAAATGCACTCACTGCATAGCAAATATCCGGTCTAGTGTTAACTAGATACATCAATGAACCAATCAACTGCCTGTACATCGTGGGATCTACCAAATCTGAGCTAGTTGCAGTCTCTTTCAACTTATGTAAGTTGGTCTCCATAGGTGTAGACATGGGTTTACAATCAATCATACCAAACCTTTTCAAAATGTCAATGGTATACTTCCCTTGACTTAGAATCATCTCATTTGGTTTTTGCCAAACTTCTAAGCCAAGAAAGTAGTGCATGAGACCAAGATTCTTCATTTCAAACTCAAAAGCTAACTCCTTCTTACATTTGAGAATGAGGTGTTCTTCTCCAGTGATAATTAGATCATCAACATACAAAACCAAAATCAATGCTTCACCATTAATTACCTTGAAGTAGAGGTTTGAATCTGCATCATTCTTTGAGAAACCCAAGTAACGATCAATCCTTTTGTACCAAGCACGAGGAGCCTGCTTAAGACCATACAAGGCCTTCTTCAGCCTGCAAACATGAGACTCCTTCCCATATACCTCAAATCCATCAGGTTGCTCAATGTAAACCTCTTCCTCTATTACACCATTCAAAAAGGTTGTCTTTACATCCATTTGGTGAATCTTCCATCCTCTAGATGCAGCAATAGCAATGATGGTCCTGACAGAAATATAACGAGCCACTGGAGCAAAGGTTTCTTCATAGTCAACTCCCTCTTTTTGTGAAAACCCTCTAGCCACGAATCTGGCCTTATACTTCTCAATGCTCCCATTAGCCGCATGCTTGATCTTGAAGAGCCATTTAGACGATACCACAAATTTGCCTTCGGGTCTAGGAACGATGTCCCAAACATCATTCTTAAGTATGGATTGATACTCCTCAAACATAGCATCTTTCCAAACATGTTGACTAGAAGCTTCCTCAACACTGGAAGGCTCTGACTCAATAATCTGACTCATCAAGGCTACATAACTGGAGAACTTATTAGGTCTCTTACTTTCTCTGAAAGTTCCTCTTGGGGCTGCAAAACTTTTTGCCTCCTGCATTATTTTCCTGGCCCAAAGAGGTCTTTTCCTTCCAACCACAATATTTGTAAGCCCATCAGTAGGTTCCAAGGGCTCAACTGGATCATCATCTCTTTTAAGTTCTAGAGCTTCCCTCTGATTCTCAGGAACATGGTCAACTTCCATATCCTGAGGAGGCTCTTCATCATCAATCTCCATATGAGTGCCCTTGGATCTTCTGAATGCAACATCTTCCTCAAATGTGACATCCCTACTGATCTCAATTGTCTTCTGACCCGAAATGTAGATTTTGTAGGCTTTTGATGTCTCACTATAGCCTACCAAAATTCCCTTCTTGCCAGAAGGTTCCAACTTTGTCCTCTTTTCCTTTGGTACATGAACATACACTGGACATCCAAAGATCCTCAAATGACTTACTTCAGGTTTCACCCTTGAGAATGCTTCTTCAAGAGTTATATTTTCCAAGATCCTATGAGGACTTCTATTTTGAACATAGACAGCTGTCCTGGATGCTTCAGCCCAAAGGGAGGTTTGCAGGTCTTGGTCATGAATCATGGCTTTGACCGCTTCCACTATAGATCTATTCTTTCTCTCCGCAACACCCTTCTGTTGAGGATTATAAGGAACATTGAACTCCCTCTTAATCCCTGCTTCAATGCAAAATTTACAGAAGATAACAGAAGTGTACTCTCCTCCATTGCCAGATCTCAAGACCTTGATCCTCTTTCCGAACAAATTCTCCACCTGAGCTTTGAATTCTTTGAATCTCTCTAATATCTCCTTGGATTCTTTAGATTTCAAGAAATAAATCCAAGTCTTTCTAGAGTAGTCATCAATAAAAATAATGTAATACAAGAAACCACTCGAAGACGCAACAAACATTGGACCACATAAATCAGAATGAATAAGATCTAGGATACATTTGGATCTACTTTCACTACTATGGAATGGACCTTTTGTATTCTTACCCAAAGCGCAGCCTTTGTAGGTTCCTTCATGCTTCTGGTTGAATTTAGGAAGGTCGGTGACCATCTTCTCCATAATAGGTAGAGCTCGAAAGTGAAGATAAGCCAATCTTCAATGCCAAAGATCACACAAACTTGAGGAATCATGCACTAGGGCCTCAAGAGGACGAGTGCACAGCCTGTAGAGACACCCATGTCTAACTCCAATCACCTGAGCAATCTTGATGTTGGAGTTCTTAGCCCATATAAGAACTTTACCTTCTGAAAATGCAAATTGGTAACCCTTGTCTTCCAAGGATGAGATGGAAACAAGGTTTCTCTTGATGCCTAGAACAAATAGCACATCATCCAATTGCAAGGAAACGTCGAAATCCAAGTGAAGAGATGAGGTCCCAACTCCTTTCACAAAGTAACTAGCATCGTCTCCAATAATGACTTGTTCGCTAGAATCTTTCTCCACCAAATTAGATAGATGCCCCCTAAATCCGGTGATGTGGCGAGAGGCACCACTGTCAATCAGCCAAGTGTTGGTGTCAGTAGTTACATTGCTTGACAAGGCTGAATAGAATAGGTATTCACTTGCATTCTTCTGCAGAGAGACTTCATCGACATTTGCAATGGTGGCCTGCTGCCTAGGCCTGGTAGGACATTCCTTTGCAAAGTGACCATACTTGTCACATTGAAAACATTGGACCTTGGAGAGGTCCCTCTTCTTCTTAAATGCGGGGCCACCATCAGCTCTTTTATCTTTATTTCTCTTAAAATAACCTTTCTTCCCATCTTTCCCTTTCTTCTTTGAGGATTGAGTGGCAAGAACATGAATGTCTTCATTAACGGAGCTTTGCCCAATACCTTTTGCAGCCAACCTAGACTCTTCTTGAATACAGTCTGCTCTCAACCAATCAAACTTGAGAAGTTTCGATCTTGCACTAATTACCTGAATGTAAGACTCCCAAGATGAAGGAAGACCATTGAGAGCCAGCATGGTCAAGTCCTTGCTATCAACAACATGCCCAATAGACGAGAGCTAATCTCTCAACTCGGTTATTCTCATGAAGTAGGCAATAACAAATTCTCCTTTCACCATCTTCAAATGATGGAGTTGTTGCTTTAGTGCAAGTGCCCGGCTTGTGTTATTGATTTCGTACATCTCCTCCAAAGTTTTGAACATCTCTTTTGCCGTCTTTAACTTGGAGACAATAGGAACAATATGATCCTTAACGAAATCAACTAACATCTTCTTTGCCCTAATATCTTTCTTCTTCCATAGAGCCTTCTCTTCCTCATCCATAGGCTCGGGAGCTAAGCTCTCCACAAATTCTGCCAATTCGCTTTCCTCCAAGGTGAGCATGATCCTGAATCTCCACGAAGTGAAATTTGATGCTCCCTCAAGCCTGTCCTCAATCTTAAGACCATTCACCATCTTGACGGAGAGATAGAGGAAAACAAGGATGAGAAATAAATAGAGAGTATCGCTGTGATATACAAATCTGATCAAGATCTTCTTCAAACCCGCTATGATACCATGTTAGTTTTATGTGATCAGATTAGAATGCAAAAGAAAAAATTAATTCAAATTTCAACAATGACATAGCCAATACCCTGGGAAAACCCTCCAACCCAAGGGAGAAAAACCCAGCCAATATATCTCTTATATATTGATTCAAATAAGAGCAATAATCTGCTTACAACTTAGGCATAACACAATGCCTGTTAAGAACAGCACCTCTCCTAGATGCAAATATACAAACAATGTGTTTCTCCTTGATTTCAATCTACTATATGGAAAATATTGATCTGCTAGAATAGAGCGAACTTCTCCTTGAATGAATGCTGAATAAAACTTGATGATAGAAACACAATGAAGGACTTGTATATATAGCCAATCGCACCCCTTCACAAAGAGAAGTCGGCCCTCAAGGAAAAGACGTCTTCTTGAGAAGGCGCGATTTCCTAGACAGGTTGGCTCCCATGAAAATCATTTATTAATTATTTAATTAATAAAAAATCGTGTCTCTTAGTAAGGTCAGCTCAAACAAAAGGATGTGATCTTTTATTTCAAGTTGGCCTCCTTATTTAAATGATCATTAATTATATATACAAGAATGAGGCGCCTCCTCATAAGTCGAACTTAAATAAATTAAATAGCCAGCAGGCTACAATTTAATTTATTTCTTCTAGGAAGTAATTCGTTGTAGCTACATACATCAACATCTTCCACAAGAAGCAAAAAGAATACATTCACTCTTAGAAGGACTCATGATAAAGATAATCCATTAGTGGAAGAAATGGATACCACACCTAGGGAAGAAGAAACCAAAAATATGAAGGTGGATATTGAACACATGTTGGATACGATACAAGGAGATATGTCAAGCACCCATAACATATTGGCAAGTATCGATGCTCATTTGCACAATTGATCAAGCTCAAAAGTAGATGTTTCAAGAAACCAAGGTGGATCATCTAGGTTAGCTAATCTAGATCCAAATGCTAACACTCATACAGGATTTCAAAAACTATTACCAATTAAGAACATGCAAGAAGAAGCAGGAGAAGGAGAAGAAAATGAGGAAAAAGTAGTCAAAACATCTTTCCATGCATTATCACTACTTGGAGAAATTTGAAATGGATTGCCTCCTAAAGGAGATTATAGTCGAGCTATTCCATCAATACTAGGGTACCATCTATCACCCTTCAACTCCTCCTCAAAGGCACACCAAAAGGCTAGAGAAATGGAAGAACGGATCCATCAACAAGAGGTACCCTCTATCTCAAGGGGAACAAGACAAAGGAACAAAACATAACAAAGGGGCAAGTGGATCAATACAAAATTCTAACATAGAATGCTATCTAAGCTAGCTACAGAGGGAAGACACTTCTTGGAGCTACAATTAATTTTATAGACAGATATGAAGAAGTTGAGAACAAGGAAAATCCCAAAGTAATCATCAAATGGAAGTATTTTTTGGTCAAACTTACCACTTGGAAAGATGACTATTTTATATGCAAACATCCACAATTGATTAGCGTTGAGGACAAGGCTTTTGTAAAGAGGGGGGAATATTACGCCTCCAATCCTATAGTGTGTATTTGGTTATGAGTAGTCGGTTTGTGGCTACCTTAACTCTTATATAAGTTATACAATCATTATTATAATTATATATAGATAGATAGGTCATCTGAGGGGTTATATTTAAGTATCTAAGTCAATTAAGGTGGTAACCAAGGCATAATTAAGTATGTATAGGAGCTATTGGCTAGTTATTATGATCATGTTGAGTATTGTGTTATTATTGAAGACTGTTGGAGGTATCCCTATCAAAGTGGATTAGGAGGTTGCCCCCTCAAAGTGGCATATCATTGTCAAGTATTTGCAACATATTTCCTATTATATTATTATATTGTGCAAGTTGTTTCATTACAATGAGGACCAAATCAAATGACTGTGAATCACAATTATGCAAATGGAGGAATTTCAAGAAAAATTGTGACACCCTTAGCCAAGACAACCCAAATAGTGGTGAATTATAAGACACTCTACTAGGGAAATGAAAAGGAGAAATCATCACAAGATCAATCTCATGATTGTTGACCAAAAATGCCATTGAATCCAAACAACAATGCAAGAAGACAATCAATCCATAAAAATAGCAAGTGGTCCACCAAGAACTAGACAAATGCACACTATACAAGATTTTGATGAGAAAGTGCATATCCAAATTCTCATAATATAAAAGCCTATAAACCTATGGCTTATGTAATATTCTTGTGATCATTAATTGGAAAATACTCCAAATAACTATGAGTAAAAAATTATATAAATAAATCTAGATAAGGACGAGATCCAGACTGAATCATAGTTATGAGACTAAAGGACGGAGACTAGGGGAATCCCCTAAAAAATCACTAAGTCCTCAACTAAGTTAGCCAAAATGGCAATGAAAAGTAAGGCAAGCTCCTAGGACAATGAAAAGGAGTAGAAACCATTATAGATTCATAGAATCAATCTCATGATAACTTATCAGCAATGCCATTTTATCAAAAGAAGAATCTAAAACACAAGAAGACAATCAAAAGCCAAAAAGAAATTAAGGGGTCAATCACGACTAAAAAATAAACACAATTCACAGCAATCCAAAATCTTATGAGAAAATGCAACTCCAAATCCTTAGACTATAAAGCAAGTAATCCTATGGCTTACGCGAATTAATCCTGTGGTCATTAATTGGCAGAGATTAAAAAGCTCCAACTAAATAATTAAAAAATACTAATATGAATAAATGTGGATAAGGACCAGATCCAATAACTATGAATCACCATTATGAGATTGGGAGTCTCAAGTAACTGTCCTTGGCCAAGTCAACCAAATTGATGATGAATGGTGTAGACAGTTAAATCGCATATACTCTAGCTTTTGTAATATCATCTCATGCTAACATTTAATGCACTTACCACCTCTTAATCCATTAAAATAATTTATCTTACCCTAAGTCCATTACTTTATCACAATTAAATTCATTAAATAATCTTTATTATTTAATTAATTTAATTCAAATTTAAATCTAAATTATCCACAACTAAATTAATTTAAATCCTATATAACACCTCGTGGATTAACTATCCAATCAAAATTGTGAATTAGAAAATCGATTTAGTAACTTGCCAATCAATTTGGCTAACTCAAGATCAAAAATTAATTAATAAATCAAATAATTATCAACTAAGTTGTTGGTTCAAGTACGGGTTTAGATACAGGTACGGCATTTTTTTTTCCTATTTAGTAGTCTTCATATTCATCTTCATCAAGAGCATCAAAGTCCTCATCAACACTTGGTTCAATTTCATTTGAACCACAATCAATTGGATTGCCACTCCCACTAAGTACGTCAAGTGCAGCAATTGCCTCATCTATAGAAACTAAGGCAAGTTGTGCAACTGTAGCATCTAAATCAGCACACTCAAGGGCTAAATCCCAATTCTTTGTCACACCCTCATTGTATCCAGGTTTCTTATGTGACAAGAGACAAAGGTTGGAGTGTATATAGACCAAATCTATTGGTGTAAATAAAGTCTTGTACCTAGTTAATTCGTTACTAGGATACTTAGGGGACTTATTTACATGTTATGTTTACTTAGGTCCTAGGAATCTTTCTAAATGGTGTTAGTTGTCATTAGTTGTTATCCTATCTTTTGATTTGTAACACATGTGACCTAGGTAGATGTGATAAGTTGGCACATATCATAAGATTAAGACACTTGTCATAATCTTATATTATCTTATGTCTCACCTTGGCTATATAACCAAGGGGTCTCTCATACATTGTACATTGAATCATATTTGCATAATTGATAAGAATACAGTTTATTCTTGTCATATTCATACTCTCTTTGTGCTTTCCATTTGGCCTCTAGATCTTGGGTGGCTATCTCTATAGCCAATTCTAACATGGTATCAGAGCAAGTTGGATGCCTTTGGTTAGCCATTTTTTGAGAGATCTTGGTAAATCTTGAAAAGTTGAGTATGCTCTTCTCTTGCATCGTATGATGATCTGGAGAATCAAAAAAACTTGATAGAAATACCAGATTTGGCGAGGGGGAGTGGGGCGTGGGGGGGTTCCTCTTTGTGGCTCTTTATTGCAAGTTCAAATTAGAGCTTGTTGGTGCAAATCTGAGCTCACCATTGAGATCAAAGGGTTCGGGAAAGTCAATTTAATCTTTTGTTTTGTCCAAATCGTACATATGAGGCCAAATCTATGAGGGTTTGAAGCTGAAGAGTGGTTGCCGAATGCATAAGGTAGCTACATTTTTGGAGCTTTTTGGGTCAAATCCGACCCTACCATCGCATCAAGAAGGGCCAAAAACCCTAAGATCGACTGTCAGATCGTCCAAATCCGAGAAGTTGTCTGTCGATGCAAAATTATTTTGCCTAGGGAGTCGTACAACGCCCCATGTCGTCATTATTGCAGGTCGATGGTATGAATTCAAAAAGATAAAACTTTATTTCAATTTATTTTTTCTGAAAATATTTTCAAAAAAACAATAAAGTGGGTCAAATATTTTTCAAAAAAATATAATATTAAAAATCAAAAAGAATATAAAAACAAAAAATCTGTGGAGGTTATTATTTGCAGGTCGTACCGTGTACCCGCGGCAAGGTACGCTCGATCCTTATCTACCACATGGCATGCTTCTATAAGCATCGTGGCTCAGCACATATCTGCAACAGTCAACAATTTCAACTGGCACTATTTTTTTGGAAAAACCGAGGGACCTTTAAAATCTTCTAACGACATCTAAAGAATATTCCGCCTCAAGATTCCAATATTTGCCAACCAAGAATATACCGACGTTAGAAGCATATACCGACAATCTTCAAGAATATTCCTCTGACTGTACTGACCTACGACATCCCAGAGGACGTCAATTTTAAGCTCTTGCAATGTGTGACGGCCATTTACCCGTCAAATTTAAGCTCATGGAATGATAACGTCAGCACGACATCAACCAATTTTTTGAAAACTTGTGCTCAAGACCTTTTTGCGAGCAATTTTTTTTATTTGGGACAAAATTTCGTACTCTTTGCACTAGTGCCGTTTTTTTATTTTGGTGTTTGGATTTTCCAAAAATTGTAGATTCTCACAAGTGTTGCTGCTTTGTCCTCATTTCGGGAACTTTAGGAGGTCATATCTTGCTCCTATGGTAACATTTTTGGGTGCAGTTTTTTTTAAAGTGCAAAATGTTTCATGTACTTTTCAATGGTATGATCAAATTGATCTCATTTTGTACCAAAAATTGTACTTTATTTTGTGGCCTAATTTTGGTATTTGTATGTACCAAGATCAACACAACTTTGTTGTTTTACTTTTTGGCAAGTGGCGCCTGTAATCGCACTAAGTATAAAGTGTCACAAATCAAATATTGCTTGGGTGGTCATAATTGAGTAATTTGGGGGGGTTAATCTTTTGCCTTTGTTGGCTTATGCCTCTTGATTGGTCTATTGTGTGACTAAAATTGAGGAGTTCAATATGGGCTAAAAAACCATCCTGTTGTAATAAGGTTAAATCAATGGAACTTTAAGTCTTGGCGAGATGGAATCCTAACACATTGTAGGTGACTTAATCTTTTGCCATATCTCTATGGATTGGTTCCTAAACCTTCATCAAAATGGAAGAGAGTTGTGTGGGACATGAAAATAGAACATATCCTAGGAGTAATTGGTTGTAGTTATGATATTGATACACAAATGGCCACTGATGGTATTGAGACGCCTCATGACCTTATGACCAAACTTTGGGAGATGTATGGAGACTCGAATGAACCTCCATTCCCAGATAATCTTGTTGCGGATTGTCTTGTTCCACTTGCAGATTTTCAACCTATTGATGATAAAACAGCTGAAACACTTGCTCATTAGGAAAGGTATGGTAGTTTTGATGACACAGAACCTTCTCATTCTCCTCTTATCGAGACATCTATTGAGACTTCAATTTCTATGGCTCCTAATCCACATTTAGAGGGTTCATCTTCTTCATTTATGAGTCAATATCTTGAGGCTAAGGACTCTTGTAATCCACCATTGGCAGAATCAAACTTGTACCTAAGGTGCTTGTGTTTTTGGTTCCTTGTGATTCAATGCAACAGGACATACATTGTCTTTCAAATTTGGTTACTTGTGATGGCTTCTTGACAGGTATTTCAGACTTGTTTGTGGAGTCTCATATTGCAAATTTGGGAGACATCACTGATGACATTCATCTTCTCTTTGATGGAGAAGATCCTTCTTCAGTTGTTGGGAGGGAACACCTTGACCCTCTTGCTCATTCTCTACATGATCATTCTTTACAGTTTGACATGACTATGGATACTTTTGGACAGCATTTGGAGGAGGCTTCTTTGTCTTTAGAGGAGATATCATTGTCTTTGGATTATGTTCTACATTCATCTCTACTAGATTCTGGATTGTCCTCTTCAACAATGTGGCCTAGAATGCCTATTTGGAGTGTGTTAGCTTTCAGCATCAACATGGAGACACTTGAGCATGCTTCAAGGACATCGTCATACACCATCTACCTTCCTTTATCTTCATTTTAGGAATGGGAAGAACTCTTCCATACATTCATGGTTTTGTTTCTTCCTAAGGGGAGGAACGTTGTTTGGCGAGATTGGATCATCTTCAACATTCGATGTCGAGCTTCTACCATCATTGCAAGAGACTCACCATTGAGGAGGGGCTGCATTGTCTCCCTTCTTCTTCTCTCTTATGGGGGGGTCTTTTTCCTCACATGGGGTTTTGGCCTTCTCATGCATTATTGAGAGCATTATGGTATTTTCATCTCTCTTTTGGGGAGGAGTTTTGTCCCACTGGGTTTTCTCCTTATTTCCGTTTGTGAGAGATTTCTTTTGCATTTGTACATGGGTACCTAACATGGCCTTGTAGCCGAGACCCATCTTTGTGCCATTTGCATAATAATCTACTCCCTAAGTTGCACTTAAGGGGGTTGTTGGTGTAAATAAAGTCTTGTACCTAGTTAATTCATTACTAGTATACTTAGGGGACTTATTTGCATGTTAAGTTTACTTAGGTCCTAGGAATCTTTCTAAAAGGTGTCAGTTGTCATTAGTTGTTATCTTATCTTTTGACTTGTAACACATGTGACCTAGGTAGATGTGATAAGTTGTCACATATCATAAGATTAAGACACTTGTCATAATCTTATGTTATCTTATGTCTCACCTTGGCTATATAACCAAGGGGTCTTAGTTAACTAGGATACTTAGGGGACTTATTTGCATGTTATGTTTACTTAGGTCCTAGGAATCTTTCTAAAAGGTGTCAGTTGTCATTAGTTGTTATCTTATCTTTTGACTTGTAACACATGTGACCTAGGTAGATGTGATAAGTTGTCACATGTCATAAGATTAGGACACTTGTCATAATCTTATGTTATCTTATGTCTCACCTTGGCTATATAACCAAGGGGTCTCTCATACATTGTACATTGAATCATATTTGCATAATTGATAAGAATATAGTTTATTCTTTTCCATTTGGCCTCTAGATCTTGGGTGGCTATCTCCATAGCCAATTCTAACATGGTATCAGAGCAGGTTGGGTGCCTTTGGTTAGCCAATTCTAACAAAATCCTCTACTTTTTGGCACCCAAATGGTTGCACTTGATCGAGTGGATGAAGGAGCATGTACTCCACTTCCGCTTAGCTGAAGAACTTGCAACTTGTTGAGTTTGCATACAACATTTAGTATTTAATTTTACTTTCCCATAATATATAGCATAATAGCATCAAATAAAAAATGAAAAAATAAATAAATAAAAAGATACATACTTGGGAGAATATTTTAATTGCAAGAGGCTGCAAGTAATTGGAGCCTTGACCATGTAGATACCACCACTCATCAGCATTTTTCCTATATTTTTCTAGAAGAGCGGAAACATCATGATGTTTTGAAGATATGAAATGGCCAAACTCGCTCAAGACAATACTTTGGATATCTTCATCTGAAAATATCTTTCTAAATGCAACCTTATAGCCAGCAGCAACCTCCCCATACCTATATGGTGGCACCCTCCTCGACAATGAAAGTACCTCTTTGCTATATACTTTGGTGACAAAGCAAATGCTAAGAGATGTAAAGGAGTGATCATCTTGTTCCAATGGTCAACAATAATCTTTTGCACAATTTTGAAAATGTTTCCATCAGGTCATGTTCCTTGGCATCTATTATTGATTTTATTTTCTCCACCATGGAATCCATGCCATCAGAAATTTCACCCAAACATGGGCGATCAATATCAGCATACCTAATCATGCTCATGATGGGCTCGATAAAATTCAAAACATATTCCACACAAGCCCACCACTCATCATCTAAGATCAATGCTTTTACTTTTTGGGCCCTTTTTGTGCTTGATTGCCTCCATACACTCCACAAGTTGTTGATGACCATAGAACTCAAGGCCTCTCGCACCTTCACAAGTCGTCTTAAGACGATTATGTGAGATGCAAATTGAGTTTCGGCAACCTAACATGGTATAAAAAATACATGTCACAAATCAACAATGAAAAATTAAAATTAAAAAATTAAAAATTATATTAAAAAATCAAATTTAAATTACCTTCAACAACTCCAACTTGGAGAAGGTCCTGAAGATGCCTTGTACATATGATGATTAGTCACAAACATTTGGATCTCCTCACCCTCCGCGTAGATTTGTTTGACCCACTCAATTTGTGTGCCAATCTTTTGCAATATCAAATTGAGTGAGTCAACTGCACATAGTGTCCAAAAAATGTGACTATATGTACCCTCCACTATAAACCCAACTACCCTACAATTTTTAGCATTATCCGTTATGACTTGGACAACATTTTCAAACCCCGCCATTTAAATGGATTCTATGAGGATATTGGCAATAAAACTTGCATCTTTTATTTGCCCCTCACAATCGACTGCCTTCAAAAACATTGTCCCTTTAGGGGACACTACTATAACATTGATCAATGGTCCATTTTTGCAATCTTTCCATCCATTAAAAATGATGGACACACCTATTTCGGCCCATGTATCCTTGATTGCTTTCAATGATGCCTCTACTGAAGCTTTCTCCTTTTGAAGATGGTGGCATTTGCATGAAAGGATGTGGGCCAGCCAGTTGTGATAAGCCACTAGGAGGTCTTTGCAAGCTTCTCTTGGCAAGAGGATGTGCCATAGCCTTTGATTTATTACATGCCATGCCAACCTCCTCTTGTTCTTTAATATAAGCCAATATTTGGTGTTTTGTCAACCCTTTTTTATTTGGCCCAAGGCAAACTATTATTCCTTGTAAATGAATAGCACATAATTGAGCTTTCACTCGAGAGTAGGAGCTCTTATACTGAGTTTCACATTGACTACAACACCAAACATAACCCCCACCACCAAGAATTTGTTGAATCATTGTCATATGTCGCCAAAGAGGTGACGATGCATCATACTTCAATTGACTCTTTGCATTTGGGCCAACTAAATTAGAACTACCGGCCATTCTATATGAACCTAAAAAAAAAATTTAAAAAACATTACAAATTAACAACAGAACAACTAATTTTTTTAGAAAAAATTAGCATTATAACCCCTTATTATGCATAAAAAGTTCTTTAAAAAAATCAAAACTTACCAAAAAAACTTGAAAAATCTTCCAAAATATTATTGAAAATTGAAAAAATGAAAGATTCACTAACCTTTGATGGTTAGATCTTCTTTGTGCAGCTATTTCTCCCTTGTTGTTGTAGATTTAACTCCTTCGTAGCTCTCACCTTTGAAAAAAAGACAACCTTCAAAATCCAACAATGGCAGCTTCGAAGCAAAAAATGGTGTTTTGGCCTTTTGTGTTTGTGAAATGAGTTCTTTTAGGGCGACCAAGGCATTTTATGCCTTTTTTTGCTTAAAAAGTGTTTTTTTGTTTTATTCACTTTTTGAAGGCCTAAGGTTGTGGGTCCTCCTAGGCATGCCTAGTGTTCTGCCCAAGCGCCCCAAGTACCCTGTGGGTCCCTTTGTACCTGCAACATACCCGAACGTGGACCGAACCCGACCGGGTACAGGGGGGCATTTAGCCTAACCCGGCAACTTAGATTATCAACTAGTCACTTGCATCCAACTAGCAAATTGATTGCCACCTCACCCAATCACACCAACCATTCGTGGATCCAACATATGATCTAAGATTAAATCCCCACCATTCAATTTCCTCTCAAAAATTCTATTAATTAGAGTGTAATCCTCCATTTTCACCATCCCAAATTGAGCAAGTAGATGCTGCAGAACTGAACAACAAACATCCCAAATAATTTGAGCACATCCACTCCATCCACAATGATGGCTTGCAATGGTTTAGCATTTGTGATTTTTTTCATGTTGTTTGATGTAAATTGTTATTAAGCTCACTCAGAAGGTGAGAGTTTGTGATTTCATTTGGAGTTTGATTATTATTGTTTTATTCTCCCTTCCATTTCTGTTTGATATCACCTCTCATAAATGGTAAAGCAAGCTGCTAGGGCAAAGAAAAGGAGGAACCATCACAGAATCAATCTTGTGATCACTGATCAGCAATGCCATTGTATCAAAACCTGAATGCAAAAATGAACACAAGAAGAAAATTAAATGCCAACAAAAATAGTTAGTGGTCACTCAAAATTCATGACCTAGAGCAATCCACGGAAATCAGATTTTCATGAGAAAGTGCGGCTGTAATTCTCAGAATATAAAGACTGTAAGCCTATGGCTTATGTGAATTATTTATGTGATATTAATTGGCAAACTCCTTCCATTAACTGTGAGAAATAATTTATATAAATAATATCCAGAAAAGGACCAGATCAATGAGTATGAATCACAGTTGTGAGACTGGGGGAGTCTCATTAAAAATTGCGTTGTCCTCAGCCAAGTCAACCAAAACCGTAGTGAATAGTGAGGCATGCTCCTAGGGCAACGAAAATGAGGAGGAACCATCACAGAATCAATCTTGCAATCACAGATTGACAAAACCATTGTATTAAGCAGAATCTGAAAAGCATTGCAACAAGACAATCCAATTCCAACAAAAATAGCAAGTGGTAACTCAGGAATTGAAACAATCCACAGCAGTCTAAATTTTGATGAGAAAGTGAAGCTCCAAATGCTTAGACTATAAAGCCTGTACATTTGTGGCTCATTTAAATTAATCTGATAATGATTAATTGGCAGTATGATCCAACTAACTATTTGAAAAGAAAAGAAAAAAAATATGAATAAATCTGGATAAAGATCATCTCCAATGACTATGAATCACATTTACAAAGCTGGGGGAGTCTCAGGTAAAATTACTAAGTTCTCAGCCAAGTCAAGCCAAATGGAGGTGAAAACTCTTAAGGCAGTGGAAAAGAGGAGAAAGGAACCATCACAGAATCACATTTACGAGACTCCCCCAATCTCGAGTAAAATCACTGAGTTCTCAACCAAGTCAAGCCAAATAGTGGTGAGAGCTCCTAAGGCAGTGTAAAGGAGGAGAAAGAAACATTGATCACCAATGCCATTGCATCAAAATCTGAATCCAAGAACCAACACAAGAAGACAACTAAATGTCAACAAAAATAGCAATTAGTCAATCAAAAGCTAAAACAATCGTCAGCAGTCCAAATTCTGTTGAGAAATTGCAGCCCCAAATTCTCAGACTACAAAACCTGTAAGCCTATGGCTAATGAATCTCATGGTTTTTAACTGGCAAATACCCATAACTAACTAGGAGAAAAACTAAAATGAATAAATCTGGATAAGAAGGAGATCTAATGACTATGAATCAAAGTTATCATACAAGCGATTCAACACTGAACAACGTACCCTTAAAAACATAGAAGAGAAAACCAAAGAAAAACTGAAATCTGCAAATTTGCTGCTCCCAATCTTGTCCTAACATCTAGATTTCAATTTTACAACTGTAGATAGATAATTTGCATTTCTCTGCAGGATGGGGTTCTGACCCAATGTGATTCTGATCATTCTGGGGTAACTTCAATTCAGTTTTGACTAATTTAATTTTTTTTACTATCGAGCAACTTTTTTTGGCGAGTTTAATTGCTGATTCTTGAGTAGTTTTTCCCAAAAAGAAATCGATCTTATATAGTGGAATCCCAATACCATACTGTGAATCTAAGAGCATCTAGGTCATCCCCTCCTACACAGGGCAGAAGCGAATTGAGTTTAGTAAGACATAAACGACAGGAATGGAACTCAAAAACCCCAATTAACATCTTACAACTAACTAACCGAAAGACCAGAACCCATTTCTAAATAATAAAAAATTAAATCCAGACAATAGCCCAAGGACTCAAAAAGTTTTCCAACAGCATCAAAATTGAAGGAAGAACACCCTAATCAGAAGCAAGGCCCAAAGCTTACTCTAGTCAATCTTTCGAAATCAATGTCAGTTTAACCCTAAAACATAAAAACCAATCAAAAAATCGCACAGCTTTTTCTAGAAGCTTTCTTTATCACATATAAACCAGTTAAGTATAACTTACATTGTTTTGTAGAGGGGTATGCACAGCCTCCCTGCGCTTTTTAAGCAAACCTTCTTCTCTCTTGTTCTTGCGAATCTCAATAGTGTTCCCCTCCCGCCTCCTGCGTGCTTCGTCTTTGTCCACCGCCACCTTGTAGCCCACTCTCTTTCGGGCTTCCATCCTTCCGTTGGGCCTCAGCGACATGATGATTTTCAGATCAAATTAAACCAAATTTATCGATTTCGGAACCTCCCTAACACAAGAAATTGTTCACAAAAGTTGAGTTTGATATAAAATATCAGACAGAGGAAAAGGGAGCGTAAGGGAATTTCTCGTGGCGTTTTGAATTCGGGCATAAAAGCAGAAAATGGCGGGTAGGCATATTTGCGGTTTTTCTTTGAAACCGCTTTTACAAAACCGTCGTTTTCTTCAGGAACCGTTGCTCCTTAAATTTCAAATTGTTTAATGGGCTGGCCAATTTTCCCTCTCTATAATAATTTTACAATTTGGCACATCTAACTTTTCTATATGTATAACATCAACATCTAATTTTATTATTTATTTTTTTATTTTTTTTTATTTTTTTTTTGTCTATCACAACTAATTTAGTCTATAGGTTTGACAAAAGTGCAAGGAAGTTATGAACTTCAATTCTTACATAGCAAGCTCCATAATATTCCTTAACATTACTATTATTTTTCTTATTTTTTATATCGTCAGGTGAATAGGGATTACAAATACAAAAGATTAAAATATGTTTAGGATAATATTAAGTCGTGGGTTTGCTCCCCATGGTCTTGCGTTCGACTTTGAGGTCCAGATCTAAGAGATGCACCAGTCTTGCAGGCGTGCTTGTGCATCCTAGGGGTACAAGTCTCACCTCAGCTCACCCCTTCTTGTCCCCAACTTGGCAGCTTGTAAGCCCAAGGCAAGGTCAGGTTGGGCATTGGGTTGGGTCGCAGGGATACCCCCTAGTAAAAAAAAAAATATCTAGAAAAGATTAGACTCTTGAATAGGATCATTGTTGTGATTGTGCCTTGGACACTCAAATTCTTAGATTCCAAGTGTCTTGGTTCTTTAATACATACTCTAGTCTCAGTACGTTGCAAGTCCCTATCACAATATATCATCAAGCAACATTTATTTTCCATTATTTTAAGGTATAGATCCCTAATATGTTTCATTTATATTTTTAGTACATATTTATTTACATTCTTAATTAATAACTTGGCTCAATAATTTATTTAAAATTTGAACCACACATAATCCAATAATTTATTTAAGGTTTGAATATACTTAACTATCTCTAAATATTTTGTAAAAATGTTTATTAAAGATCTATGACCCAAATTAAATGATATATGACATGTCATTAGATATGGCTAATAAGATAGCACTAAAAGTCACCAAAAATCGCATATGAAAAATAGTAATCTTGAAGTGTCACATCTCATTTTTCTTGCATAAACTTAATTAATAAGTAAATTGAACATGTTGAGAATATTGGTTGAATTTCTTATGATTGTTTGATTATGGATCATAAAATGTGTTTTAAATTAGATGTTATTTTTAAATGCTTGAAAATAAAAATGAAAATGAAATGGAAATGTAGATGAGATGTTATGTGTGCATGCTTCGGCTATGGTTTTATGGACTAACCTATTGATGTAAATCTGAGTGTGAATGAGTGCAGGAATGTGTTGAAGGCGAGAACATGGTTGAGGTAGACGTATCCTAGCCACTTGGTAAATAATTAACATGATGGAAACTCAATGCACACACACATTCACATAGTTGCATCCATCTTGCATTGTATGACTATGATTGCATTTATGTTCTCTGAATACGTCATTGTGCGTGATGACCTAATTGATGGCCATGTTTACTATTATTATGTTAGTGAAAATAAACTTAATTGGTGACGTAAAAGTATGTCTTAGGGTATTTTTTTCTCGAAAACTAAATTGATTGATTGGACAATAAAAGATTTTATTTTTAAGAAAATTTGCATAAATTATATATATTAATAATATGATGATGCAATATTATTATTTATGTATATAAATAATTAAGTATATAAAAAGATTATTAATAAAATATATAAATAGTTTAAAATTAAAAATTGCATGATTGTTATTGTTAAATAAAATTAATTTAAGTTTGATATTAAAATATAGTAGTTTGAATAAATTGCATGAATTTGATTATTAAAGAAAATAAAATTTAATAAATAATAAGACATAGTGGTTTAAATTCAATTGCATGTTTCTTATTAAAAAAAGAAATTAAATTAATTATAACCATTTTTTTAACAAAAAGGGGTAAAAACTTTATTAGAAAATCAAGAAAGAATATAGAAACAACCAAAAGACAGCAAGGATTCCCCAAAGGAACCCAAAAAGGGCACAATTGCATGTTCCTATCATCCAAAGCAGTCTTTTTCAAAGCCATCACATACTCAAGAGGCAAAAGGCTCCAATCTCCCACATCCCACCTATCCTTTTGCTTTGAAGCCCACTTAGCCAAGCAATCAGACACTGTGTTCCACTCCCTAGGAATATGACAAAAGGAGACATACTCCAAAGAACTACACGTCCTCAAAATTTGCTTAACCAATAAAGCTAGTTTCCAACTAGCTCCCTCTAGCCTTTGATCATTCAGCATATCAACAATCTGTGAGTCAGATTCATAGATAATCTTCCTCCAACCAAGGGAGTAACCCCTTTCCACTACATAAAGAATAGTAAGGGCCTTCGTAATATTATTAGTTTGTTGCCCTTTACAAACAAAGGAAAAAAACACACACTCACTAGCACTATTTCTACCAATGTCACCAATCCCAGCATGGCGAGGATTTCCCTGAGAAGAACCATCAGTATTCACCTTAAGAACACCCCAGGGAGGAGGGGTTCACTTACCTTCCCGTTGAATTTTTCGCTTGGTACGTCAAGGTCTTTTACCACCAAAGTAACTAGGGCGACCAACCACCAGATTCAAGTTCCTTATGATAGCCACATCACAAGGATCCACGGTATCAAACATGTCACATTTCATAGAGATATTTTCTTGAACCCAACTGAGGGTCTTATGCCAAAGCTGAGTTGTCGCCTTTTTAACACCCTAAAATATCCTCATATTCCTTTGTAACCATAGCTACCAGATAATTAAGGAAGGGACAATGATCCAAGAAACCTTAAGAAAAGAGGCATGAGCAGGAGGTCTACCCATACTATTCCAAAATTCCACCAAAGAAGTGGCATGAACACAAGCATGATTCCAAGCCCCCCACCATAAGTGCCAAATCTCTCGAGCAAAAGGGCACGAGAAAAAGAGGTGAGAGGAACTCTCCTCACTATTATTACAAAGAACACAAATAGAAGGGCCATGAAAACCTCTCTTCTATAAATTTTCCCATGTAAGACATTTGTTTTGAACAACCAACCGTAAGAAAAAAATTGCATTTGGGTTAGGAAAATTTATTCCAAACTTGCTTCCAATCAATTTATAACACAAGTATAAAACTTAAAAGAAATTACATGAAAATCATGCAAAAGGTCAAGTGAAAGAAATTCTTTAATTTAGAACTAGATTAATTTTAATGGCATCAAAACAATAAAAGAGAGCACATTTCATACTCTAAGCTCACCATTATTTTTTCACCACTTTGGTAAAATCTTTATTGCTTCGTGGAAGTATAATAATTGTATATGTAGACATGCAAAACTAACATCATACATTAATCTTTTTCTCCTTAATTAAATAAATCAAATTATTTAATTAATCTCCTAAGGTTCCTCCATTTAATTAAATAAACCCAAATGTTTGATTAAATCTCTAAATATTCATTTTCTTCTCATTTGGTTTAAAACAAATCCAAAAATATAAATCAAATGTTACATCACCTAATCATCAACTTAATTAATCAAATCCATGATTAAAACTAAGCCTAACCCATGTCCCATCCTCTAGCTTTTCCCACTTGCACAATAAATCATATATTTTGATTTATTAAAAGCTCTATTTTCCTCACAAAGCATATTCCCAAGGAATATGCCCTCATTAACTCCATTTGTTTGACTTTTTTGTCCAAACAAATTCCCCCCCCAAAGCTCTCAACCATATGCATTTAATGCTATTTTCAAATTTCAAAATGACACATTGACCAAAATATGCACAACCCTCATCCTCTCACATCTTGACAAGTGGCATCTTGTCATTGGCTCATGAATGATCCCACATTCATTCAAATTCTTCAATCTTCCAACCTTGAATCTATAAATGCAAAGCATTTCTACAACACTACAACATAACACACAAATTGATGCACAATCTCAGTATTGGCATTAACACACTTGCATCTTGGCAATCTTGCTTATCAGGGAGTGGGAAAGGGCATCCTTTCTACATCATGAGGAGCACCACTCCCACTATGGAATGGAGTTTTCTCTTATTTTTTATGCTTTCAATTAGTTGTTTGGTTCTATTCTTCTTGTTTGCATAGGTGCTAGCATGAGTGAATATTTCATAGGGATGCTTAGTTTGTTGCAGATTTAGCTTGACCATGTTTGTCAAAGTCTAACATGTTGCAGATTTAGCATCTGCAGTATATATCCCTACTAGTTGGAGGAAGGTGTGACCTTGAAGGAGTCAACCTGCAAGAGAAGCCATTAATGGGTTGCCTACTCATTCCTACTATGGAAAAACAACTTGCAATTAATGGGGATGGCGCTACACATGACGGAGGAAGAAACTAATTACACAGATTGAAGAGAACATGGGATTCAACTCTTTGTTGAATACTCGAAATACTGAGAGGGGGGTGAATCAATATTCATTGAAATTCATTAACTTTAAACATTCGTTCAATGCATCATTGTAACATAGAAAGCATGCATCACATCAAAGAACACAAGAATGCTAGATTTACATGGAAACCCCAAAAAGGGAAAAACCATGGTCAGGATTAGCTCACAATATATTATATAACCGGTTATAAGATATTACAAAATGGCTCACTGCTAGGTGGAATCATTGTCTAGAGAATAGAAGAAATGGCTCACTGCTAGGATAGAAAAGAAGGTGGCTCACTGCTAGAGATTGAACTGATTACAATGCATCTATAGTATGTTGAAGAAGATTCTAATTAGGCTAAAAAAACTAACTTGACACACTTCATACTTCACCACTTATCAACCTCTTCACACTCTGCTCTGGTCCAGATCTTGCACACACTTAATTGTATCGCATCTCTCATAATCACACAAGAAATTAACCTTGTATATATACCACATCCAACAAAAACATAAATTAAGTCAATCAAATTAGATGTATTGTGCGTCCTTATAACCTATCAGCTCAAAACTCAACCACACACACTTCACAGAATAAACCAAAATGTGTAACACATCAAAATAGGTCGGCATGACCTATAATTACTCTCATAAGTTTGATCTATACATATTTTAATTTCACATGACCCAAAACCCTTTAGGTCGACACTGTTGGTGAAGCAATAATAGAATGAACCAATTGTTCATCCATAACTCAACACACAAATCTCCAAAGCACTTCACACTTTGAGCATACACCCTTCTGACATCTATAAACACATCCTCAAAATTGCATAGAAAACTATTCATCCATGGTGGAATGCAGAGCATTCTAATCATGTACTTTGCCATTGTAACTCTGCCATTACCAAGTTTGAAACTTTGTCAACTCTAACTTCAACTACAGAGGACTTCAAGGCTTGAAACTTTGGATTTAGATTCCTCCAACATGCACCAATATTACCTCAAAACTACATAACCAAATTCTTCATAGCAGAGCAATGTGGACCACAAAATAGTTCACTAAACTGAAGCTATACACCGGGACTTAGGCAATTATTCAACACATTTGTTTTGCTTTGGATCAACACATCTGCAACTATGCAATAGGATGGCATCACTGACAACACCATACTCAATAATGCTCATCAATATTCAACTATGTATCAATATTGACATCAATGACAACACCAAGGTAACCTTGAACCATACATCCATCAATCTTCTCAATGAAAAATAAACTTCCAACAACCTCCCCCTTTGTCATTGTGGCAACACATTCTCAAAAAACTCTCAAACTACTCCCTATTTGACATCAAGGGAAAAGGAATCTCAATATCAAACTTTTCAAATTACTCCAAGTGTACTCCCTTTTTACAAATATACATGTATGTACATGATAATAGCTCCCCCTTACTGCTTCACTCCTATACTCAATACTTCTTCAACAATTTACATTAGGGAAACTCCCCCTGACAATGTTATCCAACAAAATTGACCAAAAATACATTGCAACATTATCCACTACTTCTGATTTTGTACAAAGAAATCAAAAACTACATAAATAAAATATAAATTTATACAATCAATTGGAGGAGGATTAAATACCCTTGTAAGACACCCTCAATTTTGCAAGGTGTGTCTCCCAATATTTTTTACAACTTCTAAATCCTTCTAGGTGAAAGAAAGCATGCAACATTGGTTCTCAAATTATATGAGGAGATCTTCTCCTTCATCTGGTGAAATGGGCATTGGGTTCTTTTGTCTCATCTTCTCTACACTTGCTAATACACTAGCCAAGGAGGTAAGCCTTGCACTTTCAAGATCTCTAAGCTGACTGTATTGCATTATTATCCTTTCTTTTTGTTCTTGTAGCTAGAAAAATTGTCCATGCAGATTCTTAATTGTTATCCTTGTTGTACCATCTGCATCACTGAATGGATCATAGACACCAGAGGCTTGAGCAATCTGTAACTCTATTGAGTCCATCTATTCCTTAATGCTCTTTATTGAGTTAGGACATTTTAGACAAAATTGAAACAAGATCCAAGTATTTCATCTAGACACTTCTACACATTTCTTAGATTCTCTTGCAATTTTCCATGTGCAACACTACACTTGTCAGATATTTTGGTCAATCTCCTATTATTGACCTTCTTTGCCATTTATTTTTCCAATCTCTCTTCCAGTTCAATAGAATAATCTTTGAAAGAATCCAACAACAACTTTAATTTATCCACACCGAACAAAGATTCATCAATGGTTGCTCTAGGAATTCCTTTTTGCAACACCTTAATTGCTTCCTCAATTAATTTTGTATTATTTTGGTGTGTTTGTAATATTTCCTTCCTTGTAGAGGCATGAAAATCATCACCAAGTTGAATTTTTTATAGGAGAGAGATCTTGGCCATGTCAACTTGTCCTTGTTGTGTAATAAGTTGTAACAGTTGTCTAAATACCATTAGTTCAAATTGTAACTGCATATCCAGTATATGAACTTCAATGAATCTCCAAAGGCTTCAAAGGATTCACCAACAATATTTGCACCACTTCCAAAAGGATCCTTAGTATTCTTCTCTTCTTTAGCAAATATTTCATTATCCGAAGGAGGCAAGTGTTTAGTGTATTGTGCCCCTAATTTTTCTAGGACTTTTTTTTTTTCTCATCATCCTTCTTCATATCTCGAGAGGGTAGATTTTGTTTTGCTTTTTATTCATCCTTGTCTAGGATGTCCTATTTTTCTTTCTCTTGTTCCTTTGTAACCATATTGTCCACATCCAAAGGAATATTTTCAATCATCATATCTTCTTGAATATTTTACTTTGCAAGCTCATGCTTTGATACATGCTCATGGTGTTTAGTATCAGGTTCATTGAGCTCCAAGACAGAAGTGTCATGTTGCATTTGATTTTCACTATCTGCAAACACTTTCAATTCTTTAGCAAGCTCTTCAACCTTCCGTAGTGTCTCATTTCTTAATCTCTCAATCTCTTCTTTGTCCCTGCTCATCAAAGTGTTGACTGTTTGCTTTGTTCTGAAACTCTTGCTATATAGTTGAGCCAATTTAGCTCTATCTTCATTAGAAAGAGGAGAACCATTCTTCTCCAAGGCAAATGCCCTCATTTTGGCATCCTCATCGACAACTTCTTGCCTTCTATCATTCAATACTTTCTTCAAGTCATCAGGCAGTTGATTCTCAATTTGTCTAAGGCTAGTATCAAATGTTACCATGCATTAAATTATAATAGCCTCTTCTATTGTTGCCTTATTTGTATCATCTGATTATGAATACATTTTAGCAGTTTATGCCAACATCTTGTGCTCAAAAATACCATTAAATAGTACATCTAACCTTAGGGGGATACGCTTTCTTGTTGGAGGGGTCTTCTATTTCTTCTTCCCCTTACTTTTAGGAGACTTTTCTTCTTTTTTGGACCTTGACATCTTCTCCCTCACATAGATCTTGAAAGCTTGCTTCTTCTTTTCAAATTCTTCACAATCAATATCAAAAATATCAATTGTGGTCTTCTTTGCACTTGCCTATACTTGAGAGACACCAAAGTTCCTTTTTTCAAATCAATTGAGGTCCTTCTTCTTCATCTTCCTCTTCATTGATATAGCTGGTATATATCTCTCATGTAGCTTTTTTTTTCCTTCTCCTTTGTGGAGGATTATGTTGTTGCATAGGGGCATTAGATGTAGCTTTCTTCTTAACACCAACTATAAGCATAGTTCTAGAGGACTTAAGAATAGTGGGAGAGGGGGTAGAGGTCCTAACTGACCTTCTTGTTCTTAGTGTCCCCTGTGGATCCATAGATGGGGCTTTGATTTTCTCCACAAAAACCCTTGAAGAACCAACAATCTCCTCCAACTCTACCTTCATCTTCTCCACATTCTTCTTTATCTCCTTTTCTTTGTGCTTCAAGTTTACTTCACTAGACTTCCTCATAGGTTCTAACCCTATCTATAGATGGGTCTCTTAGTTTTCCCAACATAAGTTCTACAAGACTTGTGATTACATCTTCTGCCACTTCATATCCCATTTTCAGAATCTAGACTACTCTGGGTTTCATTGCTTCCATAATGCATTCATCTTTGGTAACCATAAAGGTAATATCATTCTTGTATTTATCAACAACACTCTTAGGAATCCTCTCTCTTGCTTGCATCCAAAATTGAAAGGTTCTGAAAAATCCCCACAACACCTGATCCCTAGATTCATCATCTTGAAATCTTCTCAAATGATCCCTTATTTATATTGCAAAAGGAAAATTATCTAACCATACTATGTTCTTTATTCTGTGAAACTCCCTAAGAAAGTATAATAACAAGAAAATAATCAAAGTTCCAGATCGAAAAGGATATTTTGATTCTTTTTTCTTTTGTAGGTTCTTCATCAACAATTGTCTCAAGAGCTCGCATAAATCAATATATAGACCCTCTTTCACCATCTAGTGACCAGTGTGCTAGTTGTGGACGACACAAAATTCTCTCTATTAGTGTAATATATCTTCTAAAAGATCATCATTGAAGCATATTTAACTAATGAATCATCTATGTCCTTTACTATTAGGGCATACTTATCAAATTTTACACCAGTTAGCTTATTTACCATTTCATTTTTCATGGCCTTCATTGTAGGAATCGATCCTTCAGAGCATAACCCGATAACTGCCTTGATAGCTTGATTTTTGATCAAATGTGGCATATCCAACCACAAGAGTTTTTCATGGATTTTGTTCAATACATATCTAACCCACTCATCCACATAACAAAAAAATAGGGTAATTGTTCCAAACATCTAATTACTTTTTGACCAAACCTACATACTCTGGTTTCAATTCAAAATCATCACTGGTTAACTAGTCCACCCAAAATTCTCCCAACTTTGCATGATTATACTCATCCATTTTCACATGGATGTACATTGTTACATCTTCTATATGCACCACACCATATGGAACACTCAAAAATGCACCCTCAGGGTCCGTTTCCATGGATTTGAAAGGATGCTTCTTAAAATTAGGTCTTGGCCATTTCAAGACATCAATCACATGTGGATTAAACATTATGAACAACATTATGGTTTCATAGAATAGTAATATATACCTTTGATTTTTGTTGGTGGGGTTTTGCGCAACACTGGAATCACTTCACTTCTTTTCTGCTTTGCTCTCCACTTCGATTTCTCAATCACAAATGAGTTTAACATATGATGTATATAAGCCCTTTTTTGGCAACCTAATGCATATTAATTGCATTAATTTGAAGTTAGGTCAAAAATTGGAAAACCCTAATTGTGTAGTCACAGTCACCTTAAATCTCTCCCTAAGTTTCTACATCAAGATATTTTTCACCAACTATTTCTCTAGCAGTTTGAGCATCTCAAATTACATCTATACCTATTTTTTGAAGGCATCAACACCGCATTTTTGGTAGTGGTTTAAATATTTTCTGTTAGAACTCCTCCGAGCCAAAGCTCTTCATCTAGTTTCTGAAGGAAAAATTTGCACCAAGGGCTGACACAAACTCATTCTTCACTTAGCTCTCTTCTTTCTTCTTCCAGATCTTGTTCATTTCATTCTTCATCTCAACTGGATCCATTTTCTTTACCAAATCGACCTTCTTTTTTGAAACTGATGGTTTCACATTCTTGCTTCTATAAAACTTAGCTATATGTCTTAGTTTGTTGCATTTGTAACAAGTGACACCTTTTGAACAAGCTCACTTCTATCCATTCTAGATCTGCATTCATTAACCTTATGCCCAAATCCATTGTGAGTATAATAGTAGCCATTGAAAGATTGAAACATCATGCCATTATTGTAACCGTTCATCATCTTATTTCTACATTCACTAGCTCTATGACCAAATCTATTGCATGTATAACACTAATCAGGAAATAATTGAACATTTTGATTTACTCTGCTTCTACAATCTACAACTTTATGTCTAAACTTATTCAAGGAATAATAATAACCATTAAAAAATTAACACCTCTATGTAGCAGGTTGCCTGATTGGAGGCCTTTTGAATTCTTTCTTCTGGTTTCAGTTTTGTTTTGCATTATTCTTCTTGTCATTCTTCTTTTTAGCATTGTTTGGAATTTGATTTACCTTTGAACTTTCTCATTTCTCAAACCCTAATCCTTCTTTGTGTTAAATGCACAAGACAATAGGGGGGGTGAATCAATTGTACCTTAAAACTTTAAAACCCTTATACACATTCATTCAATAAACCCTTAAATTTGTTATGATGATTTATCATGGAAATCAAATGACATAAACTAAAACACAACACCATACACAAGAGAACACCATATTTACATGGAAAACCCAAGATAGGAAAAACCACAATGAGGATTAGCTCACATTATAAGTAATAACAACACCAATTATAAAGGCTCACTAATAAAAAAAAGAAAGGCTCACTGTCAAAATAGAAAAGAAGATAGAGAAGAAATGTTACATAGAGAAAACTATCTCAATACAACAAAGAATCCACCACCATATCGCCAACATCTTCACAACCTAATTGAAGAATTGTAGACACCTTCTGCTCACTGCATCCAATAATCTAACACATGAAAGATCGCACTGCACTTCTCAAATTCACACTCTATAACTCTGCAATTCACATCATTCTTTTCCATCTCTTCTACCATACAATCCATCAACAACTCAACTCCTATTTATATCACCTTCTAACCTTGAAAACTTTATCTAAGGTCAACTATGCACCTCAAATGTGAAAATTCAAATTAGGTCGGAACCAAAACACTTATGTGGTGGATAGAAGTGAAAGTGGACCACACCATTCTTTATTTGGGACCCAAAACTATAGCACCACGCTACAACACACTTCTATAAACAATAAACATCCATCGCAATTAGTGTAAACACTAGGTCAATCGTTACCCATGTAGACACCATTAAAATTTTAGGTACACACTTCCTTCAATCCAAAAATAACTCACAGAGAATAAATATCACTTGAAAACACTCTGGAATATTCCATAACACCCTGAAATCCAACAAAACTCCTTCACAATTACTTTCACCTGAAGAATGTACACACCCAATACATCCAGAAAACTCTACCATACATTGTAACTCAAGAAATTGACTTCTAAAGTACCAAACCTCCAACCACTTCAAATGAAGAAAGATGCTAACACTATCAACACTCATTTGAAGCATAAACATTTCTCCCATACACCTCTGCAATACACAACTCACACTCTAGTGAACATAACTTCTTCTGCACAGTGATCTAGCACAACAATTTATGGATACAACACCTCAGAACATCTCTAATCAACATATCTAAAGTGCATAAGAAAATCTTCAACCTAGAAGAAATGTGAAGCAACACAAGAACACAACCCTGCAACCCAAAACACAACTGCAACACACTATTTTTTATTTTTATCAAATTTTCTCAAAAGCACTTGGAAACCAAGCACAAAAGACACATCCTTATCATCTACAGTACTTACTCAACACAAATAAACCAAATACAACATAGTAACTCAACCATAGATCACAAAATCTTATCTCAACAACGCTAGAGGTTGAAACTATTAGCTTTACTAATGACAACATGATGTAACTAATCAAAGCATGGATAACATCAATTTCTCTCACAACAATCTCCCCCAATAATGATCTTCTTCCTCCTTATACAGTTGACACCAATGACAACACAAGCTTGTTGAAATCAATGACAACACCAACCTAAACATACTTGCAACACTTTATCCTTGGACGACTTTTGATTTGCAATCATCTCATCAAGTATTGTGGAACTCTTCTTGAACTTGTCTTCTTGATTCTTTTCTTTCTCCAAATTAGATCTCAAGATCACAATCTCTTGTTCAAGCATTGAACTTTCTTTAGATTTATCTTTCAATTTGGCATTCAAACCGTCTTCAACTCTTTTTCCTTCTTCAACTTGCACTTTCAGATTGGTGATAGTCTCATTTGATTGCTTGAGCTACACATTTGTTTCTTTGAATCTTTTTGTAGCTTTCTTGAGTTTCTCTCTCAACTTCTTGATACATTCATCTGCATCAGTAAGATCTTTTTTTAGATCTTTATTCTCAGCTTCTTTCTTATCCAAATCATCAAAGGCTAATTTGAGTTCTCCTTCCATGTCAATTACACAATCTGCTTTAGTAAACCCTCCAATAACAATATCTTCCAGAGGAATAGGATACTTCCTTTTAGCCGTGTGTTCAACCTCCAAGATCTACCTCAACGATCATCCAATTGAAGGAACCAATCTCTGGTACCAATTATTGAGCACCCAAAATACTAAGAGGGGGGGTGAATCAGTATTCACTAAAATAAATTAACTTTAAACATTCATTCAATGCATTATAGTAACATAGAAAGAATGCATCACATCAAACAACACAAGAACACTAGATTTTACGTGGAAAACCCAAAAAGGGAAAAACCATGGTGAAAATCAACTCATAATATATTATAATCGATTATAATATTATAGAATGACTCACTGCCAGGTGGACTCACTGTCTAGAGGACTCACTATCCAAGGAATAGAAGAAATGGCTAACTACCAAGATAGAAAAGAAGGTGGCTCACTGCCAGAGATTGAACTAATTACAATGCATATACAATATGCTGAAGACAGTTCTAATTAGGCTCAAAAAGTTATCTTAACACACTTCACCACTTATCAACCTCTCTGTACTCTGCTATGCTCCAAATATCGTACACACTTAATTATCTCACATCTCTGATGATCACACAAGGACTTAACCTTGTATATATACCACATCCAATAAAAACATCAGTTAGGTCAACCTAATTAGATATAGTATGCATCCTCATAACCTGTCAACTCAAAACTCAACCACACACACTTCATAGAATAAACCAAAACATGTGAAAAATCAAAATAGGCCAGCATGACCTATAATTACTCTCATAAGTTTGATCCATACGTATTCTAATTTTGCATGAAATCAAACCCTTTAAGTCGGCACCACTGGTGAAGCAACAATAGAATGAACCAAATGTTCATTCACAACTTGACACACAAATCTCCAAATCACTTTCCACTTGGAGCATACACCCTTCTGACATTTGTAAACACATCCTTAAAACCACATAGAAAAATATTCATCTGCAATGGAATGTGGAGCATTCCAATCATGTACTCTACCACTGTAACTCTACCATTACCAAGCCTGATACTCTATCAACTCTAACTTCAGCTACAAAGGACTTCAAATTTTGAAATTTTGGATTTAGATTCCTCCAACGTGCACCAATATTACCTTAGAACCGTATAACTAGATTCTTCATAATAGAGCAATGCAAACTACAAAACTAGTTCACTGAAACTATACACCAAGACTTAGGCAGTTATTCAACACATTTGGTCTGCTTTGAACCAACACATCTACAACTATGCAATAGGATGACATTACTGACAACGCAATACTCAATCATACTCATCAATATTCAATTATGTATTGATGTTGACATCATATCAATGACAACACTAAGGTAACCTCATATGCCATGCATCCATCAATCTTCTCAATGACAAACAAACTTCCAACACTCTTTCAGTTTGATATCGATGGACACAAGGTAAGTTAAATTACATATATCTTATGCTAATCAAGTGAACCTTGATTATTTAAGGAACTATTAATTTTACTACGAAAGCATTTTGAAACCTGTGACCTACCCCATGGAATACATATGCTTTCACCATCAATCTAAGCCATTTTTTTTTCTTGAGTCTGGAATTTTAAGATTTTCTAAACCCACTTGAATTTATTCACAGTCTTTTGGACCACAAGCTCTCTAAGAAATTTGTAAATTTTCATAACATACCCCTTTTATTAATTAGTGTTACTTCTTTGCAAAATCTATTTCTTGTGTGGCTAGGATTCTCAAAGGAAAATGGCTCAAATCTATTTGTGCATAGTTTTGAGTAAGGTTATATCAATTATCATTTTCTATTATAGGAAGTAATGGTAATAATTACAAAATTTATAGAATTGAATGTACATTAAGATCTAAGTCACATGAACTATAGAGTTAATTTGGTAGACAAAGTCGTCCATAAGGGTATCATTGTCAACCATGTAAAAATAAAATACATCTTGATTTTAAAGTACTTGTCTAATTTAGGACATTGCATATGGCTTTAAGTGAGAAAGAACAACATGGAATAGTCTTAGTCCATTTGGAATGAAAACCATCTTCATTCTAGAGTATCTGCCTATTTTGGTATAGCATACGTAGCTTATATATCTAGTCCTCCATTTAGTATGGTGATTCTTTGAAATCAAAATAAAGAGGAATTATATGAATTTAACTTAGCTAAATAAGTTGTTTGAAATAGATTCACCACTCTTTTTAACCCTTGAATCCCTTGCAAAATATTTATGTCCCTCATAACAACAACATTGATCCTTTAAATCCCCCATTTATGGGGCTGGGGAGGTTAAATTTCCCAAGGATAAATGGTTTTCACCTAAGGAAGGATGGGTTGAGATCAAATTTTATGGGGCTACAAGAGGTAACCTCGGATCGAAAAGAGTTGGCTATGTGGCAAGAGATCATGATGACGAGATAATAAAACTAAAAGGGGAAAATTTAGGATGTGCAACAAACAATGAAGTAGAATTTCAGGTAGCTCTTCTTGGTTTGTCTCCAGGTAGAGAATTAAAGGAAAGAAAAGAGCATTTTGAAGGTAACTCCCAAATTGTGGTGAACATTTTAAGGACAGGGAAAATACCAAGTTGGAATTTGCAAAGGTGGCTGATGAGGATCAAGAAGGTGTTGGAATGGTTCAAAGAAAAAATTGTCTCACATGTTTATAGGAAAGGTAATGATGTCACAAATGAAGTGGAAAATTCTACAATGGACATGTTGTTGGTGTATGCTAATGCAATTTTACTTGCAGCTTTATTGGAAAAAGTGCCTCAATGCTTATTGACATGGAACTCTTGAAAGAGCAGTATCGGTGAGACCCTTGGAATTTCTTGCTGATGAGCAGCTATCTTGGAGGGATTAGATCGTTGTGACCTTGGACCTGTCTTGCTGATGGAAGTCATCAACGTACATGAACTGTCGAAGTGAGTTTCCAAACTCATTCTGACAGCAGAAGTCTTGGCGATATCGGTGTGACCCCGTGATTGTCTTGTCGATGAGAACCATCGGTGTGACCAAAGTAGTCAAAGTGAGATCTCTAACTCATTCCAATGGCAAGTGTCTGGGTGATGAAGATCATCGGGGAGAATCTTGGTGATGGACACGTCAAGGAGACTTGAGCTGTCGACATGACCTCCTAATCTCTTCCCGATAGTGTTACTCTTGTCGATGGATTTGCTCCTATTGAATGATTGGTGTGACTCTTGTCGATATGCATGTTCTTAGTGTTCTTTGGGACATCGCGAAGACTTGAACCATCGGTGTGACTTTCTAGTCTGTTGCCGATAGCGTTGGTATTGCCGATGGTACTGAGATTAGGGAGACTTCTCCAAGTCTGAGTGATAGACCAGTAGAAGCTGGTGTAGTGTGCGATGGTTTGTGGGCAATCTGGCATCGGTGAGACATGGTCTGTTGTCTCACTAATGAGCGATATAGTTGAAGTCTGTTAACCAAATGTTTGTCCTACGTGGTCTATATTGAGCCAATGAGAGAAGAAGAAAGTAAACTAATAAGCAGTTGAACTATTGTGACCGTTCTCTTGTGGGAAACGAACAAACCGTTTGAGAGGGGATGAACAGTTCGGTCGAGGGTCTAGTTGGAGAGTTTGACAGATGAGTGATCAGAATTGTGTGAAATTCATTGTATGTTGAATGAAAGCATTATAACAATGTGATTCGATACAAGGTTGATCAGGGAAATGTTGCTGATATAGAATTGTCATCTGAAAAGAAGAGTTTGTAACTTGTATGTAATTTGTCTACTATAATACAAGTGATCTTTCTTTGGTGTGGTGGATTTTTCTCCCGTAAGGGTTTTCCCACGTAAATCTGGTGTCAATTGTGTTATGTGTTTATTTCTCAGTTTTGTTATTTCTTTCATGTGCGTCTTTATGAATTGTAATTGCAAAGTTTAAAAGGCATATCTCTTCCTCCTCTTAGTTTTGACATTAGGAAAAGTTTGTTCCGCAAATCAAATTTTTCCTAACAAGTGGTATCAGAGCCTGGCCAGTTGTGTTATCCTTATGGGTAGGTTGGATTTTTTGTGTCAATTTGTGTTAAGTGGGAGTTTTGTAGAAGTCTTGAATTTGTCTAATTACAGATTGAGATGGAATTGACAAGTACGTCCAGAAGAATTGATATTGAGAAATTCAATGGCAACAATTTTGAGTTGTGGAAGATCTATTGGTTGACTGTGATATTTGGGTTGTTATGTATGGAATGAAAGCTACAAGCATGAAGCAAGAAGATTGGGACCTCACAGATCGAAAAGAAAAGGGGTTGATAAGGCTCTATTTGGCAGATTCAGTTCTTCTGAATGTTCATGAAGAGAAGACTGCATCTTCTTTATGGAAAAGACTGGGAGATATTTATCAGGGCAAGTCCTTGGTGAATAAGTTGTTCTTAAGGAAGAAGTTGTACTCTTTGAAAATGGAAGGAGGAACACTTGTTGCTGATCATTTGAATACCTTTAACATGCTTATTGCTTAGTTAACATCTGTAGGTGTGAAGATTGATGAAGAAGATCGTTGTATGCTCTTGTTGTGTTCTTTGCCAGATTCATGGGATCACTTGGTGATGGTGATTGGGAGCGTGAAAACCACTTTCAATATGGAAGATGTGGTTGCTTCTTTGTTATTAGAAGAAATGAGAAGGAAGTCTTTTGAGATGGCGAAGGAGGCTCTGGCTGTTTGAGGTAGATCGAAAGAAAAAGGCAAGAAGAAGGACAAGAAGTCCAAAATGAAATCAGAAGGGAGATCAAAGTCTCTTGGCAAGAAGTCCAAGGTGAAGTGTTGGAATTATGGGCAGCCTGGTCATGTCTGAAGGGATTGCAAAGAGGAGAAAAAGAAGAAGAAGAATTCTTCTGACAATGATTCTTCTCAGAGCGAAGTAGATGCCTTCATTGCAGCCTTGGCAACTCAGGCATCAGATGATGTCTGGCTGATTGATTCTAGAGCATCTTTCCACATGACATCTTACAGAGACTGGTTTACAAAGTATGAAGAATATGATGGTGGAAAGGTCTATTTGGCAAGTGATTCATCTCTGGAGATAATCGGTCGTGGAAGAGTCATAATTCAGTTTCCTGATGGTAGAATTAAGGGAATTGATTGCATAATGCATATACCAGGTCTGGCTCAAAATTTACTTTCAGTAAGCAAGTTGAACGATGTTGGAGTGCAAGTCTCATTCTATAGAAATGGCTGTAAAATGACTAGAGGCTCGATGGTGTTGGCTAGGGGTGCCCGAATTGGTACTCTGTACAAGATTTATGCACTGGCCGTTCAATGCAATAGTGTCTCTACAAAGCCACAAAAGGTTGTTCATAAAGAGAAGAATGAAAACGTTCCTATTGGGGAAAATTCTTTGGAAGTTGAACTTCCAGCAGAAAATACTACGCTCTGGCATCAAAGGCTTGATCACATTGGTGAAAAAGGTTTGAAAGCATTGAAAAATAAAAACCTGGTTGAGGGGCTTGATGATTGCAACCTAGAATTTGAATTTTGTGAACATTGTATATATGGAAAAAATCACCGTGTTTCTTTTTATTCTAGTCCTCATAAATCTTTCGGTGTTCTGGATTATATTCATTCTAATGTATGTGGTCTAGTGGATGTTCCTTCATTATCGAAGTCTAAGTATTATGTTTCTTTCATTGATGATTATTCAAGAAGGGCATTTTTGTATTTTTAAAAAGTAAATTGGAAGTGTTCAATTGTTTTAAGGAATTTAAAAACCTTGTGGAAAATTAGACTGGAAGAAAAATAAAATGTTGAAGGACTGACAATGGCGGTGAGTTTTTTTTTGATGAGTTTGAAAGGTATTGCAAAGACCATGGGATTAAAAGGCATAAAACAACACCTTACACTCTATAGCAAAATGGAGTTGCTGAAAGGCTGAACATGACATTGATGGAGAAGGCAAGAAGTATGTTGAACAATGTTGGTCTGGAGCAGAATTTTTGGGCTGAGGCTGTGGATACAACATGTTACTTGTTAAATCGGTCTCCTTCGTCAACACTTGTTGATAAAACGCCTATGGAAGTTTGGTCTGGTAAGAAGCCCTCTCTGAGACATATTCGTGTCTTTGGCTGTGAAGCATAAGCTGAAAAATGTATCTTCATTGGGTATGACCTTGGTGTGAAAGGATACAAGCTTTGGAACCCTGTGACTAAGAAGGTATTATACAACAGAAGTGTAATCTTCCGGGAACTGAAACCTTCTTCAGTGAATCTACAGTCAGGGATGGAAGAAGATAAAAAGGATAATGAGGTTGTTGAGATACCTCTAACTCCAGAAAAAGAGGAACAACACATTGAAAGTGTACTTGAAATTGAGGAGAGTTTGAGAATCTCTAAGAGTTTTGAACAAGAAGAAGAACCACAACCTCAACCTCAGCCTATGAGGAGGTCTACACGTGAAAAGAAACAACTGGATAGGTATGGATTCTCTATATAGATTCTATTTGTGCCTACGCTTTGATTACTAATACTGATGAGCCTAGGACTGTAAAAGAGGCAGTTGAAATGTCTGATTCAGATTCTTGGTTGGAAGCCATGAATGAAGAAATGGCATCATTAAAGAAAAATGATACTTGGGATCTGGTCCCATTGCCTGAAGGTAGAAATCCTGTAGGTTGCAAATGGGCGTTTAAAAAGAAAATTGGTCTAGATGGTTGTGTTGAAAAGTATAAAGTGAGATTGGTTGCGAAGGGTTATTCCCAGGTAGAGGGAATTGATTATGGAGAATTTTTTCTCCTGTAGCTAAGCTGATGTCTATCAGATTTCTTTTGTCACTTACAGCAGCGTATGACTTAGATATTGAATAGATGGATGTGAAGACAACATTTCTTCATAGTGATCTTGAAGAAGAAGCCTGAGCACTTTGTGAGAAAAGGTAAAGAAAATTTGGTTTGCAAGTTAAAAAAATCTTTGTATGGATTAAAACAATCTCCTAGAATGTGGTACCAGAAATTTGACACTTTTGTTTTGTCATTGGGATTTCTAAGATCAAAATCAGATCATTGTGTATACTACAAGACTGAAAATGATCGTGTTCTTATTATTGTCCTTTACGTTGATGATATGTTGTTCATAGGAAATAGTAAGTTAATGATTTTTGATCTAAAATCTCAGTTGTCTATAAAGTTCAAAATGAAAGATCTTGGTGCAGCCAGGTATATTCTGGGGATGGAAATAACCAAGGACAGAAAGGGCATAAAAATTTGGCTTAGCCAGAGTAAGTATATTAATATTGTTCTAGAGAGATTTGATATGAATGATTGCAAGCAACTAGTTGTTCCAATCTTGTAGGGGATGAAGCTATCTGTTGAAGATTGTCCAAAATATCCTACTGAGATGGAGGACATGACCAGAGTGCCTTATTCTAGTGTAGTTGGAAATTTAATGTATGCAATGGTCTGTACAAGGCCATACATTTCCCAAGCAGTGGGAGTTCTTAGTTGATTTATGGTGAATCCAGGAAGGACACATTGAGATGCTGTGAAAAGAGTGTTTAGATATCTGAGGGGCACTTCAGAATATGCTGTGTTACCATGGCAATTTGGTTGGATCACAAATGACTCTCAGCATCGTGGATATGTGGATTCTTATTGGGCAGGGGACATTGACAGTAGAAGTTCCACCAGTGGATATACTTTCATGTTGAATGGTGGTGCAATTAGTTGGATGAGCAAGCGACAAGCTATAGTTGCTTTGTCCATTACAGAGGGTGAGTACATGGTAGCAACTCACTCTTGTAAAGAATCAATCTGGTTAAAACATTTGTGTTCTAACACTGGGTTTGATGCAAGGCAGATTACAATTTACTGTGACAGTCAGAGTGCTATTTGTCTGGCAAAAAATCCTACTTTCCATGTCAGGATGAAACATATTGATGTACAGTATCACTTTGTATGAGATATGGTGGAGGATGGAAAGGTCTCTTTAGAAAAGGTGGATACTCTGGAAAATGTTGTAGATGCATTAGCGAAACTAGTGAGCATAGACAAGTTCAAGTGGTGTGCAAGTTCGACGGGCCTTGGTTCCCATGAATCTCAGTAGTTTTGTTGTGCTCTGGAGGTGTCAGTAAGATCTTCATCAAGTGGGATATTGTTCGAAAAAGTGTCTCAATGCTTACTAACATGGAACTTCTAAAAGAGCAGTATCGGTGAGACCCTTGGAATGTCTTGTCGACGAGTAGCTATCTTGGAGGGATCAGATCGCTATGACCTTGGACCTATCTTGCTGATGAAAGTCATCGGTGTGACATGAACTATCAAAGTGAGTTTCCAAACTCATTCCGACAACAAAAGTCTTGGTGATATCGGTGTGACCCCATGATTGTCTTGCCGATGAGAACCATCGGCATGACCAGAGCAGTCAAAGTGAGATCTCTAACTCGTTCCGATGGCAGGTGTTTGGGTGATGAAGATCATCAGGGAGACTCTTGGCAATGGACGCATCAGGGAGACTTGAGCTGTCGACGTGACCTCCTAATCTCTTGCCGATGGATTTGCTCCTGTTGAATGATCGATGTGACTATTACCGATATGCGTGTTCTTGGTGTTCTTTGGGACATCGGGGAGACTTGAACCATCGGTGTGACTTTCCAATCTATTATTGATAGCGGTCTTGCCAATGGTCCTGAGATCGGGGAAACTTTACCCAAGTCTGAGAGATAGACTAGTAGAAGCCGGCGCAGTGTGTGATGGTCTGTGGGCAGTTTGGCATCAGTGAGACACGGTCTGTTGTCTCAGCGATGAGCGATATAGTTGAAGTCTATTGACCAAATGTCTATCCTACGTGGTCTGTATTGAACCAATGAGAGAAGCAGAATGCAAACCGATTGACAGTTGAACTATTGTGACCGTTCTCTTGTGGGAAACGAACAAACTGCTTGAGAGAGGATGAACGGTTCAATCGAGGGTCTGGTTGGAGAGTTTGACAGATGAGTGATCAAAATTGTGTGAACTTCATTGTATGCTGAATGAAAGCATTGTAACAGTGTGATTCAATACAAGGTTGATCAGGGAAATGTTGCTGATATAGAATTGTCATCTAAAAAGAAGAGTCTGTAACTTGTATGTAATTTGTTTACTGTAATACAAGTGATATTTCTTTGGTGTGGTGGGTTTTTCTCCCATAAGGGTTTTCCCATGTAAATTTGGTGTCAATTGTGTTATGTGTTTATTTCTCAATTTGTTTATTTCTTTCATGTGTGTCTTAATGAATTGTAATTGCAAAGTTTAAAAGGCACATCTCTTCCTCCTCTTAGTTTTGACATTAGGAAAAGCTTGTTCCACAATCAAATTTTTCCTAACAGGCTTCATGTGCCAATCCGGGTAACGATTATGCACCCTACCAAAATTTTATTTCACACAAAGGAAAGGATGTGATAAAACATCATTGTACAGAGGGAAGGATGACTACAACTCAATCCAATTATGACAAAAGGGCTATATATAAGCATGATGTATTACTGTCGCAATGTAACAAGCAATGACAAGATGGATACCTATATTTTTCTGGTAGTAAAAAGGAGGCAAATGGTATTTTATGGAGATGTGTCAGAGTGGTGTTTGGTGAAGGTCTTTAAAATGCAATATGGGGTTGTAATCCATGCTATCAGAATGGTTTTAGGTGATGATTATTTGTGTAAAAATGGTCGTTACCATGTAAATACAAACATTGCATCCATGTTTCTTGCTATTCTTTGGGATGCAGGGGGTTGTGGAAGATTTGGTAGTGGTGGGGTAGATTGAAGGGATACCTACATCGCATGATTCTTGGGAGGGGCCTCTTCTCAAATGGGAGGTCGGCGTTGAAAGGGCTATGTTTTGGTGATGGGCCACTCCAACAATTCCTGGTGTGGGATCTAAACATGGATGTGGAGGCGTGGCGACACTAGGCAAAAATGGTCATCAACTTCCTGAAGGGGTGTGTGCGAGATGTTGTGGTGGGTGATGGTATTTGGGTATTTGCATTGGAACCAATGAGCGAGGACATGTCAGAGGAGGAGAATAATGTTATATAAACTGTAATCCAAGTAGTATGTAGTAAGGTGAGATAATTTTGGTTAATCGATGGCTCTTTATGATATAGTTACAATGACTGCTATTACAAGATGTTGGGCTTATAGGTAGTTGTAGTAAATGGGATGAGCCCTTTTGTAGTATTGGCTTTGGCAGTGGAATGCAGATAGTTTGGGGCATTTTGGGAGTTGATGGGCTATGCAATGTAATTTCAAACATGCTCATAGGTCCTTTACTATAACTTTTTGTAGAATTAGTATATGGGTGTGTACCCAATGCACCACATTAACGTATAAAAAAATGATCCTTTAAATACTTATATATATATATATATATATATATATATATTCAAAACCCTTCTTTCGTGACTAAAAAGCTTATACTGGTGCAACGTTAAATAATATTTTGATACCTTCAATATGAGTAATCTATCAGATCAAGTGAATTAATCACGATTGTGACTGTGTAAAAATTCTCATTGTTGATTTATTTAAAACCACTATATTCTTCCATTTAAATCTACAAAATTTAACAGTAGTAAACCATTAACCAAATTATTTTTACCTTGGTTAAATCTAAATATATATACATGAACTATCATTTCACTATTATGGTTTGATTCTTTAATCCCAAATTAGTATATCAACTAGATTCATTATAGTTACATATAGATTAGCATTACCAAAAACAAAATTACTATTGCATGTACATTAATATCTTTAGAGTAGAAAAATGTACTCCTTTACATTTTCACACTATGTTTGGGTCCCTTAATTAAGCTTCAAATTTCCTAAATTATGCATTCCAAAGCCTTATTATTCTCATTTTCTGAAAGGGGAACCTATATTGAACAATTTTCAACATTAATTTAACTATTTTGGAAATTGTGTCTTGGATTTAGGTCCCAACACCCATTCACCCTCCTCCTTAAGTACTAAGACCCAATTTAAAATTTGTTTTTGGTGGAATTTTAATGATTCAAATTCAAGTTTCAAATGTTGGCTTGTGGAATCTATTTTTTGTGAAATCAGATAAAAACCTATAAATACATACTTATTTTATCAATTCAACATTAAGAATTAAGAGGAAAATTTCACAAGAGCAACTATTATTGTTGAGGGCATTGAAGAGTAGATTCATTAGTCATATACAACAATAATCAAGATCAAATCATCATTTCAAAGCTTATGCATCTTCATGTCATGTCTTGGAGCTAACATTGTGATGTAGATTTCAAGCATTCAAGCATCAAATCAAGTGTCGAATCAAGCAATAATTCAAACCATTTCATGCAATATCCAAACCTTAGAGTGACATGTTAGACTTCAATCCTCTAAGGGCATCCATTAAGGGTTAGGTGAGTTGTGACATAACATTGTTCATTCATCAAATTATTTCCATTTTTCATTATTTCATTATCAAGGTTTAATTACTAGGGTTTGACTAAGGAAAACCCCTATTCACCCCCCAAAAAAAATTATTCTTCTCTCTTTGTGTGTGCATATTTACAGGTGAAAGATTAAAGATTGATAAAAACAATTTTGCAAAGTTGTCAACATTGTTGTCAAGCCACAAAAACTTGGATCTCGAATTTATTTTTGACTTTCTGATAGTGAAACCTGGGGCAAATAGAATCTTAGTTCTTGCACCAGAGGACCCTCGAAGTTGAGGAAAAACCATGTACAAAGACCCATTCGCCCAAACTTAAAAATCACTTTTTGGGTAGGTTTTCCATGTTATGCAATTCCTAGATCTGCCTGCAAATTATTATTTCTATTTCTATTATCCTAGATCTATGCATTTCAAGTGTTAGGTCATGCAATTTACTTTGTTAAACAATTTTAAATCATCTCCCAAGAGTGCATTTCAATCATTTTTTATCATAAGAAAGTAGAGATCCAAGATCCCAAAATAGGGTTGGCTCACTTCAAGGTTGAAATTCAATCTTATCCCTTTGTGATCTTCTCTGTTTCTAATGAAATTATAGAGAAAGGCACCTAGATTCCTATTGTTCTAAACAATTGGGACATAGGACCCCTTTTTCTTCATTTCATTTTGGTGAACTCGACATTCTTACACTATAAACTTTCTGAAATTGGTAGTCCTCTAAACCCTAGATCTAGATTTTGCATTGCATTAGTTTGTTTTTAATCTCATTTAGGGTTTCAAAATTGCATTTCGCATCATTGAAAATTGCATTTTGCATAATTTATAATTTCTTTTCACATCATTCAAATTCACAAAGATCCAAACATATTACATAAATCTTGCATACATCTTGCATGTTAGTTGTATTAAGAGTGTTTTTCAGTCATTTAGATCAAAATTTCAGTTAAAATTTGCATTCAAAAAGTTGTCATTTTGTTCACTTTTTTTTCATGGTGCATTTTCATTTAAACATCAAAATTTGGAAATACGTGTCATAGAAATAACAGTTTACAACCTGAAATAGATAACACAAATGATAACTTAGAATTCGTATTTTTCATTTTTCAAAACCCTGAACAAGGACTCATTCGCCCTTGGGTGAATCTGTCCCTATGTAGGTGTCCTAACAACCATCTGGGTGCATTTTTGTCTCTACGATTGCCTTCTATTGTTAAATTTGTACTTTGAAATTCTAAAAAATAGTTATTGTATGTACAAGAAAAGTGTCATTTTGCTTGATTTATTACAAATTGGGAAAGATTGTTGAATTTTAGATCTGTAAAGCAATTATTACATCGTGTTCTTATTGCAAAAATCTCTTGTTATATACTTCATGCTTTATTTTCAAATCTTGTTGATTACTCTAGGAAATTGTTGTTACAAGCATACACATATGAAGTCCTCTCCCCTCTTTTCTTGTTTTTCATTGATCCCTCTCCCACTATCTCTCCTATGTGTGAGGTTAGCCTAGTGAAAGAGAATACAATCTTGTACAATCATGACAATCACATTTTTTCTTCTCCCAATATCTCTCCTATTTGTGAAGAAGACTTTTTGGTGATCCAATCATTGAGAGCCATGAGAATCCTATTCGTTTCCCTTCCCCTACCTCTTCTACTCGAGAAGACATTATTGGACAAGGGGATGTAATCATAGATAATCATGACAATAATAGTTTCCCTTCTCCTAATATCTCCCTTATTTGTGAAAAATATATTTTGGTGTTAGATGATCCAATCATTGAGAGTCATGTGAATCTTGTTTCTCCCTCTCCCAATGCTTCTCCCATTTGGGAAGATATTTTTGAACAAGAGGATGCAATCATTGATAAGCAAGAAAATCATAGTTGTTCTCTAGATACCTCCCATACTTGTGATGAATTTATCTTAGAACACCCAACCATTGAATTTCATAAAAAACTTGTTTGTTCTTCTCCTAAAAACTCTCCTGTTGAGGAATATATCATGGTGCAAGAGGATGATAGCATTGATACATGTCTTTCAAACAATATAAATATGTATTCCTTAGATGAAGATGACAAGGTGACAATAGAATCCCCCTCGCTTGAATATCATCAAAATGAGGATAAATTTGTTGAGGTTGTGAACATTAGATCTCCCTTGATTATAGGACCTCCAAAAATTCCTTTTGGACCTCCCAAGCGTCAAATTATCGTCTATCCACCCTCACAACAACCAAATGTCCAAAACAAACTTATGCTTATTCTAGGACCACCTAAAAACAAGCCACTTCTTGCAGGTGATATCTAGCATCATTCCTAAAATTATCAAAAACAACTTACTTAACATTTACCTTGTATGTAATTTCTAGTTAAGCTTTAGAGGATAATGGAGTGACAATTTTTGAGTGGGACGAGCGAGGCTCCTATTTGAAATCTTCAGGTGAGGATGGTGATGGTGGTTTTGATTTTGATGAAGACGATGAGGATTCTTGGCTTCTTGGGTCAATTTTTTTGGAATTGGGTTCTTGCGGTTGGCTTTTTGTGGAGATTGGAGCAGTTGGGGTCTGTTTTTTGATGCCCTTTGTTCTTGTTGACCTTGGTGCTTTAGCTTTTTTTCTAGTTCCTTATTGGTCATGTGCAGCTCTAGTGCGGGTTCTTGAGTCCTACTTTGTTAGCTGCATTAGGTTAGTGGTTGTTGGCTTTGGTTCTTCATCTTTGGCTAGTCTTCTTTGCCTCGTGGGGTCTCTTTTTGTGGGAGTGGGCTCCCTTTTAGGATTTTTTGTTTTTTCATTTTTCCAATTGGTTGTGGTATGTCTCATTCCTCGCGTCTTATGTCGTTATGGGAATCTCGTCTTTGGTTTGGTTGCTAGTTTCTTGGGGCACTTTTTTTCCCCATGTTCGTGTTCTTTTTTACTCTTTTCAAGGGCTTCTCTACTCCCTCTTTGGTCATTAAGGCTTTCTCATTTGATGAGGGTGTCTTTTTGTGTTTGGTATTATTTGCTTGGCCATTGGTTTTTGTTGTGGATTTTTCCCACTATTCCTAAGTGTGGCTTTGGTGGTCTCGCTTTATGGGTGACCTTCACTCTGGGAGTTCCTTGTTTGGTTTGTTGGCTAGGATGTATTTTATGTTGTTCCTAGCATGATTTTGGTTGGAGTCTAGGCACCATAGTTGCTTGGATTTTTTTTTTGGGTTTAGTTGTGCTCCTCGGGTCTGTGATGCTTATTCTTCTGTTGGGGGTTGTTGTCTTCTCCGTGTTTGCTAGCTCTTTGTTAGTGGGTTTGAGTGATTTTTCTTCTGTGTTGGGTGTTGAGAAAATGTGTCTCAACTTCCAACTTGAAGCCCCTGCTTTCAGGACTTGGCAAAAATTTGGTGTTTATGCAGTTTACCGTCGTACCATGCCTAGCTTTATTTAAGCCTTAATTGCTTTATCGCGGTGGTCTTATCTTACCCTGGCGGTACCGCGGTGGAAGGGTAGCGGTCACCTCTTTACCGCTCGCAGTCTCATCCCTAACTGTGGTGATTGCGATTGGCTTTGTTCGGCTTGTCTTGTCGGTCACCGCCATACTGCGGGCGGTTAAGTCCTTGACCGCGGTGATCGTGGTGAGACCGCCTACGGTTCGTCTGGCGACTACCACCCTATCGTGGGGTGGCCTATCGGCCCCCACGGTAGCGTGGTTTAATCACTAACTGTTATGCTCGGCGGTCACCGCCTTACCGTGGGTCTTCACTAGCTGGGCAATGGTAGCGCGGTGTAGGAAAAGGGGCGAGCTCGGTGACGGTCACTGCCTTACTACGGATGGGTCAGTTGGACTCCGCGGTAGCGCAGGGTTTCTTCGGTGAGCTCGGTGGATTCAAAGGGTGAGATCGGTTGAGCTCACCGCATTACCATGGGTCGACTCGGATGCAGCTGCGGTAGCGCGAACAAGTTAAGGATGAGCTCGGTTGGCCAAACCGCCACATCGTGAATGGGTTGGTTGGACTCAGCGATTGCGCGGGGAAGCTTGAGGGAGCTCGACGGGGCTCACCGTATTACCGCGAGTGGGTCATCTCAGCTCGGCGGTAGAGCAGTAGAGACTTAGATGGGTCGGATGGGCTCAAACCAGGCTTTGACCGAGTTGGACTTGGAGTCAAAGAGCGATAGCAAATGCAATATGGACACATAGCAATTTGACTGCATTTTGGTTGGTGAAAGGCATTTGTGGCAGAAACAGTAATTGCAGGCTAACTTAGGTTGGCGAACAGGACCCGATTTGGGTGATGGGATTAATGCCTAGGTGGCTCGATGCAGGATAATCGACATGGGCAGATTGATTGCGTGATTGGATGAGAGATTCATGAACCTGATGGTCGGTGCCTTATTGATGAATTTTGATTGCATCGTATGACTTTGTGAGTCGAGTACAACAAGAAAAAAGAATAACTTCAAACTATATGTTAGAACATAACGTTGTAACAATGAAAAATTGTAGACACCGAAAATTGGTCTAGGCCTGCGAACACCACTTTTGACATAATTTTCTATTATCCATGGTAATGATTAAATAATGTTTATTATTTAATTAACCTTTCTAACACATATTTCCTCTATTAATTAAATACCCCTTTTTAATTAATTCATTAATTCATAAATGACCTTTATTCAACTTGGATAGTTAAATAAATCATATTTGTTTAATTATGTCCCTAACTAATTAATTCTTCCTTCTTAATTAAATATGTATTATTTAATTAAACCCCCTTTATCTATCAATTTAATAATTTATTATTTAATTACACCCCCCCTTTTATCATATTTCAACTGTAATTAAATATCCTTATTTAATTATTCATTTAACCTCCTTTATCTATAATTAAATATTTATTATTTAATTATTCATTTAATCCTTTTCAAAAGTCAATTAAATAAATTATTTTTATTTATTTAATTAAAGTCTCTTATTTTCGAATGTTGAATTAAATTAATATTTAATTCATATTTAATTTTTTATGTCACATTCTTCTGTCAATCAATTATCTAATCATTCACTCACCTTCTGACTTGAGATCTATTTTTAGTTCTCCAGTTATCTCTGGGTTTAACAGTTGATTATCTTTGTGAGAGAACTCTCTGTCACAACTAGTCAGTTAACTAGTTCCAACTCATATGCATGATGTGTTTATTAATTAAATATATTTATTTAATTAATTAACTCATTTTTGCATTCGAATACGTTATTCTTAAACTTCTAACTTTGTCTTTGACATACAAAGTCTATTTCTTCTATTTTCGAAGATTCTTAACTCAAGATTAAGTTATCATTCTAACTTAGTCTTTATCCTGCAGTCTTTTCTAACTCATGTTCTAACTCACGCTCTATCTAAGACATAACTCATATCGCATGGAATTCATCAATCTCATCCGTCGATCTCTCTTTCAATCTGAGTCGATCGTTTGAAAACCCAAAATCTATAAAATGACCTGTCATAATCATTATTCCTACTCCCGAAATCATTACTCCCGAAATCATACACTTTTGAGAAGAGACTTATCTTCAATATTTTGCTTAGACACTCGACGAAGTTATACTTGCATTCAAACATTGAAATCTGAGGGCAAGAATATTGAAAAGGCAAAATAGAGAAGAGTAATCAAGATAATTCGAAGGGATGAATGCATATTCGATGAGATCATTTTGGTTTTATTAGTTAGTTTATTTCCTCGTTCTTTGTTGTTAGATTTTAGATTATTGTTTAGATTAAGATTTAACTTTTTTATTCTAGTTTGCAAAAAATCTATCATGTTACATTTGGTGAACTTGACGTGAACACGCTTCAAAATCCGCACATATTTTCATCTTTTCGTTTTCCCATTTTTTGTTCTTTTTTTGGTAGGTCTTCCGTATGGTGCAATACATCTGTTTCGCAAAATGACGCATCTATATCCACGAACCGCATTTGTGAAAAACAACGACGCATCTGTTATCAAAAGCCACATCCGCGAAGTCACGAACTGCATCCGCCTGTCAACAAAATTTGCGAACCGCATCCGCCTATCAACAAACTTCGTGAACTGCATTCGCTTGTCAACAGTCGAACCGCATCTGTGGCTCCAAAAGCCGCATCTGGCTGGTAAAACTTTTTCATTTTTTTATTGATTTCCGTGCATCCATATTTTTGATTTTCACTTTTTGGGTTGTTTGGATTTTCGCTTATGTTTGTTTCAATTGTGTCAAGGTGGAATAACATAGTATTTGCAAGATGAAGCATAGAAGGCATTTAAAAAACTAAGACAATTTTCTGTAGGACAAAAGTCGAAGAACAATGAACTACTGATAAATTTGCATGCAGGACCTAATGCCTTTGTGTTAATTTATTTATTTAAGCAAGCTTTTGTTTGGTAGATAGATAATCGTCATGTGGGTTTAAAAATAATTTCTTGTTTGATAGATAGAAAATTGTTGTCTGGATTAAAAAGAACCATTGTCTTCTTTATCTGGTGCTTTGCACGCATTTGTAACCCTTACGATTCAGTACACCAAAGTATCCTCTCCCCTTGCGCAGTCATGCGATCCTAGGTGTAAGAGAAATGGTTGCTGACTCTAGAACTTGGGCCTGTCTTGGTGGGAAAAAGTACTCACCCCAAGACGACTTAGACCGGTAGCATGCTAAAGCCAAGCGACTTCCAGCTGATATAGAAAGGTGGATTCTTGGGGAAATCCCATGAATCACGCGCACTATTTTGACGAGATGGACAGAAATGGACTCTCGTCGACATTGGATAGTGTCCCACGAACGGAATGCCCTTATTAAAAACCTTGTTGTAGAGTTACCAAAATCCTATCTATTTGTTGGCGTAGCAGGGTCGGCCTTGTGAAGCCATCTTACATTTTTACAGTTTGTGTGGAAATGAAATGTATGCCATGGGAGTTTCATGGATACAGTAGCTTGGCTGCCCCATATAAGTGAGTGTCATGGAGGGGAGCCAATGGGGTCAAGCTACTAGTCATTCGCCATAGATATGCGTAGTTGGAGAAATCCAAGTAAGAATTCAACAAGTATTGTCCTAAAAGCTTAGGTTGTAACTATTTTTTGAGTCTTAACAGTCCTTCCATCACAAAAACTAAAAATGCATTGATTGTTGTGTTTGCTCTTTGTTGTATTCGTCAAAATCTTGATCAAACAAACAAAGTCAGTCAACAACTTTCGAAAAAAAATTCAACTGTCAGAAAACCGAGTCGCATTTGTCAGTTTAAACGTCGCATATGTATTAGCGAGTTGCATCTGTTAGGGGAAAAGCCGCATCTGTTTGTCAAAATTTTTACTTTTTATAGTTTGCATATCACGAGTCGCAACTGTCACATTCTGAGTTGCATGTGTGCATGCAAACCACATCTGTCAGTTTTCGAGCCGCATGTGTATCGATAAACGACATTTGTCATAGGGAAAACCGCAATTGTTAGAAACACCACATGCACTATCAAAAACCGCATCCGTCAGACTCTGAATCGCAATTGTTAGGTGAACCGCATTCGCTTGTCAACAGAAAACATCAAAAAACCGTGAACTGAGTTCGGAAACATCATTGTCATTATTTGCTTTAGGTTTTTAGGATTAACCTTGGATTAGAAACTGGTAAATTTTGCTCAAAACCCTTGCATCATTAGGTGTCATATACGTCTTAGTTACCATCATTAGGTGTCATATACGTCTTAGTCACAGTAAACGTCTTAGTCATAGTCATCCTAAGTTGCATGCATATAGATACTTCCTAGGAAATTGCATATCACAGAATAGGTAACTTTCCTCGTCATTGGAAACGTTCATGTTACGGTTTGTCAAAATCATTGAACCTTGTCAGTTTAGTCCCATCTAGTGGATCTTTTCAGCTCATTAGTCTAGTTTGAAAAATTCACCTTGTCACTATCCTTGTCATACAATCAGGTTCCTTGGTCAAAAACAAGTCTTTGCATGCATTTATTCCATAGGTGGTAGGTTATACCATCTTAGACTCATTTATCGTCATAGTCTACTCAAAATTTTGCATATCGTCCATCCTATCATACATCATCTTAGTGTACGTCTTTTTAGAAACCATCTTAGCCACATCATTTATTGTCAAAAAAAAAAAAAAAATCCAAAAACATAGACATAGGTCATATCAATTTTTAGACATAGTCTGCATTACCCATTTTGAGCAACTTTTTCATGGTCAAAACAAGGTCCCAAAAGAAACACAAAGCAATGACAGGCCCCAACGAATTCATCAATCCATTCAGAAACCAACCGTCAGGAAGTAAATGACCACACAAGCCTTTGCTAGAAAAAAATGTCACTAGAGACACACATGGTCAAATTTACATAGAAGACATAGACACAGTAGTACAAGATCCTGAATTTGCATCCTTTATGGATGAATGTTTGCTAAATTATCCTCAATGCTATCTAGCAAAGTTGCTAGTAGAAGGTGCCAAACTACCCATAGGATTTGATATTCGTACTTTGCAAACACAGTCAACTCAACCATCCCAAATTGCAACATCAACAATCTCTATTCCCCAAATAACCGCAGCGATACCAACAAGTATACTAGCTCAAACATTGTCAATTGTAAACACAACCCCTTTCAATATAACACAAGGTTTACAATTCACTGCGGGGGCAACTTCCTCCAACCCCTTTGGCACCAACAGGACTGGTAAGAGAACCAAAGTTGGCAGAAATATACCTATACCAAACCAAATCATTCAGACAGGAAGAATTCCTATTCTAAATCAGACAATTCAGATAGGAAGCATTCCTATACCAACTCAAACCATTTAGACAAGGAATATCCCTATCGCAAATCAGAATATTTTGACAGGATATATTCCCTCGCCTAATCACAACCCATCACAAAACATGGCGTATCAAAATACCTACATTGATCCAAATATCACAAACACCATGTCCTTGACACAAGTCGATGTCCTTCAAAACAAGATGCAAAATCTTCAACAGCAGATGGACAACATGTCTATGTCAGGAAAATGAACTATCTCAGTGCAAGACCTATGTCCATGTCCCTTTGACAAAGTGCTTTATATGACACCTTTCCCCCATGGATACATTATACCGATTTTGCCTAAGTATAATGGGAGAAAGAATCCTTTAGAACACATTAGAGAGTTCTCAACAACATGCATGGACATAGCGTATGACCCCACATAGTTGATGAGACTATTTCCATGAACCCCTGTCAGGATAGGACTGGAATGGTTCTCTAAATTACCATATGGTATACGATCTTGGGGTGAATTAGCTGAGAAGTTTATCGAATATTTTGCCTTTAACATAGACAATGAGGTAACAATTGCAACCTTGTGCCACACGACACAAGAAGATGGCAAAAATTTCACCACTTTCTTCCAGAGATGGCGAAGTCTAGCTAGTAAATGTCCAGTTGAAATACCGGAAAAAAAGGTCACAATATTCCTAGAGAACATCAACCCCAAATTGCGAAGTGACTTAAGGGTACACTGTTGTACTTCATTCTCAGACTTGGTACAAAAGGGAATCCTCCTTGAGAAAGGCCTTGTATACAAAGGAGAAATAAAGGTGCAAGGCAGAAATCCGGTTGTCCAACATCAAAATGCGCCAAATGATAGAAACAAATTCTAGTCTAGAAACAAGAATGTTACAAATGACAACATTGTTGATGCTAAACACATACATACAGGACCAGTTATCACACTTAGAGGTTACAATTTCAATCAAGACATGATGAGTAGTCCAGATCAAACAACTAACTATGTCCAAAATTCAAAACAACAAAGACCTCAACAAAGGAGATTTCCTACATGTGAATTTACACCTTTGGGACAACCAATCGAGACTATTTTCAAAGAATTGATTAAACATAATCTCATCAAACCTTTGGAACCAAGAGAATATGATCCTGGACTGTTCAAACCTTCATGGTGGGATGATAACTCTTTTTGTGACTATCATTGAACCAAAGGGCACAACCTCCAACAATGTCGCCAACTCAAGAACATAATACAAGACTTTGTTGAAAACAGAACCATAGAGGTTGGTGGCCAGAAAAACACCAAGAACAGTGATCATAAGGTCTTCACGGACCCATTACATGACCACACAAAAGGAAAAGCCTCCAGTTTGGGACCCAAGAACAATCCATCGACTAATTATAACAATACCAAGTATGACTATGGTAAAGGAACAATCATAAATCACCTCCGAGCCATAAACGAGAATGTCAATACCTTCACCATTAAGAAGCATCCGGAATGTAATGTGAACAAATGTAGAACTAAGATTACTATTCTTGGTCCTTCTTCTGAGCCATCTACCGAAGCTTCCAAGTTTAAGTACAACCTTCTTGATCAATTAAGTAAAACCCCCGCGCAAATATCTATCTTAGAATTGTTGACTTTGTCTCCTGGGCATCAGGCCATTCTTGACAAAGCTCTACAAAACACAACTGTTCCTACAGACTTAGCTATCAATCATTTCGAAGAAATGGTGGGATATTTGACCAACTCGCATCATGCCACATTTTCCCAATAGGATTACTCAACTGAAAAGTCTGATCACAATGAACCCTTACATCTTGAAGTCCTAGTCCATCAAAACAAAGTCCGACGAGTCTTGGTAGACGGAGGAGCAAGTTTGAACCTGTGTACCCTTAAATTGGTTAAGGCATTAGGATTCTCAGAAGACTGTGTAGATACCTCTAAGAGTATAGTCATCAAGGCTTACAATGATGAGGAAAGATTGTCCAAAGGAGTTGTCACACTCCCTATCTAAATTGGTCCAGCAATCATGAACACCAGCTTCCAAGTCTTGGATCTCACCCTCCCGTACAACTTGTTGTTAGGTAGACCTTGGATACACGCAATGAAAGCTATACCTTCAACATATCACCAATGTCTCAAGTTCCCCTATAATGGCACAAAGATCACTATTGATGGTGATCCAGATCCTTTTCAGTATTGTACAAGCCTAAGGGAAATTCCACAATGACAAATGCTAGTTAACCAAGAAGCTTCATCATCCACTTTATCCCAATACGTTGACCCATTGCATCTCACTAAGTCCATTTCATTCAAACCACCATCATCCACCCCTAAACTCGAGATCCAAGACAAGGGCTGTGGTGAATATAATATAAAGGCATCATACTGTGTTAGTCAATTGATTCCACCTAAGGCATATGACCTACCCATGGCGGATAGAAGACAGTCAGCGGTCACATTTCATGTTCCCCCTACAATGACATTAACCAAATGGGGAGAGTTAAGTGAAGAAATTGTGGATCAAGGTGATTCCTGGTTGTATCAAGAAGAACATGAATACCCCTCCCCGTCTATTCAAATAGCCAAGGACCAATATGGAAAAGGATTTAAGATAATGCAAAATGAAGGCTATGATGGGAACAGTGGGTTAGGGTTATATCAAAATGGAAGGACGGAATCGATCATTGTCTACCCACAACCGAAATACTTAGGGCTAGGGTGTCAACCTCTTAGAATTGGGTTTCTTGGTACTTCCTCATCTTTTCAAGAGGAAGTGAGTGCTTGCATAGACATTAAGACATCTCATGAACCACTTCCCCCAGTTTATGACAAACCTCCAGTCTATGATGAATCCCCTTACTCAAGCGATGGTGAATGGGAGTCCCTTTCATCTACTAGTACCATGAACATAGATGCCTTATTTGGAGAATTGGACCTAAACGTGAAACTTGTACCAAAACTATCTAGTCCTCGTCCTAAGAAGCACTTGTCCAAAAAAGAATGGCAAGAGAACTATTATTGGGAAACCCTTGATCATGCATCTTGGGCACCTGACAAGCCATCTTCTGACGAATCCGCCCTTACTATAGTCCCACATCAGAGTATACCTACACCTAGGAAGAAGAATAAGAAGGAGTTAGTCCAAAACTTCTACGACCATGTCAACCATTCTGTATTCACCTTGTCAGCAGATACCTTTAGAAACTCTGATGATGACATGCCCCCTATATATCCCGAATTTATCGACTGGGATCAACAAGGTACACCTATCATAGATACATTCAAGAATGACGAAGCGATTGCTGAGTTCATGGGACTTAGAGAAGGAATACCAAGAGGGGATCATAAAGCAAGTTTTACCATAGACTTGGATGATAAAGCATATTTTGGGGAGTCCATTTACACCTCTAGTCACAAAAATGATAATGAAAAGAAAAATGATGAGTCCCTAGGTGAAAACTGAAAGGCGCCTTTGGACGAAGAAAAAGTCAAAATAAAGGACGTATCCGAGGGAAAAAAACTCTCAGAGGCACCCAAGGATAGAGGTTTAAATATTCTCCCCATTGAACAGGAAAAGTCACCGATGCTAGTAGAAGAATCTGTTGAAGTCAACATAGGTACAAAAGAGAATCCTCATAAGGTATATTTTGCAGCTTCTTTAACAAAGACAAAAAAACATGAGTTTAAGGACTTCTTCACAAAGAGACAAATAAACTTTGCATGGTCGTATGCTGACATGCCTGGGCTGGATCCAGACCTAATATTACATCATTTACCACTATAGTCAGGTATTAATCCAGTCAAACAAAAGTTGAGGAAAATGCATCCGCAAATTGCTCTATTGGTCCAGGTAGAACTTAAGAAACTCTTGGATGTAGGATTCATAAGGACAATAGACTATGCAGATTGGATATCAAATCTTGTACCAGTGACTAAGCCAACTAGGGGCATTCGCATTTGCATTGACTTTAGAGACATCAATAAGGCATGTCCTAAAGATGACTTCCCTTTGCCGAATATTGACATGATAGTAGACCTTACAGCAGGATACGAGATGCCATCCCTCATGGATGGTTTCTTTGGATATAACCAGATTAAGATAACAGCTGAAAACCAACATAGGACAACTTTCACGTGTCCATGGGGCACATACTGTTGGAATGTTATGCTGTTTGGCCTTAAGAATGCAGGGGCTACCTATCAACGGGCCATGACTACGATTTTCCATGACTTTGTACATACTTTCATGGAAGATTATGTAGATGACATTATAGAAAAATCAGAAACAAGGGAAGACCATTTAAAGTTTTTAGACAAGATATTCCAGAGGCTAGAGAATTACAATGTCAGGCTAAATCCGAAGAAGTGTGTCTTTGGGGTGAAATCAGGGAAACTGTTAGGGTATATCATCTCTTGAAGAGGCATTGAAGTAGATCCAGAGAAGGTAAGAGCTATCCTAGAAATGCCTCCTCCAGTCAATATTGGTCAACTTAGAACCCTATAGGGGAGATTATAGTCAATTAGGCGTTTCATAGTACAACTGGCGGATAAAATACACCCATTTCAACATCTACTCAAGAAAGGAGTACCATTTGTATGGACACCTAAATGTCAAGAGGCCTTCTAGAAAATCAAGGACTATTTGCTTACTCCACCAGTCTTAATGCCACCTACAGAGGGAAAACCATTGATACTTTACATCTCAGCAACTTAGTCGGCATTAGGGGCTCTTCTCGCACAACACGATGATCAAGGTCATGAGAGAGCAGTCTATTATATCAGTCGTACCTTAGTGGGCTATGAATTGAATTATAGCAACATAGAACGTGCCTATCTTGCGGTAGTCTTTGCTACCCAAAAAATTCGGCACTATATGCTCAATCAACAAACAATGTTAATTGCAAAGATTGATCCACTTAAATACCTCCTAAGTAAGGTAGCTTTAACAGGCCGATTGGCTAAATGGGTTATGATACTTAGCGAGTATGACATTCAGTATGTCGAAAGGAAGGCTGTAAAAGGATAGGTGATTGTAGATCAACTAGCTAATGCACCTATAAAGGCAGACCATCCATTAGTGGTAGATTTTCCAAATGAATTTCTCTTCAACATTGACATTAAAACCAAATGGAAACTGTACTTTGATGGGTCACATACAAATCATGGTTCAGGAGCTGGTATCTTATTTGTTACACCTCAAGGTGATACCATTCCCAAATTATTTAGGATCGCTTTCCCTTGTACAAACAATATAGCAGAATATGAAGCTCTAGTGACAGGGTTAAAAATGGCAGCTCAATGGAAAATTAAGAGCCTACATGTTTTTGGTGACTCTCAACTAGTAATCCGACAGGTAAATGATGACTACGAGACTAAGGATGAAAAGCTTGCACCTTACAAGTGAATGGCTGATAGTTTCAAATAGTATTTCAATGACATAACTTTTCAACAAATACCACGTATCCAGAATAGAGTTGCAGATGCTATGGCAACCGTGGGTTCCTTGTTGGATATTCTGAGTAATGTGCCTAAGTTCGAGTTTCTGGTTGAACAACTATTGGTCCCCGCTTATGACATCCCCAATACTGCGATAGTGTGTACCATTGTTGGTCCTACGTCTCCTTGGTATAAAGACATATTCGATTACCTCACTGACCAAACCTTACCTCAAGACTTGTCCAATAACCAACGTCGAACCTTCATCCTAAAGTCAGCTAAGTACACCATCATTGGAGAAACCTTGTATAGACATACCTTAGATAGCGCCCTAATGAGATGTCTCGATGTTGAAGAAGCACAAACAACTTTGCGAGCAGTACACGAGGGTATATTCGGATCTCATTCGAGTGGTCCTACTCTAGCCCACAAGATTATGAGACTAGGTTACTATTGGCCTACAATGGAGAAAGACTCATATGTCTTTGTAAAGAAGTGTAGACAATGTCAAATACATGGAGACTTGATAAGAGCGCCAACGTAGGAGCTTCGTCCAATTACTTCACCATGGCCCTTCGCCCAATGGGGACTCAACCTCATAGGTAAGATACACCCTCCCTCATCTAATGGCCATAAATTCATCATCATCGCCACCGAATACTTCACCAAATGGATTGAATCTATTCCCATGACATACATAATCGACACACACAATGCTAACATTTCTTCTAGTCTGTATCTTCATCATCCTTATTTATTTTTCCCTATTCTTTTGTCTTTCATATTCTAGATTTGTCATCCATTTCGAGAGCACATTCGTGTTCTTCAAACCCACCTATCCTCTCGAGGGGGCATACCACTACCTCCTCGTCATTCTCCCTTTCACTGGGGCATATCCTAACCTATTTTATATTGGGGCACGATCAGGGCATATTTTCTTTGACACAACGCTGAAACAACATTGTATCAAAGAGGGGCAAACTGTAGACACCGAAAATTGGTCTAGGCCTGCGAACACCACTTTCGACATAATTTTCTATTATCCATGGTCATGATTAAATAATATTTATTATTTAATTAACCTTTCTAACACATATTTCCTCTATTAATTAAATACCCCTTTTTAATTAGTTCATTAATTCATAAATGACCTTTATTCAACTTGGATAATTAAATAAATCATATTTGTTTAATTATGTCCCTAACTAATTAATTCTTCCTTCTTAATTAAATAGGTATTATTTAATTAAACCCCCTTTATCTATCAATTTAATAATTTATTATTTAATTACACCCCCCCTTTTATCATATTTCAACTATAATTAAATATCCTTATTTAATTATTCATTTAACCCCCTTTATCTATAATTAAATATTTATTATTTAATTATTCATTTAATCCTTTTCAAAAGTCAATTAAATAAATTATCTTTATTTATTTAATTAAAGTCTCTTATTTTCGAATGTTGAATTAAATTAACATTTAATTCATATTTAATTATTTATGTCACATTCTTCTATCAATCAGTTATCTAATCATTCACTCATCTTCTGACTTGAGATCTATTTTTAGTTCTCCAGTTATCTCTGGGTTTAACATCTGATTATCTCTGTGAGAGAATTCTCTGTCACAACTAGTCAGTTAACTAGTTCCAACTCATATGCATGATGTGTTTATTAATTAAATATCTTTATTTAATTAATTAACTCATGTTTGCATTCGAATACGTTATTCTTAGACTTCTAACTTTTCCTTTGACATACAAAGTCTATTTCTTCTATTGTCGAAGATTCTTAACTCAAGATTAAGTTATCGTTCTAACTTAGTCTTTATCCTACAGTCTTTTCTAACTCACGTTCTATCCGAGACAGAACTCATATCGCATGGAATTCATCAATCTCATATGTCGATCTCTCTTTCAATTTGAGCCGATCGTTCGAAAACCCAAAATCTATAAAATGACCTGTCATAATCATTATTCCTACTCCCGAAATCATTAATCCCGAAATCATACACTTTTGAGAAGAGACTTATCTTCAATATTTTGCTTAGACACTCAACGAAATTATACTTGCATTCAAACACTCAAATCTGAAGGCAAAAATACTGAAAAGGAAAAATGGAGAAGAGCAATCAAGATAATTCGAAGGGATGAACGCATATTCGATGAGATCATTTTGGTTTTATTAGTTAGTTTATTTCCTCATTATTTGTTGTTAGATTTTAGATTATTGTTTAGATTAAGATTTAACTTTGTTATTTTAGTTTGCAGAAAATCTATCATGTTACAAAAATTATTGAAAGTTTTTGTTGTGAGCTGATCAGAGAAGACTGAACATTGTATGTAATTGTTTTATTACTGGAATACAATTGTCTTGACTTTGTGTGGTGGGATTTTTACCTGAAAAGGTTTTCCCACGTATATCTTGTGTCAATCTGTGAATGCTTAATTATGTTATCTATTTTTATTGGTTGTATTCATCTCATGTAGTTTTTAGAAGCTATTTGAACCTGTTAATGCTCTTCTCCCCTATTGTATTAGTGTTAAGGGAATGTAATCCGCACTGTTGGGTCCTTAGATCCACCTTGTTTTCCATTCAAGTGGTATCAAATCCTGACCCGTTGTGTTATCCTTGAGAGAAAGCTCAATTTTTTTTGCTAATACTATTTCAGTGGGAGTATTGCATTGTTAAAACTTGTTTCAGTTTGAGATGGCGAGTACATCAAGTAGAGTAGATATTGAGAAGTTTAATGGCAACAACTTTGAGTTATGAAAACTCAAAATGGAAGACTTGTTGGTGGATAGAGACCTCTGGTTAGTAGTGTCTAGAACCAAGCCACAAAGTACAACGCAAGAGGCTTGGGATCTTGCTGATAGAAAGGAAAGAGGTCTAATAAGACTGAGTCTAGCCGATTCTGTGCTATTGAACGTCCATGAGGAGTAGTATGCAACTTCATTATGGAAGAAACTTGGTGATATTTATCAGAGAAAGTCTCTGGTAAATAAGTTATTCCTAAGGAAGAAGTTGTACTCCTTGAAAATGGAAGAAGGTGCATCTATTGCAGACCATCTGAACTCGTTTAACATGAGTGTTACTCAGCTGGCGTCTGTAGGTGTAAATACTGAGGAGAAGGATCGTTGCCTGCTCCTGTTGTGTTCATTACTTGCGAGTTGGGATCATCTGGTGATGGCTATTGGAAGCACAACCATTGCATTCAAGATGGATGACATGGTTGCTTCACTCTTGTCTGAAGAAATGTGAAGGAAGTCTTTTGAGATGGTCAAAGAGGCTCTCTTTGTTCGGGGTAGACCAAAGGAGAAAGGAAAGAAGAAGGACAAGAAGTCGAAATCCAAATCTGCAAGGAGATCAAAGTTTCCTGGTAAAAAGTTCAAGGTGAGATGCTAGAACTGTGGGCAACCTGGTCATATCCACAAGGACTGCAAGGAGAAGAAGAAGAAGAATGTCTCTGAAAATGAATCTTCTCAAAGTGATGTGAATGCCTTCATTGCAGTAACCTTGACAACTCAGGCATCGGATGATGTTTGGCTAGTTGACTCAGGTGCGTCCTTTCACATGACGTCCAATAGAGAATGGTTCTCTAAATATGACAAGTATGACAGTGGAAAGGTGTACTTGGCAAGTGATTCAACGCTGGAGATCGTTGGTAGAGGAAGTCAAAATTCAGTTTCTTGATGGGAGAGTCAAAGGTATTGGTGGCGTACTTCACATACCAGGTCTGGCTCGAAATCTTCTTTGTGTCACTAAGTTAAATGATGTTGGTGTAGAAGTTTATTTTTCAAGTAAGGGATGTAAAATGGCTAGAGGTGCAATGGTGTTGGCTAAGGGTGTTCGTACTGGCACTCTGTACAAGCTAGATGCACGTCCTGTTCTTTGTAACAGTGCCTTTGTAAAGTCAAGAAATGTTGCTGTAGAGAAAGATGAAGACACTTCTTTATCTGCAAATGCCTTGGAGGTAAAACTCCCAGCTGAGAAGACTATGCTATGGCATCATAGACTTGGTCACATAGGTGAGAAAGGTTTAAAAACCTTGAAGAATATAAATCTTGTAGAAGGGTTTGATGATTGTAATCTTGAGTTTGATTTTTGCGAACATTGTATCTATCGAAAATAGCATTGCGTTTCATTTTATTCTAGTCCTCATAAATCTTTTGGTATACTAGATTATGTTCATTTAGATGTGTTTGGTCCAGTTAATGTTCTTTCGTTATCGAAGTCTAGATATTATGTTTCTTTTATTGATGACTGTTTGAGAAGGGCATTTGTATACTTTCTTAAAAGTAAATCAGAAGTGTTCAATCGGTTTAAAGAATTTAAATCTTTGGTAGAGAATCAGACTGGAAGGAAAATTAAATTTTTGAGGACAGACAATGGCGATGAATTTTGTTCTGCAGATTTTGAAAGGTATTGCATTGATCATGGAATTAAAAGGCATAAGACAACGCCTTACAATCCACAACAGAATGGAGTTGCTGAAAGGTTGAACAGGATGCTGATGGAAAAGGCAAGGAGTATGCTGAGCGGTGCTGGACTGGAGCAAAAGTTCTGGGCTGAGGCTGTGGCTACAACATGTTATCTAATAAATCGATCTCCTTGTTATGCTCTTATTGATAAGACGTATTTGGAAGCATGGTTTGGTAAGAAGCCCTCTCTGAGGCATGTTCGTGTGTTTGGCTGTGAGGCATATGTTTATGTGCCAAATGAAAAAAGATCTAAATTGGATAACAAGGCTACCAAATGTATTCTCATCGGCTATGGAATTGGTGTGAAATGATACAAGCTTTGGAACCTTGTTATTGAGAAGGTTTTGTACTATAGAAGCGTGATATTTGGTGAGCTAAAACCTTTAGTAAGTGATCAATAGCTTGAGACAGATCATAGTGACAAGAAGAAGGATGTAGTTGAGATTCCCCAAACTCCAGAAAGGGAAGAGCTGCATGGTGTACTTAAGACTGAGGAGAGCTCAAGCAGCTCTAGAAGTTCTAATGATGAAGAACAACCTTAGCCTGTAAGCAGATCTACATGAGAAAAAAGGCAACCTGAAAGGTATGGTTTCTCACTGTTAAATTCAAACTGTGCCTATGCTTTAATTACCAACATTGATGAGCCTAGAATTGTGAAAGAAGCAATCAACATGGCTGATTTGAATTCTTGGCTGCAAGCTATGAATGAAGAGATAGATTCTTTGAAAAAGAATGAAACCTGAAATTTGGTACCACTTCCTAAAGGGCGAAAGCTTGTTGGTTGTAAGTGGATATTCAAAAAGAAAACAGGCCTTGATGGAAGTGTTGAGAAGTATAAGGCAAGGTTGGTTGCAAAGGGATTTTCTCAAATTGAGGGAATTGATTATGAAGAGATTTTTTCTCTTGTAGCAAAGCTGACATCCATCAGATTTTTATTGTCATTGGTAGCTGTGTATGATTTTGAAATTGAACAGATGGATGTGGAGACAACGTTTTTCCATGGTGAGTTGGAAGAAGAAATCTACATGTCCCAGCCTGAGCATTTTGTTGAAAAAGATAAACAAAATCTGGTCTGTAAGTTAAATAAATCTCTTTATGGTTTAAAGCAATCTCCTAGAATGTGGTACCAAAAATTTGACATGTTTGTGTTGTTAATTGGATTTGTGAGATCAAAATTTGATCACTGCATTTATTATAAATTTGAGAATGATCGTGTGCTTGTTATTACCATGTACGTGGATGATATGTTATTCATTGGGAATAACAAGTCTATGATTTCTGATCTTAAATCTCAGTTATCTGCAAAGTTCAAAATGAAAGATCTTGGTGCAGCTAGGTACATTCTTGGAATGGAGATAACTAGGGACAAAACAAGCAGAAAGCTTTGGGTCAACCAAAGTAAGTATGTGAAAACAGTTCTGGAGAGGTTTAGCATGGATGATTGCAAGCAACTAGTTGTTCCAATCATGCAGGGAATGAAGCTATATGTTGAAGACTATCCAAAATCTGCTACTGACATGGAGGACATGACCAGTGTGCCTTATGCAAGTGTTGTTGGTAGTTTGATGTATGCTATGGTCTGTATAACACCAGACATTGCCCAAGCAGTGGGAGTTCTAAGCCGATTTATGGGAAATCCAGGAAGATCACATTGGGATGTTGTGAAGAGAGTGTTCAGGTATTTGAAGGGGACTTCAGACTATGCCCTGTGTTACCATGGCAGCTTGGTTGCATCATAGAGGACTCTCAACATTCATGGGTATGTTGATTCAGATTGGGCAGGGGACATTGACAACAGGCGATCCACCAGTGGATACACTTTTATGCTTAATGGTGGAGCAATTAGTTGGATGAGCAAGTGACAGGTTGTAGTTTCTTTATCCATGACAAAGGAAAAGTACATGGCTATGACTCATGCCTGTAAGGAAGCTGTTTGGTTGAGGCGTTTATGTTCAGACATAGGATTTAATACTGAGCAGATCACTATTTTCTATGATAGTCAGAGTGCCATTTATTTGGAAAAGAATCTGACCTTTCATGCCAGGACCAAGCACATTGATGTTCAATATCACTTCGTGAGGGATATGGTTGAAGATGGTAAGGTCAGTTTGGAAAAGGTGGACACCTTGAAGAATGTTGTAGATGCTTTGAGAAAGCCGGTTAGCACAGACAAGCTCATATGGTGTGCAAAATCGATGAGCCTTGGGGCCTATGACAGATAGTAATTTTTCAAAGTCATGGGGAAGCTGGAAGTGTTCGCCAAGTGGGAGCTTGTTGAGAAAATGTGTCTCAACTTCTAGCTTGAAGCCCCTATTTTAATGACTTGGCAAAAATCTGGTGTTTCTATAGTTTACCGCCGTACCGCTCCTAGCTTTACTTCAGCCTCAACCTCTTTACCGTGGCGGTCTTATCTTACCCTGGCAGTACCACGGTGGAAGGGTAGCCGTCACCTCTTTACCGCTTGCAGTCTCGTCCCTAACTGCAGTGACTGCGGCTGGCTTCATTTGGCTTGTCTTGTCAATCACCACCATACTGTAGGCGGTTAAGTCCTTGACCCCGGTGATCGTAGTGAGACCGCCTACTGTTCGTCTAGCGGTTACCGCCCTACCACGTGGTGGCCTGTCGGCCCCCACGGTAGCGCGGTTTAAGCGCTAACGGTTATGCTCGGCGGTCACCGCCTTACCATGGGTCTTCACTAACCAGGTAGTGGTAGCACGGTGCTGGAAAAGGGGTGAGCTCGGTGATGGTCACCGCCTTATTGCGGATGGGTCGGTTGGACTCGACGGTAGCGCGAGGTTTCTTCGGCGAGCTCTATGGAGTCGAAGGGTGAGCTTGGTCGAGCTCACCGCATTATCGTGGGTCGACTCGGATGCAGCTCTGGTAGCATGGGCAAGTTAAGGACAAGCTCAATTGGCCAAATCGCCACACCGCGAATGGGTCGGTTTGACTCGGCGGTTGCATGGGGAAGCTTGAGGGAGCTTGACAAGGCTTACCGCATTACCATGGGTGGGTCGTCTCAGCTTGGTGGTAGAGACTTGGATGGGCCGGATGGGCTCGGACCGGGATTTGACCGAGTTGGACTCAGAGTCAAAGAGCGACAACAAATGCAATATGGACACGTGGTAGTTTGACTGCATTTTGGTTGGCCAAAGGCATTTGTGGCAACAACAGTAATTGTAGGCTGACTTAGGCTAGCAAACAGGACCCGATTTGGGTGATGGCATTAATGCCTGGGTGGTTCGATGCAGGATGATCGACATGGGAAGATCGATTGCATGATTGGATGAGAGATTCATGAACCTGATGGTCAGCGCCTGATTGATGACTTTTGATTGCATCGTATGACTTTGTAAGTCAAGTACAACAAGAAAAAAGAATAACTTCGAACTGTATGTTAGAACATAACATTGTAACAGTGAGAAATAACTGGAAGTTTTTGCTGTGAGCTGATAAGAGAAGACTGAACATTGTATGTAATTGTTTTATTACTGGAATACAATTGTCTTGACTTTGTGTGGTGGGTTTTTTACTTGAAAAGGTTTTCCCACGTATATCTTGTGTCAATCTGTGAATGCTTAATTTTGTTATCTATTTTTACTGGTTGTATTCATCTCCTGTAGTTTTTAGAGGCTATTTGAACCTATTAATTCTCTTCTCCCCTATTGTATTAGTGTTAAGGGAATGTATTCCGCACTGTTGGGTCCTTAGATCCACCCTGTTTTCCCTTCATTGGGCCCCTTCTGGGTATTGGTAGTTTTGCTAGTGTTGGGGCTGGTGGTTTTCTGGTTTGAGTTATCCTGCTTTGGATCATTTTGTTGGTCTCCCTATTGGACTATCTTGTTCATTTTATGGAAGGGGGGTGTTGCTCTATTTGTGTAGGTGTTGTTTGGCTTCTTGTTGGGCCTTTGTGCCTTTCTATTTGTGGCCTACTGTTTGCGAGTGTTGTTCTTTTACCAGGTTCTGTCAAACGGTGCTATGGCTACTTGTTTTGTTGTTGTGTTGGCTTTCTTCTCGGATCCTATGGAGGTGGATTCAATTCCTATGGAGGTGGAGTTGGGAGGTGATTGTCTCTGGATTCCTCAGTTGTTGATCCTTTTAAGGTGGACGCTTCTCATATGGAGGTGGAGGTTGAGGGTGTTGGATTTTTTAGGTGGTAGTGGACTTGTTGGTCATTATATTCTCTCCAATAAAGGGGAGCTCCCTCCTTTTGAGGTGGAGATGGAGTTGGCTTCCTAGTTCGAATGGTGGCTTGACTAGATTTTACAAGCTGTTGGATGCCTGGTTGATTCTAATGGTTCTCTTTTGGGTTCAAGGTCCCTGAAAAAACCTGGTTAAGGGTTTAAGGTCCCTTCAAAACCTTTGGGTTTAGGGTCTTAGGTAAAACCTATTTGTATTTGGTTAAGGGCTCTTGGCCCCTGTAATTCATTTATGTAGCTTGTGTTGTCCTGCTATGTTGTTAGTGTTGTTGTTGATGGGATACTAATGGTATATGGTTTATCTTTGATGCAACATGTTTTTCTTGGATAGGGTTACGGGTCCCTTCAAAACCATTATGTAATGGGTTTCGAGTCCCAATAAAACCTATTTTTCCCCATAATAAAAAAAATGTTTTGTAGCAACTAGGTTATAATACCATTGCTCACACATATAACATTATAAATAATTAGCACCCAAGACAAACTTCAACATCCATTCCATTGCCTCAACCATATCTCCCACTTGCACCTAATATCTAGCAGCGTAGTGGTAAATAATATGACCTTGTAGAACAACTTCACAACACTCTTGCTAAGATATCCTTGTGGGATTTGATTCAAGCATCCCCCCTTTATCATGACATACTCCAAAATGCTTTACAACAAGTTGTTATCCCTCTTAGTGTGCAACCAAATGATGTAGCAGTCCTAATTCAAGGTATGACCTCGGTCAACTTAGACATTACCTTTCATCAAGATGAGTTACCTCCATTAGAAGTGCAAAAACAAAATGAGTCTTTGATGATAGTGGCTATTATTAATAAATTTGGCATAAGGCATACCCTCATTGATAATAGTTCAACACTCAATGTTTGTAATGTAGACAAAATTGGAGTGGAAAAGAGTCAAATTCAACCTAATTCTTTATCTATACGTGGATTTGATAATGTGGGAAAACAATCGCTTGGTGTGATAACATTACTTGTTAAAGTTGGAAAGGTTACATTTCAAACTCATATTCATATCATGACTCAAGAACTCTCATATAATCTTCTCTTAGGCAGACCTTGAATTCATGCAATGAATGTAGTACCTTGAACATTACATTGTATAGTGAAGTAAAATTACAACAAAAAGGTCTATAGAATAAAAGTTGACCTCTAGTCTGAGAATTGTTTACAAAGTGAAACTTGAATGACAAATCCTCTTACAACATTGACACCAACTACAAAATTAGAATCATTACAAGAAGAAGAAGCGAAGTGTTTGTCATCAATCATGAAAATATTGGATGATGATTGAGGTTCCTTATATTTTACACCTACATTCATGGGAGAATACAAGATTACATATAAATTAGGAAAAAAGAAAGAAGCTGACATAATATCAACACAAGCTGAGTCATCAAAATCATGTGAGTCCACAACTTTTAGCAAAAAAGAGGAAAACACAAATTATACATCCACATACATGATGAGTGTGATCATGAGAAACTACCAAATCCAAAAGAAATGGAAAAAAAATATGGAAGAGGTTATGAGATTTTGAAACAACTTCGCTATAATGGAAAAGGATGTGGTGTTAAAGAACAAGTTATTTCACGTTCCTATAGAGCCTATCCCACAAGAAAAAAAAAGTGGTCTTGGTTATTATCCTTCAAAAGAAACAAAAGAATAGAAGAAGTCTTTACTTAATATCAATGTCATCACACAAAACACTCGCACGATAAATATACATCATGGTCATGATATTGCTTCATCTTCAAACACATGTCTTAGTGATGATTGGGGTGCATTAAATTTTACACCCACATTTAAAGGAGAGTACAACATCTCACAATCTAGAGACTCTTGTGTATGTATGACACCTTGTAGTAAGAAAGAAGTATCTATGTCACAAAAGAAAGTAAAATCTTCTACCATTCATCAAGAGGGTACTTTTTCAAGGCTTCTATAAGACTGCTTGATATCTCTCCCTCCAAGAACACAAAAGAAAGTTTATAACAAAAGTTCATTTTGTGCATATCATCAAACACATGGCCATTCTATCAATGAATGGAAGGATTTGAGTAATAAAATTCATCAAGGATTGTGGTGCTCTTACTTGTATTGATGCACCTATTTCCTCTAATTGATAATGATCTTCATCCTATCATGTTTCTCATCACCATGTGGCATTCATATCTTTATGTGTCTTGCTCATTGTCATTCATGGTGGTACAATCTTAGGTGCAGCCATATTTATCTTGGTATTAACATGATAGTCCTTGGTGGTTGTATTTGTCTCTATGCTTCGGGGTCAAGGATAACTAGTTTTTGGGAGCTGTGCATTCTTTTCAAGGATCTCCCTTCCTCTCTATCTACTTAAAATACCAACAAAGCAAGTATGTCGATATTTTAAGTGGGCGGTGTATTGTCCCTTGCTCATTGTTTTCATGTTCCCTTCTTAGTGATGATAAATCTCCTCAGAAGTGTGATTATTAAATTCAAATTATCTTATTGACATTGGCATTATTTAATTTTAGCATTAATAGTTTGATGTTTCTTGCTCCACTTTGTTCTTAGAGGTTGAACCTAGTGTAGCATTGGTATAGCATCTTGATCATGTTGTGGTGCCATATCAAAGTTATCAGGGAGTATAAATTTTGGTATGGTTGACGTATGGGAGCCTATAGACCTAGCATGACTTTCCCATTGCCAATTTTTTTGTGGGATCACACCTTGTAGACCTAGTGTGTGTTTCTCATTTTTGTCTTGGGGGCTCACATAGTGTATACTAGACTGCACTAGCCCTTGTGAGCATGTTTTTCATGGCCACCGAGCATAACAAAACTTGCTTGCCTATGGAGCCATGTGATCATGTTTTATGGATGTGGCATAATGCAAATTGCTAATCCATCTTTCATTCCTCTTTGTATTAATTTTGATATTGTATGTTTTTGTATCTTGTCTTGTTGCTTCATATCATACATATATGTGTGTCCCTTCGTGCTTATGTTGGTTTGCCATGGGATCTTGATCCTAGGGTCTTGGCCACCTCCTTGATCTTTTTCATCCTATTTTTTTAACATTTATAAATTTGGACCCCTCTTGACATATATTCATCTACTTTAGTGCGAGTTTGAGCGTAAGCTCATACTCTCACTAAAGTGGGGGCTAAATATAGTGTAGAAAAATGTACCCCTTTACATTTTCACACTACGTTTGAGTCCCTTAATTAATTGGACTAATTGAGCTTCTAATTTCCTAAATTATGTATTCCAAATCCTTATTGTTCCCATTTTTAAAATGAGAACCTATATTAAATAATTGCCAACATTAATTTAAACATCTTGGAAATTGTGTGTCCTAGATTTAGGTCCTAGGATCCATTCGCCCAACGACGAATGGGTCCTACTTAAGTGCCAAGATCCAATTTAAAATTTATTTTTGGTGGTATTTTAATGATTCAAATTCAAGTTTAAAATGTTAGCTTGTGGGATCTAATTTTTGAGAAATTGGATAAACACCTATAAATACAATTATTTTATCAATTCAATATTAAGAATTAAGAGGCAACTTTCAGAAGAGAAAATATTATTGTCAAGGGTTTTGAAGAGTAGATTTACTAGTCATCTACAGCAACAATAAAGATTATATAATCATGTCAAAGTTTATGCATCTTCATGTCATGTTTTGGAGCTAACATTGTGACTCAAGTTTCAAGCATTCAAGCATCAAATCAAGTAATCATTCAAGCCATTTCATGCAAGATCCAAACCTTAGAGTGGTGTGTTAGAATTCAGTCCTCTAAGGGAAGCCATTAAGGGTTTGGTGAGTTGTGACATAGGGTGATCCCACAATACTGGTTTATAATTTTTTACCAAACGGGACATTGAACTGAATTTTTTAACTAATTCTTCACTTTCAGGCACTTATAGCTGCTAAACCATGAGAAATTTGAAAATGATGCAAACTATTGATTTGTGGCATTTTGTATGTAGATTCTAAATATATATATTTTAAAATCTTTTGAATCAGATTGCATTTCTTTTTCCATCTCCTTCAAAAACTAGTTTTTACCAGTAAACACCATTTTTAAAGAGTGATGCTCACCATAAATAGCATAACTTTTTTCTATGAAGGATAAAATTCTATTTTTTTTGAATTTAGCTTTGTAACTATGATATCTAGCATGTTCACTTGGTTTCATAGTGTTTTCTTGAATATTTTTTCTTAATCAAGTTTTGAATTCAAACCAATTACCATTTAGGCATAGGCGGACCATAAGCAACATAAATTTTTTTGTATGTATCAAAATTCTTTTTTTTTAACTGGATCAAGGACATTAATACCTAGTCGGAACATATTTTTCAGATTTTTTTGTTGATAATCTACTATTTTTCCACATGTGCAAAACAAAGAGCTTGATTTTCGGTGAAAACCCTACATTCAAAAAAATAAAAATAAAAATATAATAATCAAATTAAATATATTTATAATTATACTTTTTGAGAAGCTTATAATAAGGACTACATACAAAAAATAAATTTTAAATGAATTCATTTGATCCCCCAAAAGGTAAATCAAAAGTGGTTTTTTATCAACATTTTGATAGGTGTAAAGGAGACTCTGTTATAGGTATGGTTTAAAAATAGTGGGGTTCTATCCTAGGGGGTTTCATTTTAGGTGGTTTGATCAAACACTCTTCAATTGGAATCCTTTAAATGGAACTTTTCAAGGCTTAAAGTATTATATTTTCTAAAAATATGTGATTTCAACAAAAATCAAGATGTCCCAAAAAGTGCAAACCACTATTGTGGGATCACCCCAAAGCATTGCTCATTCATCAAATTCTTTCCATTTGTTATTATTTCATTATCAAGATTTAATTACCAAACCGGGGTTTGACCAAGGCAAACCCCTATTCACCTAAAAATAAACATTTTCTCTTCTCTCTTTGTATGTGTAAATTTATAGGTGAAGAAGGATTAAAGATTGATCAAAAGAGAAATTTTGCAAAGTTTTCAAAGTTTTCAACATTGTTGTCAAGCCATAGAAACTTAGATCTTGAATATATTTCTGACTTTCAGATAGTGAAACCTAGGGCAAAACAAAAGCTCAAATCTTGCACCAAAGGACCCTCAAAGTTGAGGAAAAACCCTGTACAAAGACCCATTTTCCCTTGGGTGAATAAGTCGTTATAGGACACTCACAACCCAATTTTATGGGTAGGTTTCCCATATTTTTCAATTCCTAGTTCTACCTACAAATTAGTGTTTCCATTTCTATTATACTAGATCTATGCATTTCAAGTGTTAGGTCATGCAATTTACTCTGTTAAAGAATTTTAAATCATCTCCCAAAAGTGCATTTCAATCATTTCAGTCATTTTTTGTCATAAGAAAATAGTAGATCCTCCTAATAGGGTTGGTTCACTTCAAGGTTGAAAGTCAATCCTATCCTTGGGAGACCTCTTTTCTTAATGAAACTAGGGAAAGTGTAAGTGTGTTTAAAGCTTTTAATCATTTCATATTGAACACCCACTTACATTTTTCTTTATTTCAATATTGCATGTCACCAATAATAATAATGCATGAACTCTAATCATTGCATGAAGTAGAGAAATGTCATTAAAAGATCATATTGCATGTAAAGAGAATTTAAATTGTATGTTTATAACTAGTTTCATGTAAATTATAGTGAATTGCATGTCAATTATTTATTTACCGTCATATGCATGAAAGATGGAAGTACTAAAAAATGTTAATATAATCATTTGCATGAAAGGAATAAGAGTATTTTTTTATTTTGTCATCATTATGCATGTTATTGTCTTCTATGTGGGTTTTGGGTTACCTTCCGAGATAGGGTGTTGAATATGGACCAACAGAGAAGGACAATCCTATTTTTGGTATCTTCTAATTTCTTTTAGTGCTTTGGCCAAAGCCGTGTGTTCATTGAAATATTGAAAGTTACCTAGCAAATTTATTTATATGTTTCTTTGTCATATCTCGATTGTGGGACATTGTCTATTCATGATAGAAATGCATGTAGACACATCGGGCTTGCATCATAATTCTCTCCTACTATTTATTTCTAGGTTGCTAGGTACTTCATGCAAAGTTGGGTATTCTTCGAGTAGGAAGAATTTTGAGGAAGTGTAAGCTTATTGGTTGGGAAAAAACCCGAGCCATGTTCTCATCTCTTTAATTGTGGATGACTGTGGGGGTCGGTGGGGGTTGGAGACTATATTATATATCCTCACATTATTATTATATCATTGATTGCATTTGTACTTCCATATTGTATAATTATTTGACTTCCTCGCATGAGAGCCAAAGTTGTACTTTTGTATATCATATATATTATGCACTACACATATGAGGATGTGTTTTGATATTTATTTATCCAATGAAGTTGCATCATTTTTATTCCATGTTTATGAGATAATAAGCTATTTATTATTTTTGTGAGATTATTTTGGGTCACGATCCTTACATGGAGCCCATTACATTGATAACAATTAAAATAAATTAACATTCCTAAATTTTATTTTTAGGATGGAAGTATTCTCAAAGGGCCCTTTTGATATGGAATCAATCAATATAGTAGGTAGGGATCTACATTAAAATATGTGATATAGGAATTTTTAGATAAAAAAAAGAATCTTGATCATAATATTAAAAATAAGAAATAAATTGTGTATAAAATGTAATATAAATTAAAAGAAATAAGTTTACACACAAAATACATTTGAAAACATAGTTGCATTTAATTACTATTAAGTTTGATATACAATGGTTTAAAAATTACAATCATTTACAAATATATGAATATAATAATCCAAACTAAAAATATCTTCACAGATGTCACCTAGCATGATTAGCATTGAAGTGACTCAACTAACTTAGAATATGTCATAAAATAGGAGACTATAATTGACTAAGTGAGATGAAATATTTAGGGCTCTCAACTAGGAGGTTACAACAAAGTGAGGTGAAATATGTGATATTCTAATTTTATTTGTAAACACATGAGATAAATAACTAGAATAAGTGCAATTATCTTAAGTACAATGTTATATGTGTTGTATTATGTACCCTTTTATGCATCCTTGTCATTCCTCCCAAAAATAGTCTCTAATGTTCTTAAGAGAAAAAAATTCTAAGATATTGTTGGTGTGAAATTGAGCTTGAGGTGGAAACTGACCATCCTTCACAACAAGCTTTGAAGTGGTAGAACCATGGAAAGTTTGTCAAATTTTTATGTCAAAAAAGGATCAACATCTAATGAGGACTAATCAATAAAAAATATTTGCATGATGATTGATAGAAGGATCTAACTACCATGTGGACTCATAATAGTCCTTTATGTAATCAACATTGATTATATTATAACGCAACTATGCTATAAAATCAAGGTTAAAGGTAATCTCAAATATTTAATAGGGAGTAATGTAAGTCTTATACTAAATATATTTTACCTAGCTATGTGTCTTTTCCTAAAAATGATATTTGGCTAGGTATAAAAAAACTTTGTCATTAACCTAGAAAACATGTCGAATACAACAAGGATCCATGATTTGTTTCTTCTTTTCTTAAGTCTTTTGAAAAACTTGAAGTACTTTGAATACAAAGATTACAAGTGTTAAATATAGGATCAAGAACCTTATCTTTCTCTTTTAAGATATATTGTGTGCTAGAAGAGTTCAGGATAAAGCTAATTTGTATAAAGTCAAGGGATGAAAATAAAGGAAAATTGCTTAAATAGAAGAACTAGTCTTCTAGTATGGAGTGGATCTAACTATCTTGATAAAAGTGGTCGACTACTAAAAAATATAATCATGTCCTCATATTATCATAGGCAAACTACTCATTGGATTCATGAAAATTATTTCTCAAGGATGAGAATGAATAGGCAAAGGGATACTCTTTGAATGGTAGTTAACTATGAAGCATCTCAAAAACTAAATCACACCATGCTACATATGTGACTAGTATAAAAACCATTGTAGATGATGAATAGTTCCTTTATTTTTGAAATAGCCATCATAGTAGTGAGCTTCTTTGAAAAGAGTATTGTCGTGATTGCAAGGAACACAAAACCTATCAAACTTAAATAGAATAATCCTTCTTTCAAATGAAAGTTTGAAAGGTTACCAAGTTGGAAGTTAGATGTTGAAAGTAGTTTATAGCTAGCCAATTTAAAAATTATTTGCATAATAAGAAGTATAAGTATAAAACCACTATGTGAAGTAATGACAATAGTCAATGTGTGAGTTGTAGGAGGGAATCTCAAATAATTAGAAACCATATTTTTAGTGCTCTTTTTATACTTGATGACTGAATCAAAATATTTTATATAGGATGCTCATTTTATATGCCTTTCTTGTTCAATTTTGTTTGAGACTAAAGAAGTGAGTAGGAAATGATCTAATTATAAAAGAGTTCCATACCAGCATACAATGTCTCCAATATATTGATTGATTGCACCAAGGCATATAATTCTTTATCATAGGTGGAGTAGTGTTGTTTGGTTGTAAAAAAATATTTGGAATGATGGGCCTTTGAATGGTCATCTCACTTCAATACTATGATAAATGAAAACTAAGAATCATTTTCCTTGAGATAAAAAAAGGCCAAAATGCATCACTAACCATTTATAAAGACCCATCTTAATTTTGAAATTTTATCTTCTACATGTCCTTTTCTTGAGTTCAAACTTGATGATACTCAATTTTATTATTATTTTAGAGGTATATTTGAATTCTTGAATTTGATATAACCTGTCATCAACATAGGGAAGTGGATAACAATTATTGATTGTTTTGATTAGAGGTAAAAAATGGGTTTTGAAGGGCCCCGAAACCCTTTACAAAAAACAACTGATCCAAAAGATACAAATGACTAGAATATATCAACCAAACCACAACAAAGCAACAACAAAAAGTCAGAAAAAAAAGAGGAACCCAACCAACAACATTACATATTTTTTTAGAATATCAGCAGCCTCCACATCACATGCCGCATTCTTCAGGCCCTCATCCCCAACAACATACAAATCTTTAACAGGAGCTCCTACTTGAGCTTTGGTCTTGTTACGGGTCCTAGCCCCAGGCCCACCTGATTTAACCCCACTAATCAAAACATTACTCTTCTCACCACCCTTATCACCAAGCACCTCCCCTTCCATCAACATTCTATCAACACTAGCATCATCAACCTCCTTTCAAATTTTGACACTATCCACAAGAGAAGTTATACCAACAGATTAGAAATTGAACCCAGATTTATTCCCCTCCCCATCTTTATCCATATTAGCATATAGCCTTTCAATGTGATTTTCCAAGGTGAGGACTCTTCCTTCAAGATTCTGCTTCGTCAGAAGCATTTCCTCTGCCACAATTTTCAAAGAATTCATCATATCATCAATCTGATCTTGAATAGGGGAATCATCCACTTTTCTCATCACACCACGCACTTTCACATTTGTCATATTGAGTTCATGGAAAATCCATTTAAAATGATTATAGAAAATAATGGAGCCTTCATTGGTAGCTCCCAAAACATCAAAAATATTCTCTTTATCAATATTGAAAACATCCTTACCCTCAACATCCTCCTCATGCGAGGAGCTTACCTTGTCCAAGCCAACATCGACATCCTTTCCCTTATCAACAACAATCAACGTTTTGATTTTATGAATGGACTCCACAATCTCCGCAACAATTGCCTTTCTTTTCATCTACCTATTCAGGTCCACCATAAGAGAATCCTCAACACCCTGCCCCACGCCAGCCACAACCTTCTTGTCCTTTTGCAAATCCCTTAGCCCAATCGGAGAAACCACAACATCCTATCTTCCAACCATTTTAAGTGGAGAATCTAACTCCAACATTTTACTTGCGAACCTCACCACCAATTTCTTACTGCTTCCCATAATTAGATCCCTTTTTTCCAGAGCAGGGGGAGGCGAAGACACCTCACCGGTTGTATCCTTCTTCTCCTTTCTGCTACGACTCAACATTTCATTAGCCAACTCCTCACTACACGTGTCATAACCCTGATTAGGGCTCGACTCCTCTTTTTGAAACTTCCCCAGAGCAGGAGACTGCATATCCACATCCATGGTAGCCAGAGAGTCTGACACATAATCAACATCATCCTCAGACGTCGACTCTTTTTTCATTTTTTGCTAGCCAACTCGTCTTCAGAGTCCGTCTCATAATCCTCCTCCTACTTTTGCTACACACCCTTAGGGGCAGCAAGCGACTTAACCACTTCAAAAGCTTTGGCATAGTTAGAAATTAAAAGGATCAACCCCACATGAAGAACATGGTTCTTTGGATTTTTCTTATGATCTGTAATGCTAACATCCAAAGAGGCCAAAAGGTAAAAGGGAAAGGAAATCCTTTTCTTATGTCAAAAATGGTTAAGCAAAACAAAGTGATAAGCGTTTACCACAGAGTACTAACCTTCAAGGGAAATGAACCGCATAATATCCTCAACCACATCCCCCCACAACGCCTTGATAGATTTCCTCTGATATCCCCCACTCCTCGCCGTGCGAAGGTCTTGAGATTCATTTCCTTTAAAGAACATTTTCATGGAATTCTAAGCTTCCTTTTTGTCTCTAAAGAATTTCATACCCTCCGTCGACAAACTAGTAATTTTAGCTATGAGGTCTTCATTAACATCAAACTTCGTACCTCCAAGTTTTAGAACCCTATTATTCCAATTTTTATCAAACAAAGTAGTCGTCTGAGGGTTATTACCATGTAGCCTATGTAGATAAGGCGTCAACCCTCCCTTCTCAATAATTTTCCAGACCTCTGGCTTTTTCTTTACCACGTCGCATGAGAAAGGCTCTGCACGATTTCTGTCTCCGCCCATGGCTGTCAAACTAATAGAGTTGAGAATTTTCACAACTTTAAAAATAATGAAGAAAAATCTCAAGAAAGCTTTGCTAAGAATTCCCATAATTTGTGTGAAGAAGGAATCACGACATAGGTGTTTAATTATCCTAGTGTTCTATTCCCTACAGATATCAACCTCTATACCATCAACTCGATCCAAATCCTGCTTACCACTCCTCCATATCATAACCCTCCACGTGATGAAAGACATGCACGCCCCAAGCCATAATAAATCATTAATCACCTTATATTCGAGCATCATGATTAATAGTTGTAATAGCTTCTATAGGTAGAGGGTCGTTCAAACCCCATTCCCTAGCCCCTCTAACTCCAAGATTAGGAAAAATATCAGCAAGGCCATTTCCCTCTCTCAAAATATGAGAGATCCTAGATTAAAATCAACTAACATACTTGCTTAAAATAGATAATCCAAGAAGTTTTTTCCAAATCCACTACATAACCCCCAACTTATAACATCATAGTTGCTCATACACATATTTCAATTTCATACATTATATTACAATTTCTTATACTTCTTACACTAGCTAAGAATGGTATATTTATTAGCACTTGTTGTCTTATGTGAAAGGGGGTGTCTAATTCTCATATGGTAAGTTTTAAATCTTTTTTTAATCTTTCAAAGTGGTATATAATAAATGACATGTGGCAAAGAGTACCAACTTAGATGGAGCACTCATATTCCCATGTAGGACTACACAAAGTGCATGATAACAATTGGTCCTAACAATATCCTACTTATTGTATACATTGTACAAAAACAAAGAAGACTAATAGTTGGGAGAAGAGATGCCCTTACCCAACCTACACCAAGTATATTTAGTTTTGCTCACTATCTTAGTGAGAGAATCAACACATTATCCAAGGTATCAACCTTTTAAATTAGTACCTTACCATCCTCCACTATAGCTTAGACAAAGTGAAACTTATATCAATATACTTTGTGTGAGCATAAAAAGTAGGATTACTTGTAAAACTAATGACACTCTAACTATCACAATTAATCTTTGTTGTCATGATTATAAATATATATCCAAGCATAGTCTCTACTACCAAATTTCTTATTTACAAGCATGTGTAGCAACTATATACTACCTCATTAGTGGAAAGGATAACAACACACTGCACCTTTCTCATTAACTAGAAATTCCCTCTATAAGGTAAAATGCATAGCCACTTTAGACCTCATGTTATTCAAACCTCCACCCCAGTCTACAAAAAATCCCTCTATGTATAATATCATGTCCACATCAATTTTCCATCGTTAAAAATAATAATCATAAGTTCCATGAAAATACTTGAAAACCCTTTACACATTGGTCTATTATTCCCTACCAAGGTTAAACATAAACATACTAAAATATCCTAGTAGTTGGACACTATTTTGTCTAGTTAAAATCATTACACACATAATAATTCAAATAACACTTGAAAAAGGAACATTAGACATGTCTCCAAGCTCTTTATTATACTTAGGATATTGTTCTAAAAATAGTTTTGTGCCAACTTGAAAGGGTACATTCACTAATTTCTATTATTCATACTAAACCTATACAATCTTTTGTTAACATACTTCACTTGGTTTAACCATAAATTAATGATAGGATGGTCCCTCTTACTTTTCATGGCTAATATGCTCAGTAGCCCCTAAATTTATCATATCAAACTTCTTGTATGGTTGAATTTTAACTTGTTTAATAATATCTTTGTGGTTTTCAATATGAAACATATATCAACATATCCCGATTCCCACAGTCTAACAAAAACATATATCGACATATAATGTACTATGATTACAAGATGACCATCTATATAGTTATAATAAGCACATATTTTATTATCTTGACCATACAAAAAACTCAAGTTGTAAAACATTGGCATTAAAAATTGTGTGCCTCATCTTGGGATATTGTTCTAAACCATACAATGATATTTTTAGTTTACAAAATAGTTTTTCTTTCCCTTCAAAAACATTTTTTTTAAGTTGTGACACATAAATATCCTCTTTTATATCCTCATGTAGAAAAAAATTCACACCCATTTTCTCTACTTCAAAATAAAAAGCAACAATAATAAAAAGAGCTAATGGGATTCAATTTGGTAGGATTATAGAAATTTTCACCAAAATATATTTCCTTGACTTGGGAAAAATATTTTTCTACTAATCTAACCTTTTACTTTTCTAATTTACATCTACATTGAATTTATTTTTAAACACCCTTATACAACCCATGGGCTTTCTTCCTTTAGGAAAATCAACTAGAGACAAAGTCTTACAACTTTCTAAAGCTATAATCTCCCCCTTCATGGATTCTTTCCAAAACTTTATTTTGAAGAGAGAGACATATTCCTCTATAGATCTAGGTTCATTTTTAGTATAATATAACTAAAATAAACAACAAAAATCTAGTGGGTCATGATTTTCAGCTTGTTTATGCTACCTTGTAGACCTTGTCAAAGGTGGTGGAGTAAGATATTTACCTTGTTCTTCTTATAAATTTTTATGTTAATTAGATTCTTCTTTACCCTCTTATTTTCTAACATGTTCACGTTCAAATTCATATTATCACCCTTATTTTCTATTGGTTGTTCAAACCGAGGAAATCAACTTACTTCCCTAAAAACAACATTTACAAAGAATAATTTTTGAGTCAATAGATTCCAAAGCTTACTAAATTTTAACATTTTCACTATAAGCAATCACAATATAATTTTATTGTTTGAAATATAACCTCAATCATTTTTCTTTAGACACGTGAACATAAGCCTCATAACTAAACACTTTCAAATGTGCATGAAAGGCTTCTTTCTTATCCACACTTCTTGTAATGTCCAATTAACAAGAGAAAGTGTAGGAGACCTACTTTCTTCATCTTAGAAATTTTGTTCCAAAAAACACTACTTGACATGCTTCTAGCTCTTTTTATTAATTTTATGCTTGTTCTCTCAACTATCCCATTTTTTTTGTCTAGTAGTTTCCTATTTTACAATCCCATTATGTTTACAAAATTATTCAAATTATTTAGATAAATATCCCCACCTCCTCCCCCAAAATTATTTGATCTCAAATATTTTATTTCCTTTTCCTTGTAAGTTCCTACTAGCAACCTAAATTCTTTAAAAAAAAAAAAAACTTCAAAGTTGTTCCTTATAAAATAAATCCAAGATTTTCTTAAGAAATCATCTATGAAGGTAACATAATATGAGATTTAGTAAGAGATATAATATCCATTGGATCAAATACATGACTATGAATTAAATCTAAAATCCATGTTGCTCTAATACTTGAAGGTGAGAATTTAAATCTATTTTATTTAATAAACACAGTGCTCATAGCAATAAAAATTATGAGGACAACTAGACAACACCTTAGAAATATTTTTATTTTTTAATTTTTTAAATACTCTGTCACATATGTGGCTCAATCTCCAATGCCACAATATTGACATATCAATAGATACATTTCTAAAAACCATAATAGAATTACATAATGTAACATAATGGATTTCTAAATAAACTACCACACCTAACATACTTTTCCAAAAAATCTTCCTTAAAACCAATTTATAACCATGCTTGTCAAAATAAACATACACATCACTATCATTCTATTTATAAATTAAAACAAGATTCCAACCCAACTTAGGAATATGCAATATATTAGACAGTGTTTTTGTTGAATCATCACCACTTGAAGTAATGTTACCTTACCTTGACCAACTATCTTATGAGAACTTCTATCACCACTTAAGAGATTCTTTTCCACTATATATTTTTTAACTCCATGTACCATTCCCTATGTATATGAAGAGATGCATCTAATTTATTAAACCATGATTTATCACTAGTAATGTTGATAACAGTCATCAAGCATCACCACTAAAATCATTGTTAGAGGATTTATTGGTAGTGGAGTCATCATTATTTTTATTCTCTTAAAGATATAATTTCTTAATGTGCCCCTTTTTATCATAATTATAACACTTAATTTACTCTTACCAAGAGTTTTAGATTTTATCTTAGACTTAGATTTTTGTCTATCACCCTTTTTTACTCATTTTTTCTTAGTTGGACCCTTTAAAAATATTTAACTTTAAAAGAATAAATCATATATTTATTAATAGTATGATAATATACTCTTCAATATTAGTCTCAAAGATACTGCCCCAACTAGTTAAAACTTAAAATTCTCATTACTTAATTAACGAAAAAAGAAAAATGATAAATTTTTCATCTTCATCCAATTTGACATCAATTGAACCTATTTGAATCATAATCAAGTTAAATGCATTTATATGCTCAGCTACTAAGTTTCCATCCTTCATTTTTAATGAATACAACTTCCTTTTCAATTTTTTTCACAGTTGTCTTAGTTTGAATATGTTTCCCTTATCTTTTCCAATAACTTATGAGCAATAGTTACCTCAAATGCATGCATAAGAATAGAATTAAAATACCAAACCTAATCGTGTTTATTTTCTTATTACCATTTTTTCTAGTATTCCTCCTTCATATCAACATGATTTATACATTGGGTCATTGCAATTCATTGATCGAGCTTTGCTCCAAAAGATCTCCCATCTTTAGGTTCCAAAGTTCAAAATTTTAACCATTGAACTTTTCCATCTCACACCTCAAAGAGATTTATATTAAATCTATATTTTAGATCTCATTTCAACCCAACACAAATTATCCCCTATATAAAATGAAAACAATACAAGAAAGGTGTCCCTTTCTTCACTAAATCAAGCCAAATAAAGATTTGATAGCAAATATTAATTTTATAATGTTTATTCTTCAATTAGGAACATCAAAGTGAATTAAAGTATTCCAACATAAGTTAGATATAATATTTAATGAGAATTAAACAAATAATATTGAAAGACAAAAAATAGAATTTAAGGAAGCAATGACAATATTATTTCCCTACAAGAACCCTTTTGATTAAAACACCCAACCTCAAATATAGATCTCACTATATTCACTTTGAATAAACCCTATAATATGATGAGAAAATACCATAAGTGATGCATCCTCTATGTCAACACTCCAAAAGCATGTTGATAGATACCATAATTAGAGAGCCTAACATTCTTGCAATACCATCCAAATTGATGCCCAACCTATATGCCAAAGCATTAATATATAGTCAAGGAAGACCAAAGAAATCACCAATTTCTTAAAATGATGAGCCCAAATAGGCATCAAAATCAATGGTTTGGTCGAATTCCTTCACACATGTGAGACCTCTTAGAATAAAATGCAACTCTTATACTTTCCTAAATAGATAATCTAATATTCTTTTTTCCATGTCTATTTTCTAATTCCATCTTACAATGCCATACATGCTCTTACACATTTTACAATGTCATAGATACTATTGTGATTTCTTACACCTCTTAGACTAGCTAAGAATAGTAGATTCATTACCAACTTTTTGTATTATGTGGAATGGGGTGTGTTATTCCCATATGGTAAGTTTTTATCTTTTTTAAACCTTCCAAAGTGATATACACCAAATGCATTGTGGAAATATTAACATATATCCCTATTTAAATATATATTTAATAAATATAAACATTAGGAATATGAAAAGTATACAATAACACCTACTCCTAACACTGGTTTGTGTTGTATGATATGTGTAAGAGAGCATTGACATTAGGGGTTGAAAGTAGACTAGGCGAATTGTCTTTGACTTACTAAATATAGCCATGTGTGAGAGTATGTAAGATAAATTAATTGATCTAATTTGGACTACTTGGGTTAACTAGGTGGAATCCTTGTTTATAGAAATTAATATTTCCATGGAGGGAGTTTCTATTTTTGGAGTTTCGTGGTTCCAATTGGACCATTTGACCCACAGAGTGGAGCTTGTTATTTTAAAAACTACTATTGGTTTTCTATTTCACCTCTTTCCCATAATTATAGTGCTTAGCTATGGATTTTACTATAATTTTGTATGACACATACATGCTTTTAAAATTTCTCTTGATATAGGATTAAAGTCTAGGATAGATCAAAATATGTATTGTATTGCAGTCAATTTCATTGATAATATATTAGAGTGATGTTTTTGAATGATTTTTTGTCATGAGGGTTTCTTAGAGTAATGATTTGTATATTTGTGTGCTTTCATGTTATCATTTTGTTAAAATAATTTAGCTTTCATAACTTATATTTGTATAGTTTTCCTCATTAGATTATCAATATTTCCTTTTATTTGGTACCGAATCTAGTAATCTTGTTAAATCCATGTGATGAGGCTATTTTTACCATGTAATAGTCTTTATTTGAGCAAGATAACCTCAAAGGTGAATCTAAATTTTTAAGTTAAAAAAATGGAAAACAAATCTAGAATGAAATTGAGAAATTCAATAGCCAAGAATTTGAGCTATGGAAACTCAAGATGGATGATTTCCTTGTAGATTAGAATCATTATTCTAGAGAGATACTACTAATAACTTGTGGCAAAATATTTCCCATGACAGTCTGGCTGGGCGGAAAAATGACTTGTCATTGAGGCAGAAGCTCAGGACATTCTCGCTAGGCTGGCACGAATGGGAATTGTAGGTTGGGAAGATTGAACATTTATTGTTGCAGGCTCTTTTGTGGGATTTGATACGTGGGATTGGACGACTGTAATGAAGTGTTAATGGCTTGAGGCTACGGTAGACAGGGATGACGACTCCAAACATGTATTTTAGGTGGTGTGATTAATTATATACCCTTCATCACCTCTCCATTTGCATCACACAACCATGGAAACATTGGTCTGTCTCAGAGCTACGCGTAAGCTTTGGAATTTCTTCGGCCACATTTCATACAATAGGTTGAAGTTTGTTTTCAAGGATTGGGACCCCCTAGTTCTTGGGGCTGCGCAGCTACTTTTGGGAAGCAAATACATGGAATCTACAAAGAGGTAACGCATGAATGTGGACATAGCGTCGTATTTCGTGGCCTCTCTTTTAGATTTGGAGGTCCCCAAGGCAGTAACTCTCCTGATGGCGCGCAAATTGATCATGGGAAACCTATTAGGAGGTGTGGAGGATGTAATAATCATAATAGAGTTGGGCATGGAGCTTCCTCGACCAAGAGATATGCACAAAGCGTTTTTTCCTGGGGTATTTGTGAAATGTTATCCATTCCTCTTGGACTTGAAATGGGAGGCGCTGCAGGAGCATAGGCATCGGGCTAGGTGTGGCCTCATATTCTTAAAAAATCACTTGTATCTAGAACTGACTGGTGGGGTGGACTGGCATAGGCACTTTCACGAGTACCTGAGGCAGAAGGGGTGGAATTCAACGAGTGAGCTGGTGTGTTCGTGCCTTCTTTGGTTTTTTGGCTTCTACTGGTCAATGTGTCGGTGGGTGTGGCAGTATCCTCTGGTGTGAAGTCTTTGCAGTCATGGGTGATAGGTGGTGAGGGCATGGTCTCCACTATTTTTGGGGCTAGGGTGGTGAAAATGCAAATATGTATGTCATGTTTTGGCATCTCCTATGTCTGTTAGTCCTTCAGGATAGGGTGGTCAGGTGTTTGTGGTTATTTTGACCGTGCTAGAACAGGCAATTGACACATGGTGTCTAAATAGTGAATGTAATTCTCTTTTGATGATTAATACAATACCTTATTTACGTACCAAAATTTTTTTTTGGGAAAATATTGAGACTTTATAGATAAAATCTTATATTCAAAGAGCATGTATTCCCTATGAATAATTCGGTATCCGAAAAATTCACCGTCAACAATTCAATTCCAACAATTCACCACCAATAATTTACCACCAACAGTTCATCATCGTGACATATTCATCGAGTATACAATTCACCACCAACAATTCATTATCATGGTATATTCATCATGTATACATTTTTTATGCGTTTGATAGAATCTCTATACTTTTTCTTTTTTGGGTACTCTTGGCCACTTAAATATTGAAATACCATGGTAATAAATTGTTGACGGTGAATTGTATATGTGATGAATATGTCACAACGATGAACTATTGGTGGTGAATTGCTAGCGATGAATTTTCCTAGACTCAAATAATTCATGGTTACTCCATGACAAAGCACTTGAATTCCTTCAACACCATCATAATTTAGTTAGTATTATTTTATGTGAAGATGGATGAACACGATCAATGCATTATATTGGTGCATTTAATGCTTGGTTATTGGGACAAACTTGTGATGGTGATTAATTGCACCTTTTCCAAGTTAAAGTTGTAGGAGGTTGTGGGGACCTTGTTATCAAATGAGATGAGATATATATTCATAGGTTCCACCAAGGATTCCTTGATCATTATAAGTTTTTTGAATGATAAAGTCAACTATTAAGAAGGAAGATGATATCCAAATCTAAAGGTATATCTATGTCTCCTATAAGTTAAAGGTAAAATTATAGAATTATGAGAAGACTTGACATATCAAGAACCAACGAAAAGTGAAGAATAATGAGAAGGGATATTATGGTGCTTCATGTTAAAATAGTGATGAATTTGGAGACATGTTCCTAGGATATTCATGTATGCATGCATATGATGGTACATGGTTAATTGATTCTACAGATGTTTTTCACATATGACTGCTCGCGAGGAGTGGTTATTTATGTATAAAAGATATAATGGAGGAGAATTATTTTTAGGAGAAATAAACTCTCACAAGATCATTAGTCATGGAAAGGTCAAGTTGATGTTTAGAGATGGGAGGGTCAAATTCTCTAGTATTCTACACATTGCAATTTTAGCTTAGAAAATTGATTTACATAAGTAAAATGAGTTATGTAGTGTGCAAGTTATTTTTAGTAACGATGATTGTAAAATAGTTATAGGAGTTGTGGCATTGGAAAAAATATATATTTTTTGGAATTTTATATTTTTACTTGATGCTAGTATGATGGTTCAATGCAATACTTTAAATATTATTAATACTAAGAACCATAAGTTTCCAAATAAGAAGAATTTATTGTGATATGACAAAATGGGACTTGAATTGATAACAAAAGGCCTTATATCTGTAAAATCCATGGTTTTTGTTGAGCGTTCTTTAGATTTTAATTTTTATGATCATTATATATGTGGAAAACAAAATTATGTTCAGTTTTACATGGTTTATACTATTAGCGATGGGATTTTACATTGATTTGAACATTGATGTTTTTTAACATGTTTTAGTTCTTTCACTATGATTTTTTTAGTTGTGTTTAATTTATTAATTATTTCTCTATGAAAATACATGGTTATTTTTACTATAAATATAAAACCTTTATAGGTTCAAATATGTTAAGGCTCTTTTCAATAACCATAGATGGAAGAAGACTAATGTCTTGAGAATCAATAGCGATAGAGAGATTTTCTCTATAGAGTTCAAGAAGTTTTATAAGGATATTTTAATTTAACTAAAGAACAAAACTACATACACCCTAAATAGAATGAATTTATAAAAAGTATGAACAAGACACTAGTGAATAAAAATAAGAGTATGCTCAGTGGTTCTATGTTACATTACAAGTAGTTATAACTACTTATCTTATCAATATATTTCCTACATTAGTACATATCAATAAAACCCTAGATGAGGTTTTAATGGATAATAGTCCATCTCTTCAACATCTATAATTATTTAGATGTGATACACACACACATGTTCCAAAAGAGAAGAGGTCTTATTTAGACAAAAATAGAGAATTTCATCTTCATTAGTTATAGTGAATATGTGAAAGGAAATTAAATTTAGGATCACAAAATAGGAAAAGTGATGTATAGTCAAAATATAATCTTAAAAGATTTAAGATCTTCTTCTTGTATTGAGAAATCAAGATATGAAGAGAAATATGAGGTGCAGTTTTTGCCCAAGACTAAGGAAACTATATTTGAAGAGAAATTAGAGGTTCAAGAGGTATCTTTAGAGAGATATTATCAAGAGGATGATTCATAAGAGGAATAATAACCTAAAAATTCACTTGTGAGGAGGTCCACTTGGTAAAGAAGATATCCATAAAGGTATATCCCACTAAATTTATGTTGTATTTTGTATTATATTGTAATAATGATGAAATTAGAGTCATAGAGGAAATTGAGTTAGAGGATAGGAAGTCTTGGAAGGACATAAATGAGGAGATGGTGGCTTTGAAGAAGAATGGGACATAGGATTTGGTTTAGTTGTCTACATGAAGAAAGATTTTTGATTTCATATTAATTTCCAAGAAGAAATTTAGTTATGATGGTAATATTGAAAAGTATAAGGCAAGATTGGTTACTATAGGTTATTCCTAGGTTGAGGGAATAGATTTTGGTGATATCTTATCATGATTTTCTAAATTATCTTTCATTATATTTGTTTTATATATTCTTGTCACATTTAGCCTTTAGGTTGAGTAAGAAATGCTAAAAGACATCATTCTTGCATGGGGATCCTAATGAGGAAATCTACATGTCAAATCCATATCACTTCATAGTAAAGTGAAAATAATATTTGATTTGTAGGTTAAGGAAACATTTTTAATACCCATAAGTTACCATGGATAAAACTCAATAAAACAATAATATTTTTTGTTAACCAATACATGCTACAAGGTAGTATGTAGAGCAAACAATAGGTGCCATTTTTATGTGTGATGCCACTTGATACCAATAGTAAAATGAAGAAAAGTTTTAAGGAATGGTCACAAAGGAAGAATATTAGAATGAAAAATGAGAAGGATGCACAACTCACATCCTCATTTTTCATACCTAATACTATAGAAGGATAAAATAAGAAGGAAAGAGGTGCCCAATGAGATTGGTTCCTAAAAGAGTGTTACCCCTATGATAACCAAGCTCATAAAAGGAAATAAGTGCAATACAAAGAGAATGTTTATAAAATAAATATCTAAGCAAATTTTATTCATAAACCACTAGATATATTATCCTAGTAATAAATCATTAGTGGATTTCTGTGTTATCTCTAAGTCTGCACACTCAAAATAATATCTAGTAGCTTTTAAAATATCTAAATAACAATATGAAAATAAAATAATAAAATAGTTCACATGCAAATAGAGCAATACACATGACACAAGACTTCATTTAGAGAAAACCCGTTTTGGTGAGAAATTATAGGAAGGGTATGCTAGAAATATCATCATATTTAGTGTTAGTATATAGAGTAAAATTTTATTTAAAATGGTCGTAAGGAGTTTTAAAATGTTAATCAACCTCCCATACCTTCACTCTACTCTTATAAACATTAAAAAAACCCTAAATACACCCTCTATATAGTTGATCTTTGATGAGAATTTTTCTATGAGCCAATTGAACTTTCATTCCTCTTCTTTGGTACCCTAAATACTTCTTTAACTACCAACAATGGGAAATCCATAGTTTGGGAATGGTAATAGTCACCTAAGATCATTGTTCCAATTATCTACTAGACGCCCACATGTGTAACTCAATCTTGGACATAATCACTACTAAAAGAAATATGAAAGGTTGTTTGACAAAGAGGAATATAAATTATCTCAACCTTTTGTAGTTGAATAATTTTCTAAACATGTGTGAAAATTTTATGCCCCAAAATAGCTACTAAGATGAGAATAAAAAAGCATGGCCCCAAAACCACATATAAGGGATAAAAATTAGTCTTGTTATATTTATTTACCCTAGAATAATTTTTAGTGTAATGGATCAACCATAATTGAACTATGAAAAATACATGTATGGATAATTTTCATGGGGATGTTCCTAATGACCTCTGAGACATGTACATAACCAAACTCCACCTTTTCCAACAATCCCAACATTGTTGAAACCAATATAAACCACTTAATAAAATGACTAGCAAAAGATATGTTTCCAAACAACCTACAAAATGTTACCACACAAATAAAACAATTTATAAACCACCTATAGTAGCTTCCAAAACACCTAAAATATATTATAACACAATTTAAACAACCTATTAGATATTTTTAATAAACTTCTAACACTTGCAATAACCTACACAACTCTTGTTATAACTTGAACAACACTTGTAACACTATTAGAAGTGGCCTACAAATGAAAATATAATATGTTCCTAATTATGGGGCCTTCTCAATCCTAATTATGAAACTGATTTTAGATTATTACTCCCTAACCAAGGGGATTTTGGTCCCTAAAATCCTCAAAACATAATCAAATGTGGGAAATTTTTGCCCACATCGTCATGAGACATCCACTTAGCCTTATTTGAGAACTACCCTTTCTCACTAATCAACCACATTTCTCATTATCCTCACTTAGCATTCCTAAAATTATTATTAAGAATAAAAATTCCTCCAACTTTTCCAACTCTTCTATTATAAAATCATCCAATGAAGGAAGAACTACAACCTCTTACTCTTCATCTAGCATAAAATTCTTAAACACACATAACTAGTCAACATTAACAATTGAAAATATCTTCATATACTTTGGAGATTCCAAATAAAATAATTTTCCCCTACCTACTCAATGATATTAAATACACAAAATAATAGAGGTTTCAACTTCTTGAAGGTCCTTGTTATCTCTCTTTACTCAAGTAGACCCAAACGATGTTACCAACATTAAATTTATGTTTTGTTATGTGGTAATCATGATGTATCTTATACTTAAGATGAGAATCCTTCAATCTCATCTTACACCCCATAGTATATTTACCTAGCTAGATGAAATACTTGCATATGTGTGTATGTTTGTAACTTTGATGGAAATAAATGTGAATGCACTTTGTTTATAGGAGTCATTGGAAATAGAATGAATAAATGGTTGATGTTATATATGTCTTATTTTGACTATTGAATATATATTGCAAATGATTATTTTGTGATCAATTGACTACCTTTGCAAATGTGACAAGTTGGTTGAAGGTGCAGGTTCATGCCTCCGGAAGGGAGGGGAAGTATCACTCATGAGAAGGATTTTGGTCTAGAAACCCTTCAGAGAGTCTAAATTGAGCTTCACACACTCACTGATAGATTATTCAAGTCAATAGTTTAGGTGAAGGTAAGATACTTTGAATTGATTATTAGGAAAGGTTTTGTTTGTTTGTGAAGTCATGCTTGAAATAAGTGTTTGAGTCTCTTTGCATTTTTGAGTACTTCTTTAAAAGTATAATCGATGAGATAAATACATATGATGTATACATACATACATATACACATGTCCATGATGAACTCATGCACATAAGCATACAAAGATAGTCATATCTACACATGCCTATGGGCAAGTTACCCATATGCATGGGAAAATTAAAATGGATAAAGTGACATGTAGATATATATGTATATATATATCTAATGTATAAATGTCAATCGATATTATTGCTTTATGATTGAAGGTAATGTTATATATGGGTATGTGCAGGATCATGATGGGCCAAAAAGTGGCGATATGTAAGTGATATGATGACCCATGTGGCTGATGACATTTTTTTTAGCGAAAATTGATGAAACGAAAAGGGTTTTAAAAGGAGATTCTCAGCTTTCCACCAATATAAATTATGCTTTACTTTGAATTTAATAAATAATTATTATTCATTTTCTATTTGAATTATGACTAAATTCTTGATTGATTGGCTGATTGAAAAACATCTATAGCTTTCAAACGGTATCACATTTTTTGAATCTGAAACATGCGTCACGTTCTATAGGATTAAGAAATAAAGAATTAAATTTCATGAATATTTTACCAAGTTAAGGTGGTCAGACATACGAGTTTTTATATTTTCTAAATGTTGTAACAAAAAATTCATAATTAATTATTTACGTGGAAATAAATTACAAAAAAATATGCATCACATCGGGACACGAGTCCTCTACTTATATCTATTATATTATTAAAAAAATATTATCATTTTATTGTGATTAGGGTGGTTAGACAGACACCTACTTCTTATTTTTTCCCTGAAATTTAAGTATTACTGCATTGAAATTTCAAATTTTCACCAAATAGATTTTTTTAGTTTTTAATTAAACCTAGTAGTTTAGAAACTAAATTAAATTTTTTATAGATTCTATTCTTACATATTTTTTAAATAATATAGATAACTTATTCAAAAATTTACGTCAAGTTGCCTAACTTTGATTTTTCTGAATTTTATTGCCACTTAAGGGCTTGATTTTTCCATGATGATCTTGCACATACCCATATATGATGGATATATATGTATATAAGTATATATATATATATTGATGTACATATATGTATTGACGTAAAGGCAAATGTCCATACAAGTACATATGTATATATGTATATATATACCTATGAGATAATAGTTTGAATATTAATGGATATAAGCTAATATATTTATTGAATGAAGTATATCGATAATCATATGATTTGATATATATATATATATATATATAGATACATATATATAATAATGTATCAAGTTATATATATATGTATATCATATATATTATTGTTATTGATAACATATTATAATGATTGTTAAATCATTGTTTTAAATGAAGTGATGTTATTATTGCAAACCATGCACATATACTATGTAACCATAGTATAATGTATATTAGATTAGTGATTGGCGCAACCATATAGCGTACAAAATGCAGTGCTAATAACATATGAAATTAATTAAATTTGTTTACATAGTGAACGTTGTATAAGATGAAAAGGCGTGGCATACATAAGACTTGGTCAACATATATCATAACGTTGTTTTCAAATGATTTAAAAGCTCTGACTCTATCAAAGAGCAACAAACACTATATCTCTGATGTATTCTTGCTGTCATATAAGGAATCGACTTGTTGTGTTTATTTACTGAGTAATGTGTTGTAAGTTCGCAAAAACCATGCAACTGAGAAGTGTTGATCCATTCTCCTTGTTACTAGCCTTTAGAAGCTATATATTTTGTATAAATAGAGGCATTCTATACCTCATTGAGATGCACAATTGCACTTTGCTGTATAATTTCTAAGAGTTGCTCTATTTTCCTGAGTTTTGTGAGTGTTTTGCAAGAGTTTGCTGCGAGAATTGTGAGAGTGTTTGGGAAAGTATAGAAGGTATTTGTTGCTAAGTTGCAAGTTGTTTGTGGAGGCTAGGATTGGAAACCAGCTAGATCAGTTGGAGCTTTATTCTTACATGCATGAGGAACCCTACTTTTTTATGTTTGTTCGTTTTGATGTGATTATATTTTGCTTGATTGTTGTTTGAGAAGTATTAAGCTTTAGGAAAGATTGTTTCCAACATTTGAAAGTAGATAATCATTTGTGGTTATAGATTAGAAATATCTATTATTTGAAGTGATTGTACATACTCCATAGTAAGGAGTGATTGTTAGGTAGATATATAAATATAGTAGAAAGTACTCAATAGAATGGGGTCTTTTTAGCTTATAGTTAGACTTAAATTGATAGGTTAAGGAACACTTGTTTAACCTAGTAGATGGGTCGTAGATTGCTTAGAATTGATAGGTTGTTCCTGGGGTTGTAGACTATCCTATGAAGGGAATTACCTAAGCATAGAATATAATTGATCTTAACAAATCGAGTTAGAATGTTGGATGAGTGCATGATGTCCATTTCAAAATAGGGTGATGAATACTTTGGCCAAAGTGGTGTAATTCATCACTAGTTACACTCCCAGTTCATTGTGTACCTTACTCATTCATGCTAGTTTGAGATTATCATTCATGTAGAACATAGATGTGTCATGTGATGAAGTTCTAGTTATGCAGGCCACAACACCAACTTAGATTAGGCTAGTATTATGTGGTTTCTAGACCAAAGCTCTTCCTTGAAGGGTAGGGCTATCTTACCATATGTGGTAGATGTGTGGGGGACCCCAATTAGTCCGTGGATGGCGGAAAAGTGCTTGAGTGATGCTTCTCCTCCCAGTCAGCAAGCCAAATATTTGAAAGGGGGTTTCCTGGATCAAATGTATTTCTAGTGCCAATGAAGATCGGTTGAGCTATGTATGTAACTTGTATCTATTTCTTTGAAAGATGGAAAATTTATTTATATTGGGAATATGAAATCATTTCTTTGGAAATATTGTACTTAATTCATAGAATGAATAAGAAAGGTATTTGTTACTATCATGTGTGCATTTTATCTTATATTGGAAGGGAAATTTTTATTGTTGTGTTTAGCCTTTAGATTAAATTCACTTGTGGTAAAACATAAGAAAAATTATTGTATAGAACAAGGGACATGTTATAGAAAGGTTATGCTATATAGGGGCTTGCCTAAGTCAAGCCCCATTTTGGTGTTTCCACTTCTATGTACAACAAATGATGATGCTAGAGAGGGCATGCCCTAGGTCAGGTGGAGGCCAAATGAACATTAATTGATTGAAATGACAAATAAAAATGGATAATATTACCTAGGTATGAAATCTCTATTGAAGTGATGTTCACACCATAAAGTTTCCACAAAAATTGATTGATGGATGGTTGGATTTATTGAAGACCTACAAGAGGTTAGTTCACAAAACATAATAGATTGTTGTAGCTAGCATGTAAAGGATGAATTAATACATCTTCACAATAAGTGCGTCACAATAACTTCTTATTCATCATGCTTTTTTTTAATGTTCAAATGAGAAGAAAACTTGTTTATATATGCACCCTAATTGATATTTTTGATTATAGGTTGACCTGGGGTCATTTTACAACACATAAGGCCGACACCCAAAATGTTAGAATTTAAAATAGGCCACCCTTAGGTGAGGGGGCCCCCACCCCTAGTTGGGTGATTTTTCCCCAAATTTGTCAAGATGTTGGGGAATTTAGTATATTTTCACAATTTGGGGCTGAAATGAATAAATTATTATTATATTAATATTGTAGGAAAAATAGGGTGTCCATGTAATGTGAAATCATAGGGGTCAACAATTTACGATGCTACAACTATTTAAACTACTATTTTTGGTGGGACATATAATATATGGCTTATCCATATCAAAATATCCTAGTGCTATGCTTAGAATCACTTGTACAATGCCATCTAAGCCTCCATAGAATTCTCATTTGTACCAAGACTATCTCTAATCTTTGTTCCAAACATTTACAATATTGTGCTAAGGAAAATGTCTCTACCTTTTAGGATATCTGGACCTCATATTGAATGGTCACATCATGCTCAAAATCCTTTCCCATAATATTACATTGGCTTTGCCAATCTCTGACATTTCTCTAGAGTTGGGGATTCTCACTTAGCAATCTATCTAGGATGAACCCACATTGCTTTGTTATCCTTTTGTCCATGACAATCCTAAAGCTCTTAATAATGTGCAAGAACCAAATATGAAAGATTTTAATGGTGTGCATTAAATACATAATAGGTAGTATGCCACAAACAATGAAAAAACATGAGGATCCTTGATAAAATAATGGACATAAGCTCCTTAAGGATAATGGGTGATCATTAAGTCATAATACATTATTTATGAATGAGACAATCAAAAGGTGGAAGGGTATGGATCAAAAGATATATCAAATACTGAAGGTTTGAATCTTAATCAATGAAATATAAGGGTGGATCCAAACATTAATCAAATTAAAATTAAAGTAAGAAAATAAAAATACAAAATCTAAAAATAAGAAATGTAAGAATGTCAAAATTTCAAAACAAATTTAAAGGGGCTTGATTTTAAGATTCTATAATATATATTTATAAATAAAATGAATAATAAAATTAATTATAATGAATATGTCATGTGACAAATTAGAAAACTAAAAAATTAAAAGAAAAACATTGTTGGTTTCAAAGGTCAATAAATAGTTTTCTATAATTTTAATCATAAACCTTGAATTATAACCTAGAATCACTTATCTTGGATATTGTGAAAGAAAAATGATAAAATATGAACTAGGCCATTCTTAGAATATTACTAGATAAAATTTGTGAATTGCAAAAAATAACAAGAATTAGATTCACAAAATATGGATATGATCCTTGCATGGAAATAAAATTTGACCCATGACTTAGAAATTGTTAGCTAAGATTAACCTAAACCTAGAAACAAAGATATGGCTAGACGTTTAGACCCAAAATAATAACGGTGGTGTTAATGAGCACCTTATATAATGAATTAGGACTACCTTAAATGAGAAGTAATTTAAAATTTAGAAATTTAGAATGTGATAGATGAGAGTTTGGAATTTGATGCCAAAAGATATTGCAAAAGACCTAACATTCAAGTAGAGTTTAGAAACATGTAGAGGCTATGAAAGTAAGAATGATTTGGAAAGTTGCTAAATTTGGATATGGGTCCCTTTATACACTTGTGATAATAGTTGAGATACTACTAAATTTAGAAAGTTGATATTTGCTAGATGGAAAGTGATCAACATTAGGTGATATGAGGTTGATGCAAGAGCATCCAGGGTGTAAGAGCAATCTTGCATCACCAAAAAAAAATGTTGTTTCTTTTCAATAAGGGCTAAATCTGGCAGGGTTAGTATTTTAATAAGTTTGCATTTATGCACGGTTGGACAGAAAATCTTACATAGACCTCCAGAATGGTAAATTGAAGCCAATGGTGAAGAAATCACTTTAATACCATTTGTCATTTGAGAGATTAAAATTTCAATTTTAAAAAATCCTAGTAAAATCTTCAGAGTCAATTTTGAGGCACTTAGAGGCTCCGGATGGGCCTAAAAATTGGTGGAAAACAACAGTAGTTGGCCATTGGGCCCTTCTTCAAGCACAACATTTCTCGAGAGCTTTCCAAAAAGGTATTGTAATAGGAAATCCGATGGTTGGATCAAAAGTTATGACCCCGTGAAGTTGTACTACCAAAATTAATAAAATTTCAAAATATCTTCTTGAGGAAGTTACACTTTCCAAAAGATTCTAGGGCAGTTACACCTTCCAAATAAATGATGTGAAAAGGGGGGCTACAAGGGAGGCTAGAGCAGCGTAGTTGGTGGCTCCAATTTGTAGATTTGCAAATTTATGTAATAAAAAAAGCTCATGTGATGGCAAATATAATGTTGTAATTTCATTTTCATTTCAATGATAATAGAAAATATTTGCTTTCCTTCTTGCATCTTGTTTATGCCATTATCTGTTGTTTTTGTGAGTTTTAGATTGTAAGGGGAGTACCCTCATCAGAGGTGATGTCTTTTTAAACTTGACCTAGACATAGTTTAAAAGTTTTGATGGAGACGTAAGAGTTAGGGCTAGGTGTGCCATTCACCTTGCAATTCCTAAGTATTGTAATTGTAATTTAATTATGTAGATTGATATATAATATCTAGTCTTCAAACATCATGGAATGAGGCCAAAATTCATTTATTCCTTGAGACATTTCTAGATAATATGTAAAAAGACATTCAATAGGGAGGTTACAAAGAATCCATCTAGATGAAAATTTGTAAGATCTTTCATATTTGGTGCTATGACAAGGTAATCAATGGATCTTCATCAAGTGCCTAAGATTGGTATCTTGGTCAACATGACCATTATGCCTAAATCTATGACACATATCATGTGTAAGGAGTGGGTAAGAGGCACAAGAAGAGTTACATTCTATTCCAAGATGCTTGACCATGATCATAAGGGCACTGAGTTTTTTGCCTTGGCTCATGGGTTTGACTTATGTCTTTAGATACCATTTGATGGTTTTCAAGTTTCTTATATATTGAAAATATTGGGTAGTAGATAGTATGGTTCTTTGTATTTGTACTTTTGTGTAGTTGATCTAATACCAGAAGGATAAGTGAGTTGTATTATTGTACTTATCTTTTGAGAACAATCCAAGCTAGGGTCTCTTTGGGGTAGAATTTTTTCTTTTAAGGATCTCTCCACATATATCCAACGTAATAGTTTGCTAAATTGTTGTATTGTTTCCTCATTATTTCATTAATATATGTTTATTGGCTTAGAATCAAACTCTATATTGTTTATTATTCTCATTGTACCATTTACCCTATATTTTCAATAGTAGACATATAACAAATAGTTAGAATTGAATTGATTTAAGTGCAAAATTAAATTTGAATACTCAAAGATCTAAGTCAAATGTATGAATCCCATAACTAAGATCAAATCCGTAAATATGAAAATGAATTAATAAGAAAGATTAATACATTTGATTCTAATTCTATTGATTATCTAAAAATATAAATAAAAAATATTTAAAATCATCCTCTAAATTAACAAAAAATTTAATAAAATATATAAATATTTGTATTCATTACAAACAAAAACTTTTATATAAAATTAAATAATACCATCACCTTTAAACATTTTTATATAAACATTCCCAACAAAAAGTCCCCAACAACGTTACAAATTAAGCCATTACAAGAAAATATAAGCTTGTTTCATAAGTCACCAAATAAAATATGACTTAATAGTTATGCATTTTTGTCAATATATGTGTTATCTTAATATTTATGCACTCTCAATATATTAATTCTTAATTTCTTCATTTGAAATATTTTGGTCAAATAATTATTTTCCACATATATAACATTTTGGTCAAATGATTATTTTCCACATATAACATGTTGGTCAAATGACTATTTTCCATATATATAACATGTTGGTCAAATAATGATTTTCCATATAAGATAATTTATTTAGAAATTTCTAAAAAATTACAATACAAAGAATTATTTATTTATTTAATCATTTCTTGTTTAAAAATTATGTCATTATATTTTTATCAATTTTTTAATATATGTTTTTGAAAAAAAATTGGGAGTCAATTTAGATGAGTATTAGCTTTACTACTAGATCCATGGGAGGTCCTTTTAAAAACTGGGAAAGGAGCTCACTATTGGAGAGTCACGTTGTGATTTGAACCTTTACTACTGGACTCAATTGATCGACTCTTTTAAAAACTAGGAGAACAAGTCACTATGAGTAGGTCAGGCTTATGACTTGAACCTGGACCAACATTAGAAAAGTTCCAGGCTTTACTATTGGAACCAACCCTCAAACCCATTTTTTAATATAACATTTAATTTTGAAAAATAACAATTAATCAATATTCTTAAAAATAAAAAAATCACTCCCATGGCTTTGCTACTAGATCCAGCTGACAAATCCTTTTATAAACTGGGAGAGGAGCTCACTATTGGAAAGTCAAGCTGTGATTTGAACCTTTACCACTGGACTCATTAGATAAACTCTTTTAAAAACTAGGAGAAGAGGTCACTATGAGTATTTCAGGCTATGGCTTGAACCTAGCCCAACATTAGAAAAGTCCCGAGGCTTTACCACTAGATCCAATAGAATTAACTAATAATTATGGTCAAAGGTGCATTCTGGGGGTTGGATAGAACCCATTTTTTACTATATTTATCACAATAATTTTTTTCATTAAACATTTAATTTTGAAAAATAACAGTTAATCAATATTATTAAAAATTAAAAAAATTCACTCCCACGGCTTCACTGCTAGATCCATTGGCAGGGCCTTCTAAAAACTGGGAGAGGGGCTCACTATTGAAAAGTCACGATGTGATTTGAACCTTTACTACTGGACTCAATTGATACTCTTTTAAAAACAGGGAGAACAGGTTACTATGAATAAATCAGACTATGACTCGAATCTGAACCAACATTAGAAAAGTTCTAAGACTTTACTGTTGGATCCAGCCCTAAATCCATTTTTTAATATAATTATCACAATAAACTTTTTAATAAACATTTAATTTTGAAAATAACAGATAATCAATATTATTAAAAATATAAAAAAATCCATTTTTAACTGTTAGATTAAACTTTTCACATAATATTGCCATTCTCATTGTGCAATGATTTTATATAATATCAATATGACAAATCCCAACGACCAACTTCAAAATATGAGGTATTACAAGGACTAACTTCAAAATCTGTGCTATTACAAGAAAATACTTTCTCAAATTGCTGTAAACAGTCTCCAAGAACTGTCAGTAAAGGGCAAATTTTCAATGATGTTTAGCATGTGAGCAATTGCTGTTGTCACTTTTGTAGCAAAAAGAAGATTAAACTCCTAATTAAAATAAACCTTGCATACTCTTACATAGAAATTGTCAAATAAAAGATGCTCTCTTCAATGATGACCTAAAATTACTTGGCCAACATCATTCTAACAAATTCTTCATAATTGACCTGCCCATCTCCATCAGTGTCTGCCTCTTTGATCATCTCATCAATTTCTTCTGGAGTTAGCTTCTCCCCCAAATTGGCCATCACATGACCAAGCTACAGAAAAAAGAAAAAAAAAAACTAAGTATTAACAGAAAAACTCAAGGTGTTTTAACCTTTTTCACATACTGATTGTTTGATTGATGATTTTAAAACATGGGTGGAATAATTGAATCCTTAAATCATGCTCCCAAATTGATCACAACACAGGGATGAGATATGTGCCCACCAGATTTTTTAAACTGAGATTTGATTTTCATTACTTCATACAAATAGCTTTTTAAAAGTAAAACCCATTGCCCTTAAAAAAAACTTCAGTAAGCTTGACCTGCAAGATTAGTTAAAAATGACCCACCTCAGCTGCTGAGATGAATCCATTTTGGTCCTTGTCAAAGACCTTGAAGGCCTCCTTCAGCTCTTCCTCCGAGTCTGTGTCCTGTAACATCATCAATAATTTTTTAAAAGGGGGAAAATACAAATATAATCATTTAAACGAAATTTAAACATCTATTTAGTGATCATTGAATGCGATCTGCAACATCAATTCAAAAACATACACAGTTAATTTCAAAAACAATCTTTTGAAAATTTGAATACTACAATATTTATTTAATGATCATTGAATACGATCTGAAACATTGATTCAAAAACATACACAGTTAATTTCAAAAACAATCTTTTAAAAATTTAAATACTACAATAAATAACATAACATTTTGAAAAAGAATAAACAAATCTGAATTTTAACACTCAAGGTTCTGATATGCTCATCAGGGCAGTAAAAATTCATTCCACAGACAAAAATTTAAAGGGTCTGGCCCAAACAAAAACTTGAAACTCATTACCCATTAGTAAGAAAAGAAAAAAAAGAAAAGCTTACAGATATGCCCGTTAAAACAATAAAAGAAATTGGGTATGGGAATGAAAAACCTTCATTTTGCGGGCCATGAGGTTAAGAAACTCGGGGAAGTCAATGGTTCCATTTCCATCCGCATCCACCTCGCCGATCATATCACGCAGCTCAGCTTCAGTAGGATTCTGCCCCAAAGACCGCATCACAGTACCCAGTTCGTTGGTCGTAATGGAGCCTACAGAAACCAATTCTTTCATTATAAATCCCAACACAACAGAAGAAAAATCCCAACACAAAAGGGTAGGTGGGGAAGCCCTCCCAGAACATTTTTCAAAAGCAAAAAGGCCATTGGTGATCCTAAATGGAATATTACCATCGCCATCTTTGTCGAAAAGGCCAAAGGCCTCCTTAAACTCTGCAATCTGATCTTCAGTGAGATGCTCTGCCATTCAGGTCTGGTCAAAAATTCCAAAGCCTCGGATTTCTTGTGCTGCAATCCAAGAGCTGTGAATTGGGAGAGGGGTCGGTTGGGGCTATAAAGAATCGATCAGGAGACCTCGGAGACGCGAAATTTCATGAAAAAGCGGCTTCCAGGCAGAAGGAACGAGGGATCCAGGAAAAGCTCCTGACGCTGAATAGAGTCTCGGGCAGCCGCCTGGCTTCTGCTCAGCAGTTTCTTCGTTTCTTTCTATACAATATGTACGTTTCTATCCTTTTATTAGTATCATTATTATTTTTTCATTTTAATTATGAGGCCTTGCAACTTGACCTCAAACCCTCTTTTCTGCCATGTGCAAATGGAAGAACTCTTTTATTTTTCCTAATAATATAATAGAGGAATATCATTGGAATATCATTCGCAAATATATCTTAAATATAATCTATATAAAATAGGTAGAATATATCTTATTATTATTATTATCTTTTACACATTGTTTTATTTGTTTTTTAACGCGGTTTTATTTTTGAAATGTAGTTAGATTATTAAAATGATTTTCATTTATTTATTTATTTATTTTTTCTAAAATGTTTATTGCTTTTTGTTTTTTGTTTTTGTTTTGTTTTTTTTCTATAATATGTTGTTTTTGTGTTTTTTTTGTTGTGACCGGTTGTGGACCTCTTAGACATCTGTTGCCATTGTAAGGTTACGCCTTAGAATAACTAATTATTTAAAAGAAAAACACTTACATTTAAAATTAGTAGAAAAATATGTAATTAATTATGTGGAAGGAGGTGGATAATTAAAGCATATGAAGTTTATGAGTTGTAAAGTATAACAACAATATTTATATTATATATGTACTTTAATGCTTTTTATTGGTTTTGTATTTTTTAAATGTTTTCTTTTAATAGTTAAGAGAGGAAATAGATATCTTCCACTTAAATGAGAAGTGAATAAGATTCTCTTGTCATAAATTTAAGGTAAATAAATGAATACAATAAATGTTTAGAATCTACTTTAAGTTAAAAAGTTAAGGATATAATACATACATTTAATTAAATATTTTGAAAAATAAAATAAATATATAATGGTATTTAGTTGAAAATGTTGTGATAAATAAGAGAAGTAATTAATTAATAATGTAGATATGTCGGTGAAGATCAAATGAATGTCTTAGAATCAATGAATGGTCATATATCAATCTAGGTCATTGTCACAATTGTATAATTGATCTTGCAAGTGCAGATCTATTCTATTTCACATATCTAGGAATGAGTACATATAGGAATAGGTAAAGGTTGAGTCATGTTCCCACTCTTAACTAATTTAACATGCAATTTGTATGTTTAATCGAACCAAAGTGAGCCCAAAATTAATGTGAAAAGTATGAGGTACATGCATGTATTTTTATCATAAATGTTGCCCCCACTTTGACTTGCATGTGAACAATCTTTGTAATTAATGTCAAAGTAAATACAAGTAGTCAATAGGAAGATAAATGCACAAAGACATAAAAATGGTATTGATATGAATCAAGAATTTACCATGGTACTTATTATCCCAAAATGAATACTTTATCTTAGAAACTACCATTTTAACATAATAAAAGCAATGTGTAGTATCATGTAGGCATTTAAATCAATAATGTATTGTGCATAGTAAAAAAGAAAAGAAAATAGAGGTAAGGATATAGATACAGTCACTCATGAAGTGACAAGGTATTGAAATGATAGATAATTAATACTTAGATAATCATAACAAAGAAAACTAATATTTCTTGGGATGATCATCTTAAATTTATGTTTTACATCAAGGATTTATAAAATATTTTGGAAATAAACCACCTCAACCACCTAATGGGAAACTTTCCACACACAAATAACAAATAATAATAAACTAATACAACATCAATCTAACACTCAACACCCTAAAAATTTATTTACTAACACAAGATATACTACTAACATTTACTAACCAAAGATGTAATATTTTGAAATTCTTGCTCATATTATATACCACTTTGAAAAAAGATAGGAACACTATGGAATAATACCAAATTGAGAGAACATATCCATCCTCAAATGCATAATTGAAAGAAAACCTTCATAAAAACACAATGGAAAAATTCCATCCATGTCCAAAACCCCCTTGGAATTTATAATGACTCTCAAGTAATATACCCAATCTCTGATTGAGAATCTAACTAAGATGATAATAAGTCTCCATTCTCTAGTGGATCTATCAACCTCTTCCTCGACCTCCTTAGATTATGACTATATGTAGCATGAAAATCACCATTCAATATTTATGTTATCCTCAAGAGCATGATCATAATGTTAGGTGTGTCCATAATGGATTTAATTACCAAAAGGTGTTTGATTTGACAAAAGAATTACTTATTCCTTTAAAGATGTTCCTATAAAATACAATAGGAGAACTCCAAAATGGAAACCAAATACCACTAATAGATCCAAAGGGTGTTAAGCATCTAAAATGAGTTTGAATGTTTCTAGATTTGTCTTGTTGATGGTTAAAATGACACAAACAAAATTAAAACAAAATATTTCTACTTTATTTCTCCTGAAAAAGAAAGACAACATACAGTAGCCTAACTCCCAAGGTCCTGGTAGTTGGTTCTCAATTGTTTGGTGTCACTCAATTGGTTCATGCAACTGTAATGTTCAAGGGGCCCGTGCTGGTAAAAGATTCAAGCAATGCCTTTTTTTTTATCAAAATAGTTCCTGTATATAAATGGGTTTCAAATAAAAGAAAAAGATGGAACAAAGGGGTAACCAGTAAATTTGAATCAACTTTATCTAACATCCAGACATATATCTTCAATAATGAATGTTTTCCAATCAGATCAAGAAAACCATAAGAGACACAACCTATAGAATAATCTACACCATTGTATACATTTTAGGTGCTTAATTAATTTCACACTTACATATCACGAATACTTCAAAGATTTTAGAACAACACACATTCATTCATCATCAAGATTATAGATCAACAAACTTCAATAAATTTAATTCAATGACAATCTAACAAGATAATCTTTAAATCTGGTTTCTTCTAATGATTTTCACCACATAAGAAACTATCATGCTTTAGCACAATCACTGGCATTTAGATGGATTATAACTTATCAGCCTCATCACATAAAACAACTCAATTGTAACTCCATATTGCGTAAAAACCTGTAATTCTATTAACTGTAAAAAGATCAAGTAACAATGTATCTCAAAAATGATCACTACAAAACTCTATCTCCTAGCATTAGGTAAGCCAATTTCTATTCTCCATTAGCCGACCTTTACAATATGATACCTGTCAGGTATTTATAGATATACAAAAGTTCGAACTCTACTTCTATTTTAGGCATTCCACCTTTTTAGGAACTAAAATTTCTTGGAAACTCAGATCAATTTGATCTTGAGTTCTTACATTAAAACATTCAGTTTAAAAATAGAAGATAGAAGGAAAGAAAAAATCATGCACTCAAAAAGGTGTCAATGTTGCATGCAACATGTAAAGAAGGAGAACATCATGCATGCAAGGATTCATGCATGTGAAGCTGGATCCACAACAAACTCATCATAGCTGGTGAAGACTTGCTGTAATGTATCCATCTCTGGCCCATCAATCCAACTATTTTCAAACTTGATCCGATCCAATTCTGCTGCAACAAATTCCCTCATACTTTTTATTTTTATTAATTCTCTCCCAGCAAATTTTATCTCTTCTTTGACTTCCACTAATCAATCTATTAACAATTCTTCTCCATCATCCTTTTCCTGCATGAGTCCTTTGAACCTTTCATCCCATTTCTCTTTAACCTGACTCAAAGGCATGCCATCTTTTGTCATTACATTCACATCTACAATTATGGCAATGACTGCTTCCAACTCTTCCAACTGCTCAGTCAAATTATTAATTGCTTCCTGAATCTCATCCTTGTGTTTACACAAAAAGCCAGTCCTAAACCGGAGTATGCGAGAAGTTTTCTCTACAAAATCTTTGTTGTCTTCCTCAAGTATGGATTGTTCCAGAAGAGTTGTTAGAGGCAATGCACTTACCTTTTCTAACTTTTGACTATATTCCTTATACTCTTCTTCTTGTTTTTTTGATGCCTTAATGTATTGGTGCATCTCTTTTATCAACCCTTCAGTATCCTTGTAGGCTTCAAATACTTTCACTAAAACCTCTCCTACCTCTTGGTTCAATTTGTCTATCCACCTATCTACCATCTCTGCATTTCCTCTAACCCGCACCAAATCATCTACCTCCTTTTTGCTTAACAAAATAGGAGTCTCAGTGGCTGCTACTTGTTGTGATCTTGGAGATGAGAAACTCTTCAAGAATGAATGCAACTGATCCAATTGAACTTTAAGCTCATCCTTCTTTTGCTTGTCCTTGATCATTCTTGATTTAGTCATTGAAGCCACTACATCAATCAAATTCATTTGCTGATTTCTAGTGGGTCTTCCCAAATTGACCATACTCAGCTGATAATCTATTAGTTGCATATCCCCTATCTCCTTTTCTGTCATTGGCATGGAACATTTAACAACAATTTCCCCTTTGTCCGTGAGTCAGGTAGAATGTAGAGTTTTAGCCTTCTTCTTAGGCCTTTCCTGCTCAATCCCCTTCATCATATCCTCACAATTGAGAGGTTGTGGAGGTGTTCTTGCTCTCTTTTGCAAGTCCAATTTCAACCAAGTAGGAGCACTTGGAGTAGTAGTCATCATGGAAGAGGAAGCAACAATTGTAGAAGGTGGCTGAACATTTACCTGAGGTTGAGAGTCAACCTTTGCTTTCTCTTGTTGTTCTTGCAGCATATGCATCTGCACCAACTTCTCAGCCTCTTCTCTATCCTTTTGTCCTTTCCTTTTCCTTTCTTCCTTTTCTTCCCTCTCTAGAGCTTCCTTTTCTAATCTCTCTCTTTTCCAAAGCTTCTAGTTTCTCTTTCTCTAATCTCTCCACTTCTAAGGCCTTAAGTTTCTCTGCCTTTGCCTTTTCTTCTTCTGCTTGCTGTTTCTTTACTAGCTCCTCAACATCTCTTTTCCTCTTCAAACTTTCAGCTTCTTCCTCTTTTTGGCAAGCTTCTTCTGCAAGTTTTAGTTTGGCAATTAAAACTTCTCTTTCCCTACGGTTCCTTGCTTTTTATTCCTCAAGGTCATGAATTTTTTGTATCAATTCCAACTTGTCATTTTCTTCCTTGACCTTGAGTTCATTTTCTTTTTGCCTCCTTTGCTTCTCCACTTCATCAACTGCTGCCTTAGTTTCTATTTCCTTTTGCTTCTCCACTGTAGCCCTTGCATTAGAATCTCTTGTAGTATCTTCAAACAACTTCCACTGATCTTTTGGTGTTAAGATCTGCTCAATATCCTCCTCTAGAGGCATATTTTCTTGCAAATCTTTCTCCAATAGAGTCTCATCTGAATCTATCTTGACCTCTTGAACTTCCTCCTCTATCTCTTTTCCCTTCGCAGTTTCAGCCATGCTATGAAGTGCTCCTTCCTGAACTTCTTTACTCTTCTTCCTTGTAAGTGGGACTTGTGCGGATGACTCACCTAATATGGGTGTCGAGACAACAGATCCTACTGGAACATCTCCCTCTAGTGCTTCTTCTTCATCATCTACCACCTCAAGTTCTATTTCTTCAATGTCCGGAGGAAGGAATTCTAATGGCTCTTTGGGAGGTGTCTTTCTCTCGATTCTCTTGTATCCTTTACCCTTTTTAAGAACTGGTCCTTGAGAAGCTTGAGTTCTCATCATCAACCATTGCACACTCCTATCCAAGACTGTCCTTCCAATTTTTTTAATGTCAATTGTTTCTTCAGCATCCCAGTCAATTGGATCTAGGCTCTTGGTGCCAATGTTTAAAGCTTCATAGGATGGATCCAATACAATTCCATCATCCACCAACGTGTCAGGAATATTTTCTTTAACACTTAATTCTGCCATGAGTGCAACCGACAATCTTTCATAGTTCTTCTTTCTCAAATCATACTCATCCTGCCGATCACTCCAAAAGTCTTCTAACAAATTGAAATGTCTAGTGAACACTGAAGGTAATAAAGTATACATCTTCTTCTTTGGATCAAAAAACTTACGAGCTGTATACAATCCCAATTTCAACTGTATCAACTCATTACAGACCACCTTTGCTCCCTTCAAGTGTTGACAGCTATATTCACCCAACTTCATGGAAAATTTATGACATCTAGTTTTGTCCTTGATCCCGAACCGAGCATTAACTCCAATGGCTTGATATACAAACTCCATTAGCACTATCCTGCTACTGCAACACCTTGGAAGTAAATGTGGATGAACTTCAAAACCAACCAACCTGAAGTATGTAAATTTGGGGCACTAGATGTACCAACATCCCCATTCAGCAATGAAAGCCATAGCTTCTTGATTCAACCGGTATCCTGCATCTCCACTCAATTGGTTGATGACCACATATAAAAATGCATCATTGACTCTTCTGGAATGAGTCTCAACAAGTTGAAGAGATAACTAATCATAGTGTTCCCATACCTTCTTCTGCCCATCCAAGGCTCCCATTATGCCTACTCTGTTCAAACCTGGGAAAATCCCCAATCTTGCTGCTGCATAAACCACATAAGAAGTCATGAAGAAAGATTTAGTCTGCTTGATCCTTGTTAGTTGATCATGTATGGCATCATAAACAATCATTGACCAATCAAACTGATGGTCACCCTGTAAGATTATTTGAATGAACAAAAACATCCATTCCTTGAAATGGAAGGTATCCCTCTCCCCAAACACTCTGGACAACATCAATATTAAGTCCGATACTTCCTTCTTGAAATTTGCCTCTTTGGTTGGTCTGCAAGTTTGCTCAAGGATTTCTTCTCTGTTTTCACCCATCTTTTGTTTAAGTGAGACTTATTGGAGTCTTTATGTTGCTATATTTCTCCAATGCCTCTGCTTCAGTTAGCTGCACCAAGCTCTTGGGATCCAGAACATTAAATATACTTTGAAACATTTGAGGCGTAAGATCAATAATCACATTATTCTGCGAATCCATGCATAGTCTTGTAGCAGGGTTGTAAGCACTAGCTATTGTTAATATCAACTCCGGGCACTGAACTAATAAAGGGAACACAGTGATATGTGCCAGACCAAAATCAACAATCCTTTGTGTCCTTTCAGTTAGATTTTCTCGTTCTCCAAACGTTTCTTCTCCATGTAATTCTTCAAAGTTATACTGGCCTAGATTGGTATCCATGATATCTGACCAGTCCGATTCCACCTTGCTCACCTTCACCACCGGGCTCTTATGATCATACCTCAAGGTATAAGGTAGCTGTTCTGGCTTTACCTTCTTTAGTTTTGGTGCTGCCTTTGATGTTCCAGTCGATTGGTTCCTTCGAGCAGCCTCTCCTGATGTTCCTGACATCTTTCAACTCTCCTGCAAGCAAACCTCTAATTAGATCTTTAGATATCATCATAAAACATGCTTTAAAAATCATACCTATTAGAGGCGGAACCAAGCAAAAACTCAACCTAAAATAGTCTCTTTTACAACAATGTCGGACTTGGAGCTAAAACCGATATAGATACTCCACTAATGATAAACGGGCTCAGAGTCGGACTAGGAATGGGAATCGAAATTGGGATCGGAATGGAAAAGGGATTTGATTTTCTTCAGATTTTCATATTTTCATATCCGATTTCGACTCCACCTCCGCTTCCGTCCAGGTTATTGTCATTTTCCAAAGAAGACTTCTGTTGTATGCGGAGTTGGAAACGGGATGGAAATGGAATCGGTAACTTTTGTAAAAACATAATTTTCAAGTTCATAATTGATTCCGATCCCCTCTCTGCCTAGGTTGATCATGACATCATCAAATGATTTTGTTGATTTAACACATAACTTCATGATTAAAACCGAGGTCGCTTAAAATGAAAAAGGGGCTTTAAAACACTACACTCATATGACCATGGGGAACAATTGTACTTTAGGGCCATCATTTTTAAATCATTTAACTGTGATCACTAAAAGACACGAAACCCTAATCTAACAAACTTGATAAGAACTAGGGCACAGATCTAAACCTTACCATTTTACATGACAAACCCTAAGTAAAAACGATAAATCTAATCTACCCTAACTCATTGTAAATCATTAATCTACCTCACTGTAAATCATTAATCCAACTAACACCCTTTAAAACCTAAACTTAATCTAACTCATCACAAATCAAAAATAGCACGACGCAATCATGATTAAGACGTGAAAGCGACCATGCTCAAAAATAGAAAGAATCAGAATGACAGTACAAGAAACAAAAACCAAGTCAAAACAAAACAAGATAAAACAAGAAACTACTCGTACAATCACACCATTAAGTGCAGATCCAATTAAAACAAAAATGATTCAAAGTACAAGCAGATATAAAGAGAAACACAACCAATTACAACATTAAGAAACGAAGAACAACAAAAAGAAACCCTACCTCAAACGCAAAGAACTCGAGCTAACCTTCTGAACTGATTCTCACGCAATATCCTTCCTCTCTTTTGATCAATTTGCTCAAACGAACTTCGCTGCTGCTCTCTCGTGCTCTTAGATCTATTAACAGTGATAATAATGATTCATTTAACCCTTAATGAAGGTAAACATGTTGATTTCTACCTACACGAGCAACTACCATTAATGCATTAAAGCGCAGTTAAGGCGGAGTCAAAACTGTGAGAGAACTAACACTTCTTTGTAGTGCCACTTCAGTCAAAAGGTCAACAATCAAAAAGTGTCAGAGGCGGGACCAAAATAGAAATTGATTCGAAAATTTATGAAATCTCCAAAATTCATTCCCATTCCGATTCCGACTCCGTCAACTAAACACTAAACAAAACTAAGCACAAAAAGTAAAGCAAAAGACCAACACAATAAAACCAAACACAAAGACCGAGACTAAAGCATAAATAAAAATAGCGGAGGCGAGGCCGGAATCAATTATGATTTTGCAATTTTTTTGATAACGACCAACTTAATACCCACTCCAGCTCCGGGCCCACTAAAGACAAAAACAAAAGCAAAAGAAAAGACTGTCGGGATGGGAACCGAAACAAGCCTCAAAAGAACTTTCAGAACCTTATTCAGTTTCTATTTCAATTCCGATAGACTAAACCAAAAATAATCAAAGTGTTGGAAACAAAATGACTCCAAACTTTATTTGAAAAACAACAAAAGGATAAAGAACACAAGGGGGACCCATTTTGACCAAATCAAAAGATGGGGTGGTTATGCAAGGCATAACATGTCTATGTAAACTTTTTGGAGCCTCAAATCCATTAGATGGAAAAAAATTACATTGACAAATCTAGAAATATTCAAGCTAATATTCTAGATTGTGGAAGTTTTATGTCTTTAGTTAAGCCTCTAAAATGAGTAGTAATAAACTTATCTTTTCCTTAAAAAATTCAACACTCCTATCTCATATAGAATGCATTTGTTATGATGTGAATGAAAGAATGAATGTATGCACACCACACTATAATAAATTATTTACAAAACCAAATCTATTATGTTTTGTTGAGGTGTGTTTTGGAACGCTGTCCTCAACTTAGATAAGATGTTGAGTATCTCATCTCTCATGAAAGGAAATTAGGTTCCAAGGCGGAAAATGATAACCCCAAGGCCCTTGATAGCTAGGTTTTGGGTTGAGAGATAACTTAGTTGTAATTGTACTTTTCTAGTAACACACAAAGGGACTTACATAATTGTTCTATAAAAATATTAAAAAGAGGGTTATAATTGAAAGATATATAGATTCATAAAGTCCTTGTTAGTAGGGAATAAGTAAGAGAGTAAAATATACCTCAACCTACTATAAAGAACTTAGGGAACCTTAGGCCAACAAGGAGGATAAAGTAAGGGGTACCTTATAAGGGTCACATCTCTATAAGAGACAAAACATTGATATATATATATATATATATATATAGCATATTAGGAGAATATAATAGATATGAGATAGAGAAGGAATGTAATACAAAGTATAGACTAAGACCTACTAATGTAATGATTATATATATAAGGATTTATAAGGATTTCAATGGATATATGTGTTATGGATGACTGCTATTCATGTTTAAGTTATATATAATTTGTTGTTAGATATACGTTCCTACTGCACCTACTCTCTTCTCTCACTATAAACTCTAAGGTATAAAATGAATACTTAAGGGATAACAGGGTATAGATCTCTGGACTACAATTCCCCATTTTCTCTTGCTAATATTGGTTCCATTTCTAAGACCCTAGAGTGGATAGTGAAGAAAATACAGAGTAAACGAATAGAATAGTAGTGGTAGAAAAGAAGATAACAATAACAAAAGGAAAAAAATTCTTCAGACACTACTCTTAGGTACTGCCTTTGTGAGAGGGGGGTAGGCACTTAAGGGATGAAAAATGGAAAGGGGGGAGAAATCTGAAAAGATTCCTAAAAATATGTAATTGTTCAAAATTTTGAACTACCCATGGGATATATAAGGATTAATGAATGTCCAAACTAGAAAACCCCATGGAAAAATGAGATAATAAAAAGAAAGTGGAGATTGTTGAAAGGATTAAGTTGGAAATGGAGATGAATGCAAAAGAAAGAAGGTTGAAAAAAACTTAGGAACAACATGAAATATATTGCAGAAGAATGGAAGAAGTAGAAAAGAAGAAAAGAGAACACAACTTAGAATTAGCGAAGAAAATAGAAATGAAGAGGAAGAGTGTGTCACTGAGGGTGTTGTTGAGTATGCCAATATGGGTGTAGCCAAATAGGTAAGGAAAGAGATTCCAAAAATAATTTCTAGCATGGAAGAATAGATCAACTCATACAAAATATAGAGGGAGAAATTGAAGACTATGAAAACACGGGGAATGATTTAAAAAAAAAAAGTTGTAAGGATTATGACACCAACCTTAACTAGAACACCAAATTCTTATTCGAATTGGATAAACATTCAATTAAGGATAAATGAGGAGGGGTTACCAATAGGAACCACTATACAAAACCTTCACAACATAACATTTGTTGTTGATTACTTGGATGAGTTAGTGACCAAAAGTGCTTTGAGAATAAGAGGAGAAGATGTGACATAAAATAAAGAGGATCCTATGAGTTTAAAAACTTCTAATGAAGCAACACCATCAAATAATTAAATGAAACTTACTAACAAATGAACATCTCCAAGGATTAAAAGAGAATTGGAATAGTTATAACCCTTGAACCAAGAGTCATCCTTAATTCCCTTAAAACTAGAATAATTTCAATAGAAGAATTGGAAAACACCTTAAGCGAGTAAGATATAAGAGAACATGAAGGAGCAGAGAATAACACAAGCAACCCGGGGATATATCACTTTGACATAGGATATACATACACTAAATACAAAGAAGAAACATACATGAATACTCCTAGGAAGTTAACTATTTTTGGAAAAGCTACAAATTAAGTACAAAAACATGTCTTTATCTTAGAATCTATGTGGAAAAGGTAGAACATAATAAGAGAGAATGTAAAAATGTTCAATATTATTGGATCAATATGTGGGAAACCCTCAAATGGTACTGCAAAACCTAACCAGATAATGATAAAGAGTGGGAGATAGTGAAACAAGACTTCTTAGCCAACTTTGATAATTCAAAACTACCTACAGGAGTCAAAAAACTCTAAGAACTTACACAACAAGAAGATGCAACGATAAAATAATTTGATAAGAGGTTTAAATAAATTACTAGAAGACTAGAAGAACAATGACAAAATAATAGAAAATTGAATGGTTCATCTCTAAGACAATACCAAAAATTAGAATAGCCCTATACGAGAGAAATTTCAATACCTACCCAAAAATTTTCACCTTAGCATGCCGCATTGAAAACCAATCCTGGTGATAATAGGAAAGAGAAAAGGAGAACAAGGAAATGGAGAAACTAAAACTAGGAATAGAACAATTAAGAGTTTGACAAGACCTTATGGTGAAAAAAGATATGTTTGCACCAAGATATAATATCTAGTGGTACTTATTATGGAAGAGAAGGATACATAAGAAATGAATACCTGAAGGAAATTTGATAAAATAAAGTTAACACACTACAAGTAGATTTGTAGGCACTACCCAAAAAGATAAAGTTGATCTACTATGACACTTGCAAAGAATGAGATGAGATCATGAAATAGAGGATTGTCCCTCACAATTATTTCAACTAAGATAAGATCTAACCACAAAAAATCATAGTGACCACCAAAAATTGGTATATGTCAAAGAGTTGGTGGGAAGGCCACTCTATCAACAAGACCATGGATACAAGTACCACAATGGAAAAATAAGAGAAATAATAATTCTATTCAAAATAAACAGAGTCAAGATCCATATACTAAAAGAGGCCAATTTTGGGGAGATGGAGGCTGAGGAAAATGAAGGAGGAGACGAATGAATGTCACATGTTTCAAATGCACTAAAAAGGGACACTTTATGACATAATTCTAGTGTGATAGGAAGAAACCCTGTGGATTTTGTGGAAGTACAAAACATGAAATATTCAATTACAATAAAACCCAAACCTACTATATGAATGTGTCACCACAATCAAAAAGAGATGAACTCCAAAACCTACATTCATCTAGAGGGGTGAGATTAATGAGAAAAATAACAAAGAAGCTCGAGGAGACAAACGAAGGAGGCCACAAAGTAGAATTCGAGGAGACTACTAACCCCAAAAGAGAAAGTCATATCTATAACAAAGAAATAAGTAATAACAAGAAAAAGAACCAATACCACAAACAATAGAAACAACTCTATAGAAGAGTAAACTACCTCAGATGAGGAGGTATTCCACCCAAATAAGAGACAACATGATAACAAAGAAAATTGTTGCAAGACAACAAGGCCAGGAAACAAAACAATATTTTTCTAAACAAGAAGTGGGAATACTTAAAAAATTAATAAAATGTCTAAAAAACCCAACCTAATAGATAAACTACAAAATTTTTACAAGTATTGGAACAAACATAATAAAATACCATAAATTAGAACCATAAACAAAGATGATAGACAATGGAAAAAATGACCAATTATGATCACACTAATTATCAACCATAAGAAAATAACTAATTTCATGGTGGAATTAGAAACCGATATAAACATGCTCCCAACATGGGTATGAGAATAAATAGGAAAACCACAACTAGAGAAAACACCCTACAATATCAGCCTAGAAGATGGAACATGAATAAAAACCTTGTGAATATAGAAATGAGTAGAATTGAATGTGAAACGAGTAAAAAAAGTAATAGATTTTTAAGTAGTTTCCATCAAATAGACCTTTGATTCATTCAATGCTCTACTAGGACTAAGGTGGTTGGTCAATGTCAATGGAATTGTAGACTCCAAAAAAGAAGAGATACCATTTTCTAATGAAGATAGAATAGTTAATATTTAGGAAAAACTCCAAATGAATCATATATAGAAGTGAACTCATAAGAATATAATGAATCTAAAAATAAAAATCTTTACTCAATCTCACAGTTACCACCAAGTGATAACTTAGAAGAACCAAAATTAGAAGGAGAAGTTGAAATTGAAAGCACTACATATAGAATAGATATTGAGGATGTATTAGATGCATGGATGCAGGAGGGCCTAGAAATCCATTCACAGAGGATTATTGAATTCCACAAAATATTCATGATTAGGAAGACACTAGAGAATTCTCCGCATTTTACAACAATTATAAATAATAAACCACAAAAACTTGTGGCAATTCATAAGACACTATAAAAGCTACATTTAAGAAAAATCACCATATAAATCGCATCTGGTGAGGGATTTCAAACATCAAACTACCCAAATACTCAAGAGTTGGCAACTTACTATCATTTATTACACAGATAGAAAAACTTTTTCAAACTAAAGAAATGGGACTTGACATATTAAAGAATACACTCATTTTTAATGCCACACGTTGGCATAATGCACATAAGGAAGAATTAACACAATAGGAAAATTTTAAAATCCTAATTAAAATAAGGTACCTATCGAAGGAAGTGAAATCTAAAAAAATACCAAAGTATAATGGATAAATTTTACTGGAGGATCATCTGACTAATTGTATTACCACATGGAAAGGAAGAAACAAGTATGATGAATGAATATATATTTAGTTATAATATTGGACATTAACACCTGTAGCACAAAATTGGTACATCAACCAAGGGTGAAGAGGAGGAAAAAAGATTGGACAAAACTAATAAAGGACTTTAACCATGCGTCTTTTTACAACAAAAATACACACATACATACTACATTGATCAAAATCAAGGAGACAATATTCAACATGATGAATTTTAAATGATGGAAAATTGTTGTTTTATGGTTTAGGACATAGAACAACACATTTTACAACATTCATTCAATGAGAACCCTAGAGATCTCAATCTAAAGTATGCAAAGGAGAAAGAGATCTTTCAATAGGGTTATCCAAGGGTCTAATTATAAACTAAAGAGGGGTTCACCACCAAGCGAGGGCTTGGAAATACTAATAAAATGCAAGACCTAATGCTTAAACCGAATGCAATGCAAGATTTCACTAAATGACCTAGAAAAGCATGTAAATCAAAATAGAAAGCTGAGAGATGAAAGGTATGCACTTGCGAATTTGTATAGAACTGGATGAAGACTTGAAATGATAAAAACATTGAATTTAATGCTGAATGGAACTCATATGCCACAATGGGTGTTTTAGTCCTAGATTAGGGTTTCTGGGCAGGAACAAAAATTTGGCAGAGATATGACTAAAACTCCTAAAATCTATAAATTTTCCTATACTAGGACTCATACGCTAGAAGTGGAGTATCAATCCAGTTAGGGATTTTTGGAAATTTAAAGTTTGATTCTTCTCTTCAATGTCTACTCTATCCTTTCCACTTGATTTCCAGATTTGAATCTCTGATTTGTAACTTGTAGATGTCTCTCAATCATCTCCAATGCAAAGTGACAACTTTGACAACTTTCTCCAAACTTTCTCTTCAATATGTCTTCAACCTAGATCTACAAATCACACATAAACCCTAGCAATAAAGTGGTACAAATATGTAGGAAGTGGCTCCAATGAATGTGGATCTTGACTCTTGCTTGAATGTGATAGATCTTGAATTGAATGCTAGCTTGAACCATAAAACCCTACATCACAATTGTTAGCTCAAAAACAAACATGATGCATGATGACTTTGACATGATGCTTGATACTTTAATAGTGCTTTAAATAACTTGATAATCAACTCTTGAAGACTCTTGAATGCTCTTGTAAACCCTTGTAACTCTTGAATGCTTCCTTGATCACAAATTTTCTATAATGCATGAATACTTGAAAGCTTGGGAAGAGAATGAGTGAAATAAACTTATATTTATACTTGTTTATGCCAAATTTATCGAAATTACAACACTACAAGCCAACATCAGATCTAGGAGAATAAAATCCTACCAAGAATTTGAATTATATTTGATTTTGGGCCACACGGGACTCATACACTAGAAGTGGCGTATGGGTCCCATTAGGCACAACTATGGGACACATTTTCAAAAATTCTTAGAATGATGTGAAATCCAGATCGGGGCCTAAAAAACTAGGTGGGACCCATAAGCCCAAGGTGGTGTATGAGTCCCAAATCACTAAATCTAGGCCAGACAACCTAAAAACACTTGAATTATGATTGGATGTTGGTTCATGTCAGGATTATCCTCAGAAAGATGCATTAAATGAGGCTTGTGGATGCAAAATAAGGCCAATTAAAGCATAAAGAAGCTCAATTATTTAATAAAACCCTAGAAAAGTGTGAAAGTGTGTTACAACACTTTACAACACTCTAAATAAGGTAGAATTAAGTTTATTTAGTTCACAAGGGCCCAAGACCTAATGCGAATATGTTAGACACATTACAACACTAAATCAAGGACATGTTAGGGAGTGCTTTTTCCATCATTACATCTAGCTTCAACTTTAGTGAGAGGAGGAACTTGCTTCCAACTCACACTAAACTAGACCCACACATATCAAGGGGGATCTAAATGTACCAATGCTAGTAAGATAGGACAACCATGATCAAGAGGGTTGCACAAGCCCCCAAGACCAAGGTCCTATGGCAGACTAACATAGGCACAAAAGAACACGCATGAAAATGATATAAAAAGCAATAAAAAGGCACACACATACACTGCCAAAGACAAATAGAAAAGAAAAATAAAACAAAAGAGGGGTGGATCAAGCTTCATCCACTTTTCCAACATGATATGGATCAAATCTAGATTGTTTGTTTGAAAAATGCATGCTCACTCCGAGGCAATGAAACTTTAGGCTCTCTTCTGGGTGAGTAATCCAAGATGGTGAGATACATACACATGCGATCAATATGTGCTCACACACGCACATGAGTGGCTATGGGAAATTCATGCCTCAGTTCGGCTTCCCATCCAACCATACCAAAGTTTTACCTCCTAATAACTTTGATAAGGTGCCACACAATAATGAACTTTGAGCTTTGTGAGGCAAGCAAAGCTTTGTATGCTTGGAACTCATGAACAAACAAGATGGTTACACAAGCATGCAAAGTGTGTTATGCAAGGTGGCCATATAGCCCAAATTGTAAATGAAAAATAGGGAACATCCAAAGGAGTCTTGCTTAGTTCATGTAAGGTCTTAACTTAGGGAACATTGTGCCTAATGTCTCCAAGAGTGGACCAATCAAAGAATATAAAATTCACAACTTAGGGGATGCAGTGTGTCGCATCAAGCCACCAAGAGTAATATAATATGCTAAGAGAGATCACACTCTTGAGGGACATCACACCCAATGTCACCACAAAGTGAATGACGCATCGCATGAAATAAGAAGACTACACAATGAAACATGAAAAATACAAAAAGAATAATGCCAATGTATGCCCTCACTTTAAATAAATTGCTAAACACCATGCTATGAGCAATTACTTTAAGCTAGCAAATGATAAATGCTAAAAATAAAGAGGACATGATAGCTAACTTGGAAATCCCTATGCCAAGTCATATGTTTCCAAATAAAGCTACATCATGAAAAGGAAAAGAGGGGTTTCCCCCAAAATAAAACTCCAAACACATGAGGGATCCATGGATTTGGGGTCAACATGTTCTTGCTACCACCAATAGAATTTGACAAATAAATGACTACATGACAAAAATTTAGTCACAACAACTAAAAATGACTAAATTCTACTAATTTTTTGCAACTTAGCTATAAAAGAGTAAATAAATGACTAATTTGGTTGTTGACTAAAACATTATTTAGTCACACAAATAAAAATGACTAAATAGTTAGTCATTTATTTAGTCACAAAGAATCAATAATGCTATTCCTAATTTTAATTTTAATAAACATATTCTAAAAGTTTCGTCGAAACCTTATTTTCATGTGTAGCCTACCAAAATGGAGAATTGAAATGACATAATTTTCATTTTAATAAACATACTCTAGAACCTTTGTCGAAACCTTATTTCAGGCATATCCCGCCAAAATGGAGAAGTGAAATAGTTGAAGCTGGTTGGGTTCAAGATTTTTGGTAAAGAATGAAAGAGAATGGTAAGGAGATGTGCATGATAGGCGTCATAGGATTCATTGTTGCTTATCTCATTCCCGCTCTGTTCAATAAGGGTTACATTTTTCGTGCTACTGTTTGCAATACAGGTATTTGATTGAAATTATTTGCATAATTTCAAATTAATTCAGATGATTTTGAAGTATCAATGTATCCTGTATAGGGTTTAGAACATGATTTATTTTAGTTTAAAAAATAAATAAATGATGTATTTTCCTATGATTAGATAATGTGGTGAAGATAGGGTATCTATGGGATCTGCCTGGTGCAAAGCAGAGGCTTAAAATAATGAAAGAAAACTTGTTAGAAGAAGGAAAATTTGATGAAGCAATAAATGGAGTGGATGGGGTGTTTCATATTGCTTTCCCTATCGTAGTACCAAATGATCACAACATCATGGTAGGTTGTCCTCCACTAGATTTTTTTGTTTTGATGACATAAATGGGTTTAGTTTTATTCTCTGTGAAATGTATTTCCAAGCATGAGGTCTTCATTGATTCTAGTGTGAATGGGACTCTTAATATCCTCAAGTCTTGTTCAAGATAACCCTCTATAAAGAGATTTGTGCTTACATCCTCCTGCTCAACTATTAGATATAACTACAATACTCAAGAGCTTTCTATTTTAGATGAGTCCCATTTGAGCAATCCAAAATACTCCAAACAATATAATGTAAGTATAAATACCCTCTTTTGAAGATTATATTTCATTGGTTAGAAGCATTGAATTGCTTGTACAAGAGTAATTAATAGACAATTCTTGTTGTGAGTATAAGAGTAAACTTGATCATCTTGGTATAAACAACAAAAATCCCCAAAATGTCTCCATAAAATTATCGATGAAAGCTTTTACTTCTTAGGTTCAATTCACATTTGCATAATTCTAAATTTAGGGTATATTTTTCCCGCAAATTTGGTATGCATATGCAAAAAAACTTGTTGAGAAAGAGGCCTAGAAGTATGTAGAGGGGAAGGTCCTCAATTTGGTTGTGGTAAACCCATCATTTGTTGTTGGGCCACTTCTTGCACCCGAACCTACCGACACTCTTTCCTCACTCTTGAACATAATGAAAGGTTGGGGCTATGGTTAAAAAATTTGAGAGTTGTGAATATTTAAATGATTATTAAGTCATAAATTTTATAAAAATTCACATTTTATAAAAGGGTTGTAGGCTCTCTCATGAGCATGTTCATAATGGAACCTTATTATCTTCTTGATTCAAAGGTTTTGTTTTAGACATGTTTCAAACCCTATAAGTGGATCATAGTTGATTTGAAGCACCAATAAATATCTTTTCATATTTATCCATGCCATCACCCCAAATACCTTTTCTTTCATCTTTATCCATGCAAGTGCACACTATTGTAGCCCAGTACAATTATAATACTAAATGCTACCAAATCTTACAATGCTCTCCAAATTCACAATATATCCTTGGTGCATTGTAGAAAGTAATTTAGTATTTATAGTTGCATCCTTTGTGAATTATTTATATACAAACTTTTCATATTGTCTAAGTGTCTGCCATTACATCTGTGGAAAAGCCCTATTTTTGGTTCACAATCATAACAACATGATGTTGTGTGGTATATTTATAGGTAGGTACCTCCATTTATAATAGTGGAGGCTCATTCAAAATTGCCCAGTTGCTTCTTGTCCACTTGAATAAATAAATCAGAGCAATTCAATCATAATCAATCAGAGGATAATTAAAGAACAAGACCTTAGCCAAAATATCTGGGTTTTGAAACATAAAGTCTAAATAGAGAGAGAGAGAGAGAGAGAGAGAGAGAGAGAGAGAGAGAGAGAGAGAGAGAGAGAGAGAGAGAGAGAGCATACCAAGCTGACTTCTTGTCCCTTAATGACTCCCCATCTTTCATAAACTGAGCATCTTCATTGTCTCTATCTGAGAATATCTTGATTATTTCTAAATGCGATGGATGATTACCAGAGACTGTTTGGTTGCTACTGCCCATTTGTGAAATCCCTAAGTAATCAACAATAAGACCACCAATTCTATTCAAAAGCAAGAAAGATTGAGAACAAAATTTTGGAAATATTTGAAAGAATGGAATAGTTTTTAAGTGTAGAATAAACATAGGTTGCCACTGCCCACAATTTCACTTTCTGAAATCCCCAAGTAATCAACAATAAGACCACCAATTCTATTCAAAAGCAAGAAAGATTGAGAATAAAATTTTGGAAATATTTGAAAGAATGGAATAGTTTTTAAGTGTAGAATAAACATAGGCTAAGCTTTCTTGATTTAAAAAAAAATACATACCACAGGCTTAAACAAGTTGCAGAGACTGTTCATTAAAATGGATTACATATTTATAGTTGGAGTGGAGACAAGCTCAACAACTTCTTGCAAAGATGCTAATTAGATTGATAACTAATTGAAATTGCTTTAACAACTAATTAAATTATGATGATACATCTACTGTATCTATTGGCACATCTACATCATCTAATAGATGCTTATTTGACATGTGGAGTTATAGTATTCTAATAGGGCCAATCTCTAAGGAAGAACTTAGACTTAATAAGAATAAGGAAATCTAAAATGTTTCATGCTAAAATTTGATAATAATTTCTTTTAATTCAAATGGGCATATAAAAAATGAAGGGAAAATATGTTCCCACCTATTAAATAAAAAAAAAAAAAGGATTAAAAAAATCTATATTGCATTAGCTATGAACAAGATTGAAGTACTCAATTAAGTAATTATAGCTCATCTAGTTATTCTTTAAATGCTTTTATAAGTTTCCTAACCAATTTTTTCTATGTTGATGCTGTATCTGATCACAAATTTCACTAACTTTAAAATGCTCTCCATAGGAAACTTTCTTCTTCATGAAAGCATATTCTTCTTGTCTGGGCTTCCTTTTATAGTACTTGAAAGACTAGGCTACTTGAATCAATACAAAATCCAGGTTTGTTTTCTGTTACTCCAGATTGTATCCTTCAGTTGGTTATTTGATTGTAGAATTATCCCCCCGCTATTAGCATTTATGGTTTTATGTTTGAATTGATGTTAAACATCATCTCAACTTTCTTGAACTTATTGTGCTATAGCGCATGACTATTTGTTGATGCACTACCTGTTGGATTCTTGATATTATTTTCTAGATGAATTTTGATCTTTGTTGTAGAGGAATTTCCTTCTAAAAATAAAATATTAAGTAGATGAAGTTTACTAGTGGTTATGCTAGTTTGCATTATTTTCATAAAAGGTAAAATCTACATTATATTTTAGTTGATTTATCTGGAAATAAACGCAAAATGAATTTTTATATTTTAACAAATCCTACAACCGCCTTTAATGGTATCCATGTGTGTGTGTGTGTGTCTCTCTACATACACACACAAATATATATTAGAAATAGTGATTATGACCATTTTACTAGATTTCTACTTGAATTTTATCACAAAAAATAAACTTAAATAAGGGTTTTTTTCCAATAATTATTTCAACATATCTGCCTTTTATTGTCATTATCGCATTTGCAAATGATTTCCACATCCTAGAAAATGCCCATAAAAAATCAATTCCTTTGAAAATCCAATTGTTGGAGAAGATATTCTTCTAATGGGAAAAAAAATATGAGGTGGATTTTGAGTCTGTTTCAATGATGCTTCTATCCATTCCACTTTCTGTGACCATAACAAGACCTTTAATTATCCCCACAACTTAAAACAAGTTCTTAGGTTTGATGTGATAACCCTCAACAAACCAGAAGATTGGGTCACCCTAGCTGCCCCTGAAAATTTTCCTTGTTCTAGATGTGCACTAGTTCCCACAAGAGGCATCAGGATTTACTTTGCACCATTCCTTGGGTGGGGTAAAAAAGTTTTCAATATCATTTGTTTTATCAATCTCTTTATTGAGTAGCAAGGCAGATAGAAGGCAAGGTTCAATTTGGATAAGAAATACATTTCCTGTGGTTTAGTAGCATCAAATCTTCTAAAGGAAACATTTGTATCTTTCCTCGATGCTTTTTGAATGACATGGGTATTGACGTGTTCACAAATCAAAGAATTTTTTAAGAGCGTTAAGGATAAAGGAAAGACTAGCACCAAGCTTACTGTGGATTCTGGATATCAGGGAATTTATTGATGTAAAAAGCTAAAGCAATCTAGTGAAGCTGCAAATAGTAAAAGTAAGTGACTGGATGAGTGGAACCCTCTTCAAGATCATTAGAGGAACATTGTGAGGGACCAATAAATGCATCTTTATCCATTTCTCATAAGAAAGGAAATTGTAATGTAGGACCAACAAAAAGAAAGTAATTTATGTGGATCATCCTTCTTGGTTCCTTATCCGATACCAAACATGTTTCTATTTTGGTAGTTCATTTTTCCAAGAAAATTATTGTACTTTTAATTGACTGTGAAAGTTCTAGATCCCTTTCACTCTCAATCCATGTCATCTTCTTACAAACCTATCTTAATTATTCATAACTTCTAGTTCATATGAATTATGTAGGTCCAAAGTTAAAGAGAAAAAGTACATGTTACATTGTTTCATGTTTTGGGTGTAGGCATCTTGAATTACTCATAGAAGTTTATTTTTTGCTAATTTTAAGGAAAATATAGCCACTAAAGACCCTCTTATAGACCCATTTCAATGCACTTACCCCTAGTTCTTCTAATCTTATATTAAATCAGTAAGATTATGAATTTGTGTTGATAAACTTTCTGGTAATGAAGCTAAAATATTTCAAGAGCTAAATTCATAAGTGCATATGAAGCCCTCTAAAAAAATTGAATTCTAGTTTTTAGAGAGGAAAATAAATCACTATTATCAAAGAAAAATTGAAATATAGATTGCATAAATAAAGGTAGGACATTCATTTTTAAGTTCTAAATTATATTATGCATGAGTGGGTACAATGCATTTGTTTATTTTAAGTATTAAGGGAGTAATTGAAACCTTAATTTTATGTATGTGCACTAATCTATTCCTAAAAATTACAACTTGATAAAATCAATTCTATGTATCTCAAGATGACTTCCAAGAGAATTATAAGACAATATATTTTAGATGTCATTAGATGGATATGAATAAAGTAAACAAATTCTACTAATTAAGGATTCAATTTAAGGTTTTTTCAAGGAATCTAAGAGTGAAATTAGAGATCCATCGTTGAAAACAAATGAGAATGGGGAAGGTGAATGAGCTCTGTTAGGGATTTCTTGTGTGGTCATCCTTGGCCCCTCTTGTGTCATACCACACCATTGGCGCAAGATTTTTCTCTTTTCCTGTTTGTACAACCATATTTACTACATTTTTTTTGTTTTAATATGCCTTCAACTGACTCTAACCCAACAGTTCTTATTGGTGCTGGTGGTTCGACGAATTTTCTCAATGACTCCTCCTCTGAACAAATGATGAAAAAAAATTGTTTTGAAAGTGTTTCACGAGGTAAGTCTTTTGAAACCCCAGCTAATGTGGTTTTACCTTTTCCTGATTTTGATTCCGCTTGTCAATGGCTTGAGAAACATACTCTTTTTGGGTATTTTGTTGGGAGGAATCCCCTTGAAGGTGTGCTTAAGGAATGGGTCCACAAGTCCTGGGTCCCTCACGGGGTTCATCTTGATATGGTCCAAAATTTAACCAAGGGTTTCTTCCTTTTTTTTTTTATGAAGGTCAGTCATGTTTAGGCAATCTTGAATCATGGTCCCTCATATGTCTAGTCTTCTTTGTTGGTTTTCGAGTCATGGACCCGAGAATTCACTATCTTGGATGACATCAAGATGCGGGTCTTGGTTTGGATTAAGTTTCTAGGTTTTCCTTTGCCTTGTGTGCCTTTTCTGAATCATATTGTGTCCTCTCTGGGGAAGGTCATTTGTATTGAGCCAAATAGGTTTTTCAAGCCCGACCCTAGAAACAGGTCTGTGTTGAAGTGGATCTTTCACAAGACTTGAAGGACTCCATTGATATTTAGATTGGAGCCCTCCAACATGACTAGAAGGTCACTTATTTTAATCTACAAAACACGTGTTATAGATGTCAGTTCGTAGACCACAAGATCAAGGACTGCCCTTTGGTAGTGCCTCATACTCCTTCTTCGCTGTGAAAGTTTGAAAAGCCCGCCAGGTGGATAATTATGCTACTAAACTTGATGAGAAATGGACCATGGTTATGAATTGTAAACACAAGTCCAATGGCTCTGGGATGACTTCCAAATTCTCCAAGCCAGTTAAAGATGTTTCAAACCCTTTGGTAAAGGGGAAAGAGGCCCATGTAGGGTCTGACAATATTCTAGTGTTGCCCAAGCGTAAGGCTACACCTCAACCTACTGTCATCATGATAACACAACTGAATGCTTCTCCTCTAGTGGTGGGAGCTCAATGACGGTCTCATAATCCTTCTCCACCTCTAGAAGAAGGAGAATATGTGTAGGAGAAACAAATATTTTCCTCTCTGAACATTCAAATTGGGTCAGTTCTACTAGAATTTTTATAGAATCGCTTCTCTACTTTGAACAAGGAGTTGGACTCCTATGATGTGGAGGAGTTTCACTCATGAATTTCCTCTCATGGAATGTTTGAGGTCTGATAGACCTTTCTAGGAAGTATTTTGTAAGGAATACTTTGCAAAAGTATACTAGTATTGAAGTGCTTTGTCTCCAAGAAGTTAAAATCTCTGGTTTTTTTCTCGTGTCGACTTGTCATTCTATTTGGCTAGCCAATCAAATATTTTGTACTAATCATAAAGTTGGATGTGGTGGAGATGTCACCCTTTTGTCCCCACAGTGGCATGCTCGTGTGGTTCACCATGGGTTTGGCCCCACACATCGACTCCTCTAGATCCTCCTTAACATTGATAATCACTCCTTTGGGATTATTAATGTGTACACTTCTAATGATGTTGTGAAACGGTTTTTGCTTTGGCATTATATTGTTGATTCATTACCAGTTGCTACTTGGATTTTGTATGGGGATTTCAATATGGTTGAGATTGTTTATGATAAAGATGGCACTCTGCCATTCAAATGGGAAGTTGGTGAACATGAGGCGTGGTTTTACATGCATAATAAATTGGGGTTCTTTGATCCCAATATTGGCAGTCGCCATTCTCATTCCCTCTAGCACACTTGGTGTAATTACCAGGTTGGCTCTAATAAGATATTTAAGCGCCTTGATCATGCCATGATCTTGGCTCAATCTTTCTTCTCTTTTGATACTCTTTTCTCCTGGTTAATCCATTAGTTGACATGAATTTGTTAGATCATTTCCCCATTTCTTTTCACATTAAATGGGAGACAAGATAACCTCATGTCTATAAGACTCAGTTCTTTTTGAACACGTCTTTGCTCTATCATCAGCTCATGTTGGCCAACATTCGTAGGGTTTGGAATTTGGAGTGTAGGCCACCTCATAGTAAATGCTAGATTAATTGGTGGAATGATGCTATCACTTGCACGACAAAATTTCTCCACATTTATGGGTGCTAGTTGGCCATTTTATGTCATTGGTCTTATGAGGCTACCATAGCTGACCTATGCTCAACCATCGAGGCTCTGGTGGCCAACCCTTTCTCCCCATCATTATAAGTCAAGGTGGCAAAATTAAGGCACAAAAAAAAGTTGCAAATAATTATGCCACTAGAGGTATGCAAATCAAAGCCAGATTGCACTGGTTAAAAATTGGCGACCGTGCCTCCAAGGAGTTTTTTTTGGTCTTGCATGCCAACCACTCTTCTCCTAGCATCAAAAAAATTAAAGAAAGAACCTAGGTGCTTTCTGAGATACCTGACATTCTCTAGGCCTTTGTTAGGCATTATGAACAAGTCTTCATTGCCCAGGAGTACACGCTAGAGTGGTAACAAGCCCTTTAGGATTATCTTGTTGTTGTGCCAAATAAGCTATCTTTAGTCCAAAAAGCTTTTTGTGAGCAATTTCTCACTATTGAAGACTTGAAGGAAGTCATTCATACAATGGTAGATGACAAGGCCCCAGGTGTTGATGGCTTCCCATGTGAATTTTATAAGGCCCTTTGGGACTATGTTGGGCAAGACCTTCACAAGGTCTATCTCGAGGCTTTGCATTCTAAGACCCTTGGTAACATAATTAAAAATGAAATATTAAATTCATACCTAATCCTGTAGATCTCAAGGATATTTGAAATTGGTGGCCTATCATACTCCTCAATGTCTCTTACAAGATCATAACAAAAGCTTTGGCTCTAAAGATCTGCCATCAGCTTCTACCTCGGGTTGTACACCCAGAGTAAACTGGCTTTATTAAATCCAGATTTATCTTGGATAACATTATTGCTATGTGGGAAGGTATGGAATGGGCTAGGCGATCGAACCAGAAAGCCATTTTTCTCAAAATTGATTTTTCTAAAGCATATGACAACATTGAGTGGCCTTTCATTTTGGCCATGTTTAAAGCCTTGGGGTTTGGGCCAAATAATTTTCTCAAACGCCTTTGCTTGCATCACCATCAATGATCGCCAATATTTTTCCTTTGGCTTATTTTGATCCATTCAACAAGGATGTCAACTTGCTCCTTCTCTTTATGTGCTTGCTACTAAAGGTTTTGGTTATCTGCTTGTCAACATGGTTTCTCAACAATGTGTTAGAGGTATTGCCTTTCCTAATTCCAAGACTCAACTTGTTCATGGCCATTTTGTTGATGACTCATTCCTCACCCTTTTGGAGGAGGAGAATAATATTAAGATGACTCTTGAATATCTTAACATTTTTTGTCTTGTGTCTGGATCCACCATTCAATGACATAAAAAATTGTGTTGCAGGTAGTCTATTTTTCCCACTCCTCACTAGTTTCAGTACTATGGTTGGAAATGGATTGGGCTAGGGGAAATATTTCAATTTCTGGGCATTCCTTTCGCCTTCCAAGCTTCTCCAACTGAGTTGTGGCAAGTTGTTCTCTCCAAGATTGAGCAAAAACTGGCCCGCTAGATTACCAAGCCTCTTTCTCTGGCATGAAAATTCCAAGTGTTCTCTAAGATCTTGGTTGCTACACACATCTATTACTCCTCTTGTTGGGCTCCTTCGAAAGCTGCCTATGCTAAGCTTGAAAAGCTATTACGAGACTTTATGTGGGCCTCTATGGAGTCCCATAGAGGGTTTCACCAGGTTGCCTAGGAATTTTGCTGTCTTCCTAGAGACTCTGGAGGGCTTGGTCTTCTCTCCACTCAATGACAAGGGTCTGAATTGTGTGTGAAATGGATAATTAGAGCCCTTGCTGGAGATGAAACCTAGAAAATTCTCCTCAGGCATTGCATTCAATCCAAATTTATTATTCATAGACCAGTCTAGAAGGGGATTGGATTTCAAACCCTTTTGGTTATGAAGGAACTAGTTCAAACTATGGGAAATTTTGTGGCCAAGAGAATTTGGAGAGCCTGGGAGCGGTTAAGCCTTGGATCCGCTGGGCCGGCTCTGGTTTCCATGATGGTCTTTCACTCAATCAATATAATGTTTGGTGGTGGCCCCTCTTTGCCAATAATGGTTAGCCATTGCCCAAATCACCTTGGCTTAAGGTGCTAAGGATCCACAAGAAAGGCATTCAAACTTTACAACATGTGTTTCATAAACCCACAATGCGCATTATGCTGTGGGGAGTTTTTTTTGCTCTCTATAGTCTTCAAAACTAGGACCATGATAATTATAATGGTCTGGTGAATGCTATTCCTATAGATATGCTTCGGAAGGTGGGAATTTGTGGGTCCAAGCCCTGGTGGAAGGATTGGAAGTGGTACCCAGACACCCCTTTCAGGTTTTATAAGCCTAGGCTTGGTTATATATGGCTTTCATCGCACTTTCCTATGATTGAAAATCTGAACCAAAGGTGGAATCTCCAATCCCCCACCCATGTCTGGTGAAAATAGATTCTCTACCACTTGGTCTACAAGTGTTGAGCCTAAACTCACCCACTTTGCTTGGTGTATTCTTTTCCAAGGCTTACTTGTGGGGTTTCAGCTTGTTCACTTGGGGGTCCAAGACCCCTGATGCTCTTTTTGTGGGAAAGTTGAGTCTTTTAAGCATCTCTTCTGGTTTTTAACCATAGCTCAGTAGTTTTGGAATTGGATTCATGACTTCTTTCGTCATTTTAGACCAAAGCCCTTCTCCTGGCATATGGTTCTGCTGGGAGATTCACCCAAGCTTCCTACTACATACACCTAGCTTTGGCACACTTTCAGGGTGGAAATTCTCTTCAATATCTGGAAAGATAGGAATTCATGCATATTTTCTCACAGCCAAATGGATAAAAATGTTTCTTTGTATTCTAAAGCTATTATTTTCTCTAGTGTGCTTTTATAGATTTAAGTTCAAGCCAATAAAGTTGCACTCGAGGTGTCTCACCTTCAGGTACTTTCAGATCATTGGGGAAATTCCCTGTGTACTATGGCTCAGGTGCCTGCTTTTCTCACTTCCTCCCGCATTCGGTCACCCTCTCGAGGCCAGAAACAAAGTAGATTTGATCGCCCCAGATCTCAGCCTCCTCTTCGATGTGGTTCTTGTTGGACTAACCGCTAGCATCTCCCTTTGAGTTTGTGCCATGGTTTAACCACCTCCCATGGATCTTGACTGACACTTGTATTAGGCATTGACAAGTCAATATTTTGGTGCAATGACAAGGCCAACAATTGTTATCAGATTTGGTCATGGGTTTGAACCCCTTGGGTGAGCCTGAGGGGGGGATTGTTGGACTAACTGCCAAAATCTCCCTTCGGGTTTGCAACATGATTTAACTGCCTCTCATGGATCTTAAATGACGCTTGTATTGGGCATTGATAGGTCGATATTTTGGTGCAACGACAAGGCCAAAAATTCTCACCTTCCTTGGTGATGTCATTCTCCTCTTTCATAGGTTGGATAGGGGTGGCCCTCTAGAGGAGCGATGGGGAGTAGCGGTGGTGGCTTCGAGTGGCCCTCTGATAATTCTCCTGGTAGCGGCTCTGGTTGGCCAAACACTAGCAAATGTTTTTTGCATTTGGAACTTGCAATCTCACCTCAACACGAGGAAACAAAAGATAAATAAAAAGAAGGTGATGATGGATGAGGTCCTCTTGATGTCATGCTAGACCCCACTAATGTATGGGGGAAGAAAATGGATGACAAAGTCCCTCCTGGCTCTGTTGGTACTACTTTGGCCACTTAATGGCCTTTTTTCTCTATGTTTATAATCTTGGAATTCTGGACTAGGCCCATGTGACTAGTTCTTTTTGGATTTTTGGGCGCTACCCTTGTGACTCTTGAGGCATGCTTTTTAACCACCCACCTTTTTTGTGTGGATATGTATTTTTATCTTTATAATTAATATAGATAATTTCCTATTCATCAAAAAAAATTTAGAGATCTAATCAATTAGATATTAGAGCATCTATTTGAGAATTGTTACGACAAATGGGTTAAAATACATCCAATATGTAGCACTTGGGTCTTCAACTTGGAAAAAGTTGCAGTGCATAGCTGTATGGACTCAAATATTATTTGAATGCGAAATGATGGATAACTTTAAGAGAAATCTATTGATTATGGATTTTGTTATTGTTATAGCTTTGATCTCAACTAAATTGGTGCCTCCATCAAATGTGGGTGGTACAATTCAAGCCAGTCAAATTAGCTATATAAGAAATAAAGTGATAGAATCTTTGGAATCCATCATAGGTTTCGCCCCTTTTGATTTTGCAAGGACTGTAGTAAGAAAACACCACAGGAAGAAGAACCATAAGAACAAATGTGATGAAAAACTTCCACCCTATTATGTTTTGGATGAGGATTATAGCCAAGTTGTGATAGTGGATCAAGATGGGTGTGTGAATTATACAAGTGTGCAAAAGGTTGTAGATGTAATTCTAGAACAAAGTCCCAACAAGACCATAATTGTCATCCATTCGAGTTTCTACACATAAGTTGATTTGCTTGCTTGGATCAATCAGGCCTAATAGCTTCACATCTATAAAACATATTTAGTTAATAAAGAAGGAGAATACATTCTTTTAATTTTGTGACATGTTTGAACTCTTAAATCTATAATGTAAGTTTTCTATCAACTCATTATATGCTACAAGAAAATGTGTAGCATGACTCACATATCAAATTGTTCAAACAAAGAAAAAGTTTCAGTTGTAGAATCAAAAGGCAACATCAAATTCCAAGGACAAGGTTGCCTCAATACAATAATCCAATAGAATGATACAACAAATTCTTCTCATGGGACATACTTCAGTGCATCGGTCACAGTTTTTGCACAAAATTTCATAGCGAAAAATATAAGTTTCTAGGTTAAAGATCAAATGTCTATGTTACATTGTTTTTGTAAATATTTTTTCCCTCTTGTATTAAAAATGAATTTCTTCCAAACAAAACACTTCTCCTACAACAAATATAGGTGAAGTTGGGGGACAAGCAATTTCTTTGAGAATAGAAAGTGATCAAGCAACTTTCTATGGATGTGGATTCTTTGGTGCTCAGGATACCCTTTTGGATGATGAAGGGAGACACTAATTCAAGGAATCCTTTATACAAGACTCCATAGATTTTATATTTGGAAATGAAAGATCTCTTTATGAGGTGATCCCATTAACTTTATTTATTTAGAATATAAAATAAAAGTGTACATAGCATGGTAAATCAAAAGAAAAAGGAAAAAAATACCACCATGGTTATAAATCACATAGTCTGTAATTTTTTGTTCAACATGAAGAATGTTTTGAAAAAATTATGTATGGTAACTATGACTTAGATAGTCTCATTTTTGCATGATTTATAATTAAAATATTTTACAAATCTAGTACCAAGTGGAGTTACAACCATAACTAGGTGCATCACAACACAAGCAAGATAGTTAGCTAAAGAAAACACAAGTTTCTCCTTTGTGAGTTGCAACATTAAGGAAGTGGAATAATTTGGCTAGGTAGAGCAAGGGTTCCCTACTCTTTGGTGGTTTTCTCCAACACTTACATGTCCGACACCATTTCTCCAGAAGGATGGAATGGCTGCAATGATCCCAAAAGAGATCAATATGAGCTCATTACATACTTGTTTTCTTCTTATCATTACCCTGTTTCCTCCTCAATGTTGTAATAGTTTGTCTTCATTTTTTTTGACACACAAGATTTTATTCTATGCACAATATAGACGCAGTGGCCCTGGTGCAAACCAGAGCTTGAGAGTACCTTACTCACAAGATCTTAATCAATCACGAGCAACTCAATTTCTCAACATCTCCTATATAGATGGAAATCAATAGCTTAAACATAAGGACAATACTCCTCCCAAACATAATTCCATAGACACCATAAAGACCATCACAATAAAGAACAACATGTCCTGATCAACATGAATTAGATTATTTATCATACAAAATTCCAAAAATGTTTACTTGAATCAATACACTTGCATTCTAATTTTTCTAAGTTACTTAAACATGAGGATTTTATCCTCTTGTCAAAACAATGACTGGTTTTTAAGGGAAAATAAATTATAAACTTTGGACCTACATAATTCATATGAACTAATTACATGACTATACAAACCTATCTTATTTGTTCAGTATGTTATGAGATCTAGTGGGGTTTGGCCTAATAGACTATTTAGTAACAAGTGCCCTGTTAGACATACATGAAAATGTGGAAGCATAGACAAGGCAAGCGAACTGTTTCAAAAATCTCCTCAAAGAAATGTGATCCCACTCTCCCACAAGAACTTCAAGTCATGCCTATGGTGATGCGAGGATTTCCCGCATCACCATAGGCATGACTTGAAGTGCTTGCGGGAGAGTGGGTACAAACATTGATGTCTGTAATCCTCAATCAACACCTAAACAAGTTCTTTGATGATGCAATAAGAATAGTGATTTCTTCTTTGACTATGATATGCAATTCTAGTGATCTCCTTATCCTTAAAATCTACAATGAATCTTTTTCTATTGATGAAAAATCTAGTGGCTCCTACACACATTTTACTTGGATGCGGCTTTTATCTCCATTGGGATCTCCTTGAATCAACTTCAATGGATTTAAATATTAGCAAATATTTAATATATAGTCAACCAAAAAATTATTTACTAACTCTCATTATAATAAAAGCAATCAAACGTACTATACTTTGATCAACTGACCAGTGGTATCAAAATTTTAGTCATTTTCTTTGTAGATTACCCATGGGCTAAACATACAACAAAGATGGGAACATGTTTCAAACTCTCAACTATGATAACATGGTTGCACTACTTCTTTTAATTATGGTAACATGTTTCCATGCTCTATAATTTTTGACATAATTTGGAGAACAAATCATTTACATTTCATTATCATTTGATGCCAAGTATTGGAAAAAAATATAGTTTCCACATCCCACCCGGATTCTTGCTCACTTTTTCTAGAAATCAATGATGACCTACTTTATGGTTACATGTCTAGTGTCAGTTAACAAGAATTAGTTTGGTCATGTTGATTACTATAACTTGTAAAAGTGGTATCAATGCAAAGCAACTGTAGACTGTGTGCAGGATGCCTCATCAATGGCCTTATAAAAAGTTAACAAAACAGTCGATGGCCCTACAAAAACTTAGTGTAACCACTCTCCCACAAGAACTTCAAGTCATTCCTGCCACCATAGGCACGACTTGAAGTGCTTGTGAGGGAGTGGGACCACATTTCTTTGAGGAATTTTTTGAAACAGTTCGCTTGCCTTGTCTAATTTTGGTCACTGAATTTTCGATTTTGAGTATTGTATGATGCTGCTACCATTTTCTCCTAATTTGATTACAAATAATGTGAGGTATTTAGAATCTTTTTCATGTGTCAAGATTTATATCACTTGTAGACCTGAGTTTGTTTGTTGTTATGCTTTGATGGATGTCCATTTGTTATTACTTGGTATCTGATGTAGTGCACATTATTATAGTGCAAGCCTATTTTTCAGATTGTTTCATTTAGCATCACCAATATTCTCCACAAGAACGTTGTCCCTATGTAAAATGATGGAAATGGTTCACATCTCTCAGAACAATTTATCTTGCAACAATCATGGAGATGAATTTAGATGTAGTGTGAAAATCAGAACATACTCAAATTTTATTAACAACTCTAATAGTTGTATCAGAGGCCATGTTTAACAAACCAAATGCAATTGCTAACTTTTCACTATGGTGGTAGATAAATGATTTTTTTTTCTTCTATTCCACAACTTTAAGTAAAAGTTTTGAATCTAGAAATACCTTGTTGCCTTCATTTGCCAAGCCAATTTCTCCAATTTTGCATAACTCTCCCATGTTTGTGGATGTGATCTGTCTCCTACAATTTTTTAATTGATTTATCTTTCTGCTATATTTGGACTTACTTTTGTAAACTTGAAATATACAATACACTTTTATTCTTTTTGAATTGAGACTAATAGTAATTTTGTTGGTTGTATTGAGGCACAACTTCATTCATGGAAAAAAAGGTAGACCTTATTTCTCATATTAGATGGAATGTTGCATATAAAGGAGGAAATATTCTAGCTGGGTTATTATTGACTGCATTGAAGGAGAGAGCTTCATATATGGGACACGATCAACACTCTCCTTCTTGGATTCTACATGTTACAACTTGCTCCAAGAAGATTTCCCACATTGTAAAAGTTTTAAGAGATGAAAGGGGGATGTGCTCACATTGAAGGGCTCCAAGCATGTGTTTCCATCATTGCAAAATTTTATTGGAGAAGTTTCTTTCTTGCAGTCATTTCTATGCAATATTGTAACTCAAATTTTGTGACTGAAAATAAAAATTATAATACCCTATTTCTAAGTTTTAACTAGAACACCTTTCTTTTATTAATAAATTTCACCGATTTTTCCGTCTCAATGGTTGTCTTATTGTGTGCAATTGATGATTGATGTGTATTTTTTTGTTTTATGTTTAAATCTTCAAATATCAGTCAATTAAAATGACTAAATATACTACTAATTGACGTCAATTAAACATTAAATTGACTAAATATACTACCAATTGACAAAAAACAATGAACAATGAATAAATATGACTAAATATATGACCTGTGAAATACAAATAACTAAATATACTACCAATTGATAGAAATTAGTGAACAGTGAATAAATATGACTAAATATACTACCAAATTGATCAAAATAATGATGAAAATTAATGACTAAATAAATTACTGATGGAGAGAAATTAGTGAATAAAAATGACTAAATAGGTGACTAGATTACAACAATCAATGACTAAATATATCAGTGAATAAAAAATGACTAAATAAGTGACCAGATTACAACAATTAATGAATAACTCACTGACTAAATATACTACCAAATTGATCAATCAAAACAAACAATAAATGACTAAAAATGTTTTAGTCATCAATCTGGCCACGTTATATATGACTTGCAATAAACTACTAATGGTCATTGACCAAGTTCAGTCATTTATAAATAGTTTTTAGTAGTTTTTTCAGTAGTTTATTGCTATTTCTGTACTAGTGTACATTATTTTTAAGAGAGCTTGGAGTTGTTATCATTCCCCAAATACTCATAGAACTAGAAGAATGACACAAAGAGAGTGAAGACAAGGAAAAACATTTTAGGTCAACATGAAAGAAACATGAATGTCTCGATACCTTGCATCATCCCCAAAAGGAAAACACAAGACAAATGAAAAAGATAAAGAAAAAGCTTTTGGGTCAACATGGAAGAGACGCGAATGTATCACCACCTTGTGTCATCCCCAAAAGGAAAACAAAAGACAAATGAAAAGATAAAGAAAAAGATAAAATATTTATGACATAGAGAAGAATGAAGGTACAAATAGAGTAATGTCACAAAGAGAGAGAGATACATCAAATAGAATAGTACAGGGGATCACATTATGCACATGCAATAAAAAAAGAAAAAGAAATAATGCAAAAGACTAGTAAGGCACATGCAAGTCAGCCTAAAGCAGGTCGTCTGCATCCAAATCATATTCATTCTATACCAAAGGCAAAAAACTAGCCAAAGGGACAATAACAAGTGCCGAACTAGGGCCATCACTGCACTCAACACTCTTCTTAGGAGAATTTTCATTTAAGCTCATGGAAGAAGAAAAAAATGTATTCAATTCATTATGCACTTCATCCTCAATATTTTAAATCTCATCATCGTCATCCAAGTTAATCACAATAGGAGGTCGAATGATAATGTCCAAAGAAGGGTTTAGGTCTTGTTGCAGTTGTGCTATATGATATTTTTGTTTGAGGGAAGGGGGAGACTCGTGATGCATTTCTTTAGTCAAGTTTGGTTCTTTATTTTCTTTTTTTATTTCTTCATTTAACTTTTGAGCATGGGCATGATGTCTACGCCTACACTCTCTAGCATCTCTGTTTCTTTTAGTTTGGTTTTCAAGTTGCATTTGTGTATGAGAGGGATGATCAACCATAGGTTTCTTTTCTTCCCTCATGGGAGGAATGGAAGGAACCATGGAAGGTTTTTCAACAACTTTCTCTTTAGCTATGTAAACTTGTTTTATCCTAGGAGGTGTGATGATATAGTTTTCATTATCTCTTGGTCTTTTGTAGGAAGTAGGAAAAGGATCTATCTTAATTTATTCTTGGTTACTCGGCATGTCTTTTGGTTCAATCATGGTTCCATCAAGGATGGTAGGTTCGGTCATGGATTTAGGTATGTTTTGGAGGGATAGTTTTACTATGCATTTCACCTTTAAATTTTGGTAGGATTTGAAAAAGAAATCTTCTCAAGGTTTAATAGGTTCCATAGGCTAAGGCCAAAAGAAATCTAATGAAAATTTTCCTCGGGAAGACAAAGGGTTAAAGCCACTATGATGCACAGTGAAAATTCCATTGTCAAAAGGAAAATTTAAGCATTTATGCACAAGCAAAGGGGTGACATTCATGGAGTGAAGCCATGGATATCCTAGCTTCACACAAAATTGGTCCAGCCATGGGATGATGAAGAATGAGACATCTAATGTTTTCGGTCCTATTTGTAAAGAAAGGGTGATTGATCCCATCGTAAGGCAAGAAAAATCATTATGTGTCTTGATCCATGCTTTCAATTTATCATATATTTATTGATAGAGCTCATGCACAAGTCATAATTCTTCAGTGATCACATTCTCTCCACAAATGCGGTCTATTAATATCCATTAGTGGGCTTTTCATAGATTCAGTTGGCTATATAAAGATGACCATCAAGTGCATGTTTAAGCATATCTTGTGAGGAGAAAGAAATCTCAAGAGGATTTTTAGTTCAGCCTTTACATGGTATGAACTTGATCAATCCAACCATATCATCCATAGGATCATTTTGAAAAATATCATTGTTGTCATCATCTGTGTCAACATTCATCACATCATTCTTTATAGTTTTGTTAGCTTTGACAAATGAAATATCATGATCAGGCATATGGTTGGTAAATATTTGCAAGTTTTGGTTAGGAGGGGTAATAAAATTATTTCCTTGATCATTAACACCTCCAACAAAAAGGTGTCTGGAATCAATGAGGTCTTGCATAAGATGTTTAAGATGCTTGCAATGTTCTATATCATGTCCATTTTGTTAGTGATAATGACAGTAAGAATTTGGTCTATAGTTTGGGGGTAATGGTTTATTAGGATTGAGAGTTTTAATGGGAGGCAAAGTAATCATTTTCTATTCTAAGAGTTGTGACATTATGTTATGAAGGGTATCAGGCAAGGGAGTGAATTTCCTTTTCAGGTCCCCATAGTTAGAGGGTATCATCGCTTTTACAACAGCTAATTAGGTATCGACATGTTGAGTTGTTTAGTGAGGGGGGTTTAGTTGAAGGAAACCTTTATTCTATTTCCTAAAAGGTTGGTAATTATTTTGGTTTGCGGACTCAGACTTCTCAGTTTAGCTAGAGGTGGATTTTACACCAAGACTACTAATCAAGTTTTGATAATCATGAAGGGTAGCACATAAGTGCATGAAGGAGGGGAATTTAATCATGGTAAGATTATCTTGTATATTACTTTGAAAATTCTCTATGAACATATTTTGAAGGTGATTATTAGGAACCTTTACATCGATTTGGGAATAAAGTGATTGATAGCATGAAATAAAGTCTATAATTTTTTCCTCTTCTTTTTTCTTACATCTCATCAAATCGGCCAAGGTCATCTTAGGAGTCATATGCACTTAGAAATGGTTGATAAATGACTCCAAAATTTCATTGAATGAATGAATTGAGTTGTTCGGTAATGAAGAAAACCATTCCAAGGTAGTATCCTTCAAGGATCTAGGGAAAAGTTTAGCCAAGAGTTTATTGTCAAGAATAAAGTCACTACATAAGGTGTTATAGGTGGAAACATGGTTAGAAGGATATCCTTTCCCTCCATATTTCTCAAATCTAGGCACCTCTACTCCATGTGGTATTAGTGTTTTCAATACCTCCAAGGACAAGGGACCGATTTTGACATAATATATTGGTGGGCCATTTTGATTTTGGTTGATAGTGGAAACTTGCTTTTGAAGTGATGAAATGGTTTGCAAAAGTTGGTTTATGAGAGGGTCATTGTTTGTATTGTGAGATGGAGGTGAATATGGTGGAGGTGTGTATGTGTTTGAAGGACAAGTGAATGGAATTATTATAGGTTGTAAAGTGGTAGGAGATATGATGTGCAATACCACAAAGGTACTAGGGATGTTAGTTGAAATACCCAAGGAAGGAATAACATTAATAGTAGGTTGCATTGTTGTTGCAACTTGAGGGTTGGTGTAGGTAGGAATAGAGGAAATTTTTGTGGGAGAATGAATTTCAATTCCTCCTTGGCTTGTGACATTATTCGATGGTAAAGCACAACTAGTGGTTGAGGTAAGGTATTTTCCAAATGTTTGAACTATGTTACACACATGGTCAGGTTTGTCTTCACTTTCAAGCATGCGATGAATGTTACCTATGGTAGGGATGGTGTTAGTTGAAATGTTCTCAATACTTATTTGTTTTTGTAGGTTTACTAAGTCTTCATGAATTTGGATTATTTTTTCTTGTGAAACACTAGCAACCATTGTTTCAACATGTGTCACACTACTTGAAGGAAAGGAATTGTTAAGGGTATGGTCCATACCTAGTGAGCTAGTGTCAATGCTAGTAGTGAAAGAGCTAGATAACCCAAGATCCATGATGATTGTACTATCACAAGATGACATGAGTCTTGAAATTCATCTCACCATAGTATTATCAATAGGACACCAAGTAAAAAAGATCATGTAAAGGATACTAAATGCAATATGGATGCAAGTTCAACTCAAATGAAATGAAATAAATGCAATGGAATAGAAACTCTATAAAATGAAATATAAAGTTATCAATAGAAAATAGAAGCTTAGAAATAGGGTTTTGAATTTTGGAAAATTTAGTTTAAAATCAGCATTGGGACTAGATTGCCCAAAGGGGCGTATGAGTCTGGGCAGTGAGGGTTTTTTCACAAATTTCAAAAAAACTTTAAGTGAATTTTATGATTTCTAGTTTGTATGATCTGTAGACTAAATGTAAATGCAAATTTAAGATGATATTCTGTGATACAAGATGCAAAAATGCAACCTATATGCACTTTCACTAATGCAAGATTTAGAAACCCTAGATGCAAATTAACTAGTGCAAAATGCAATGCAAAGTTAATGCAAGCAAGATACAGGACTATGATGCAATAAAAATAGGAAATGATGTGTTATAAAGGTAGGTTCACCGAAATGAAATGATGGAAAATGTTTGCTTTATTGTTTAGGATATTTCACAACATATTTCACAACATTTATTCAATGAAAACCCTAGAGATCTCAATCTAAAGTATGCAAAGGATAAAGATACCTTGCAATAGGGTTATCCTAGGGTTTGATTATAAACTAAAGAGGGGTTCACCACCAAGATAGGACTTGAAAAGACTAATGAAATGCAAGACCTAATGCTTAAACCAAATGCAATGTAAGATTTCACTAAATGACCTAGAAAAGCATGTAAATCAAAACAAAAAGCTAAGAGATGAAAGGTATGCACCTGAGAATCTATATAGGATTGGATGAAGAATTGAAATACTGAAAACATTGAATCTAATTCTAACTAGGAATCATACACTAGATTGGGCGATTTAGTCCCAAATTAGGGTTTTTGGGCAGGAACACAAATTTGGCAGAGATATGATTGAAACTCGTAAAATCTGCAGATTTTCCTATACTGGGACTCATATTCCAGAAGTGGCGTATCAATCTAGTAATGGTTTTATAGAAATTCAAAGTCTGATTCTACTCTTCAATATCTTCTCTATCCTTTCCACTTGATTTTCGGATTCAAATCTCTAATTTGTAACCTGTAGATGTCTTTCAATGATCTCCAATGCAAGGTGAAAACTTTGACAACTTTGAACACTTTGAAAAATTTCTCCAAAGTTTCTCTTCAATATGTCTTCAACCTAGATTTGAAAATCACACACAACCCCTAGCAATAAAGTGGTGCAAACATGTAGGAAGTGGCTCCAATGGATGTGGATCTTTACTGTTGCTTAAATGTGATAGATCTTGAATTGAATGCTAGCTTGAATCATAAAACCCTACATCACAATTGTTCATTTAAAAACAAACATGATGCTTGATGCTTGATACTTGAATAATTCTCTAAATCACTTGATAATTAGCTCTTGAATACTCTTGTAACTCTTGAATGCTTTCTTGATAAATTTTTTTCTATAATGCATGAATACTTGAAAGCTTGGGATGAAAATGAGTGAAATAAACTTGTTTATATAATTGTTTATGCCAAATTTCTCAAAATTACAACACTACAAGCTGACATCAGATCTAGGAGAATAAAATCCCACCAAGAATTTGAATTAAACTTGATTTTGGGCCATACAAGACTCATATTCTAGAAGTGGTGTATGATTCTCACTAGCCACAACTATGGGACACATTTTCAAAAATTCTTAGAATGATGTGAAATCCAAATCGAGGTCCAAAAACCTAGGTGGGACCCATACACCCAAGGTGGCGTATGAGTCCTAGATCACTAAATCTAAGCCACACAACCTAAAAACACTTAAATTATGATTGGATGTTGGTTCATGTCAGGATTATCCTCAGAAAGATGCATTAAATGAGGCTTGTGGATGAAAAATAAGGCCAATTAAAGCATAAAGAGGCTCAATTATTTACTAAAACCCTAGAAAAGTGTGAAAGTGTGTTACAAAAATTTAAAACACTCTAAATAAGATACACTTAAGTTCATTTAGTTCACAAGGGCCCAAGACCTAATGTGAATATGTTAGACACATTACAACACTAAATTAAGGCCATGTTAGGGAGTAATTTTTCTATCATTACAAACTTATCAAATGGTGGTACCAAAAACCTCTACACCACCTCCACATAACAATGTATATTGAGATGCATGGAATAGATTGATAAAGAATCTACATTACCAGAGAAAATATGTTACCTAACAAAATAGGATAATGGGGATTCACACAACTTAGACATAGAAGTCCAATAAGGAGAAAGAGAATTAGAATCCCCAACAGAGGCCAAACAAAAGTACTTTAATGAACCAATACAAGTAAAAGAAGAAAACATTTCTAAGGAAGGAGATCCTAAAATGGCTAAAATAGGGGACTATTGGGATGATAGATTGGTGGTGCAAGTTGTAGAGATCTTATCAAAATTTGAAGAACTATTCCCTAGAACTATGGATAAAGTATATCTTGTGTAGAATTCTCTACCAAATACATTAATAGAAGGCTAATTGCATCACATAGGGTGAGATGAAATTATAAGAAGAGTTGTTTTTTAGCATGGAAGAGAATATATCTTAAGAGAAAAAAATGAAGGAATAGAAGAATGACATAAATTTTGTGAACAAACAACAACAAAAAGGGTTAATATAACTACACTTTGGTGGCCAACCCTACACAAAGATGAAAAATATGTAAAGAATTATGGCATATGTCAAAAGGATGGGGAAATCTACTGCAAGAAATGAGATTCCCTCGAAACCAATCTTAGCACAAATACCATTTGAAAAATGGGTGATAGAATTTAGAGGACCCATTTGCTAAACACTCAAGATCAAGATTCATAATAATAGGTGTAGAATTATTAAAAAAATGGGTAGAGGAAAAACCTACTAAGGATTGTATCATAAAGACTACTACAAAATTATTATATGAAAATATAATCACTAGGTATGGTTTCCTGCTAACTATAGTAAACTGTGATCAAGGAAAACACTTTGTTAATAGAAAAATCGTGGAGCTTCTAAAAAAAATCATGATCACACACAATAAGAGCTCACCATACCACCCACAAGAAAATGGAGCAAGTGAGGCTCTAAATAAGATAATTGGGACAATACTTACCGAAATGTGCGATGGAAATAGGTTGGACAGGGACATTAAGATACCTATGGTACTTTGGGTCTACCACACATCTTACAAAAGGACCACTAAGTTTACACCATTTCAATTGGTATATGGAAATAATGTGATAGTTCCTATGAAATTTATAATCCCAAACCTATGTACCACACTCACATTGCATCTAGATGATGACGAGTCCCTAACACAAAGGATATAAGAACTGGAAAAATTGGGTGAAAATAGATTCATAGCATTGCACAAATCAGCAAGTAGAGTGGAAAAGACAAAAGGCTTGGTGTAACATGCCCAAACTAGATTTCCTTCAGTAAATTAAAATTAAAATTATGAATATTAAATTTATAACATAAATTCTATAGCTATTTCTATTTATCAATTTTATGTCCATAAATAAATAAATCTGAATATATATTAATTTCCAAGTGTCAATAGTCAATTTACAAGTTTGACTTGGCATTCAACACCACAAAGTAAATTATCAAATACATCAATTTCATCTTATTACATCAATGATACATATACATAAATACAATTTTGATATGATTCCTTTATGGCAACTCACCTCCACTGGTGGATGAGAACATGGTTGAGATGCTTTTCCACCCAACCATGAAGCAATGCTTCCCCATAATTCTCCAGTCAGTTGAAGAATACTTGACCCTGCATGGAAAACTTAGAAAGAGATATAGTTTCCAAGGTGGAATCTGTGTGTTCCTAACTACATGCATTTCTATCTACAACTAGAATATGCAAGTTCCATGTTAGGTAAATAAGAAAGTAAAAAAGAGGGTAAATAATAACAGTCTATTATGTATATTAAAAATGAATACAAGGCTTGACCAAGCTTGTGTTGCATAAAATGCAACTCAAGTTAGATTTGGAAAATAAAATATACACTCTCTGGCACCCATTCTTGAAAGAAAATCTCATCATATCAAATGGGTATCCCTCCCTTTTAGACCATGAACTAGCATCATATTCTAGTGTGCTACAGTCTAACATTGAATGCTTGTATCATTCCAATTAAATATTTTCCACATATATTCCATCTAAATCAAGTATAACCATTCATCTGTTCATCATGCATCTATCTTTCTATTAAGACATGTATTGAAAATCTACACTATTCCAATTCTATAGTTCTTTCCCGTGCAAACAAAGTTTATCATTTTAACCAGTGAATACATAAAGATGAATCAGAAGGTATACCACATATATGTGCACGTGTATAAATGAAACATTTGTGCGTGCATACATATATGCCTGAAAATGAACATAGTTGGAATATGTGCATACATTATGAATAGAAAACGAAAATATTCCCTTCATATAGGAATACATATTCAAAAAAGAAAACATAAACTTTTTTTAGACGATCCATTTAAAATTTCAATGATAACTAGTCTTAGTTAAAATAAAAAATGTAACATTTATTCCACAACCACCTGTCTAACATGATTGATATACAATATGCACATTAATAAATACTAGAGAAATAACATATCATACAAAAAAAATGCACCTTTTCAATCTAATTCAATTTAGATTCTGCGTTTGTTCTATTTCTGGTTAACATGTCCATCTTTTCAATTTAAATACTCCATTATAATATTTACTTAAAATAAGATTAGTACACTGAAAATAAAAATGGATGCTTTGTTCCTTGAATGGTGAAATTTTCATGTAGGGGTGCTGATAGGAATGTTATCATGATATTGGTAACATGTTATTGGTTTTCTTAAAGATTATTCTTTTATCTGATAGCTATAGTGCCATGATTCAACCCAAAATAAAATGAAACACCCTTCAAATATATTCATAAAAGAATAGAGTTTAGTCATTCATTGACTCTAATTGTATCACTGAATTAACCGACAATGATTATGTACATGCGTATATATACAAAAACACATGAATTTTAGCTTTTGCATGATGATTCAAATGGTTTATATACCTGTGGCTAGAGAGGGCCGATTACTGGTTTCACATAATACACTAACATTCTTAATATGCATCAAACTATAACACTGTTCATCTAAGAGTTTCCATCGAACAATACCATTGTTCGGCTGTAGGTTCCCATAGATTGATAGCATAGTTCTTATCTTTCTATCTCCTTAAAAATATGATGAAATAGTACAAATCTAAGGAATGATAAGAATCTTAGTCTGACCTTGCATTAATAGGGTTTGATTTCACCACATCTTTCCACCCAAGATGGTGGGTGTGACATATATAAAAAAAATGAACAATGCATGTTGTCCATCATTAGAAAAGTATCATAGCAATATAAGTCACTTGGTTACCTTAAGCTCGGAACCCACAGGGTGTCGTTGAAACATTATATACTGATCACCATAAAGGTGTTGTCCCAAATAATGCAACATTAAACAAGGATTTGTCATAAAGGAAACACATTAAAACTAGCCAGGCTGAATGGCCATGACTTCTAGAAGGTAGTACATATGGGTGAGAACTCGTCATGAGAATCTAATTGATACCTGTGCATGCTAAGTATAATAAAATAAAATGTTACTGTGGTGGCTTTAGATATAACATAACTAACACAGGTCGACATGGGTCAACTTAAAAAGACAATACATGAGTACAAGACCAAAAAAATGAATAGCACATCCTCATGAATAACATGATATTTTCCAAAATTACGCTTATGAAAGAGTATTCATTGATTTCAAGGAAACATCAGTGAGGGGTTCAAATCACCTCTCTTTTGTGCCATTCTGGTGATTTTTCCATGATGATTTTTTAGCAACTTCTCAACCCCCTTTTTTTTCCTCCTCTATCAATATCCTCCTCTTTTTTTTCTAAATTACTTACCCAATTCCCTTCTTCTAACCAAAAATATATCCTTTATAATTTCAGAGATAGTGGTCTTAAATATTTGGTTTTCATTTTCTTTAATTTGGCTAGCCACTCCCTTCTATTTTCTGGGTGTTGTCTGCTAATTTATAACATGCAAGAGGGTTGGTCCATATCCCATTCATTATGGAAGGTACAAATTTAACTACAAATTCATTGTTTTTGAATAAAAAATTAAACCCAAGGAAATATAGTTATATATGTATATATACAATTTTACCCATGATATATATATGTATGTATATTCATACATATACATGTCTTTATTTCAATAAAGGGATTCTCAAACATACATGTTATTTATCCCATTTCCTCATTCAAAACCCTATTTCAAATTCATCAAAAAGAAAAAAATAATACAATTGTTTTTCATTTGATAATTGTATATGATAGAATGCATTTGCAATATCATTCAATATCAACTTTGAAATAGATAGGGTAAAGTAAGAATACACTAAATTCGTCACTTTCACAAAATTGCTTTGTTTACCAATTATGATTTCATACAATATAAAAATGATATGTATCAATTTCAAATAAATATAGATATCATGGTCTACTGTGGTATGTGATATTTTAGATTCCATTCTTTCTTAAATGGTCTTTCAACTAAGCATTCCTACCTCAATCAAGTTCTCGTCCTTCAACCTACTCCTGCACACACATTCTTGCACTTTCCCACTTATCGGTAACCTTTAACTAATAATCTTATGGAATAATTTTCTCAAATCACAAAATTGTAAGATATTCATTTTCAATATGTCATTGCATTTTATCAAATCCATAAATAATAGATGATAAATTCTATTTTTTAAATATTTCAAGTTACTCAACATTATTAAATGCAAGCAATGCAATCAAGATATGACATCTCTCCCCACTAGAAGGAGACACCATCCTGATGTTTGATCAAACAAAATTGATTCACATATATTCATCAAATCATACTGTTTCCAAGTCAAAACATCATAACATACCAATACAAAATATTAGGAAACAATATATAGAAAATCATCAATAGTCTATCTAAGAAAGAAAATAAGGAAAGGAGTGTTCTATTTCCTTCGCATGCTTCCATGTAGCACTGTCCTTAGAATACTAATCCCATTGGAACTTATATTGCACAATGTCTTTGTTTTGCAACTTGACGTTGCATCTATTCAAAATTATAATGGGCTCCACTAGCACCACTGTTGGATCCTCCACCTATAAAGAATTCCAATCGAGTATATGAGATGCATTTTGGTGGTAAGGTTTAAGCAAAGAAACATGAAACACATTATGGAGTCGAGCTAGAGAAGGTGGTAGAGCAAGTGTGTATGCAACCACATTGATTACTTCCAACACATCAAATGGGCCCACGTATCTCAAAGCCAACTTGGATGATTTCCCAAAGGTAATAAAGATCTTATGTGACTTGACTCTTAAAAAGACCTTGTTCCGGACTACAAATTTTTCAAAGGTTCTATTCTTGTCAGCATAGCTCTTTTCCTATCTGCCACCTCCTTTAGTTTTCTCTTGATAAGCCTCATATGCTCTTCCATCTTTTTTAGCATTTCAGGACCCACTATGATCCTGTCTTCCAATATGTCCCAATTGATGGGAGTATGAAATTATTTCCCATATAAAGCCTCAAAAGGTTCCATACCTAAGGATGCATGATGGGAGTTTTTATAAGAAAATTCTACCAATGGTAGTTACTCTTTCCATTTATATTGTTGATCCATGTTGTACATCCAAATGATATATTCTACTACTTGATTCATTCTCTTAGTTTTCCTGTTGATTTGAGGATGGTAGGATGAACTGAATTTTAACTTAGTCCCCAATGTTGCATTCAAGGTTTTCTAGAACCTTGATGTCATATGTGTATCTCTATTAGATATAATGGTCTCTAGCACTCCATGTAAACAAAATATCTCTTAGAAAAAATTATTTTCCAAGGTCAACAACCCATCCTTAAGGTTCCTTGGGATAAAATGTTCCACCTTAGTCGACTTATCGACTACCACTAGAATGACATCATGCTTGTTCTTTCTTAGAGGTAACCCCTATAAAAAGTCCATGTTGATCACTGACCATTTGTACTTAGGTATATCATGAGGGTAAAGAAGCCTTACTGGATGCATATGCTCAACCCTGACTTGCTGACACTCCAAGCATCTGGCTATGTATTCTACTATGTCCTTCCTAAGTTTTGGCCAATAGTACAAGGTTTTCAATTTTGTGATCATCTTTGTAAATTTGGCTGTCCTGAATATGGTGCATTGTGGACTTCTTCTTAGACAAAATTTGTAAGCTCTCAAGAATTTGGAATATACATCCACCTCTAGTATCTAAAGATACCGTTTGATTCAAACTCGTACCCATCGAATCGATGGTCTAACGGATTATCTTCTAGAGCCTTTTTCACTCTCTTATAATGATAATCACCTTGCAAGTGTTGCATCACCTATTGCCTCAAATTAGATCTTATAGAGGTCATGGCCACTAGATGCATTCTTCTACTAAGAGCATCTTCCACACGATTTTCCTTTCCTTTTATGTACTCAATTTTGAAGTCATACTTGCTAAGGAATTCTAACCATCTCCTCTACCTTGCATTGAGGTTTGGTTGAGTAAAGATGTATCTCAATCCAAAATGATCTGTTTTGAGCTCAAATGGATTTCCCAAAAGATGATGCCTCCACATATTCAAGGCATGCACTATATCTACTAACTCTAGATCATGTGGTACATAATTTACTTTATGCTGTTTTAGTTTCCTAGACTCATATGCCACTACTTTTCCTTCTTGCATTAACATTGATCCTACTCTATCTCTTGAAGCATTCGTGAGAACTAAAAATTGACCATTAGGATCTAGAATAATTAGCACTGGTGCTACTATAAGTTTCTCCTTTAGGAGTTTGAAATCTTGTTCAGATTTTTCAATCCACTCAAATCTCTTTCCTTTATTTTGAAGAGACATTATCAAGGCTATAATTTTAGAAAACCCTTGCACAAATTTTTTGTAATATCTAACAAGGCACATAAAGATTTGCACCTCCATCACACTTTGAGGTGATGGCCATTCCAAAATTTCTTTTATCTTCTTAGGGTCCACAAAGACTCCCTCAACTGAGATAATGTGACCTAGGTATTGCACCTTGTCTTGATAAAACAGGCACTTGGAAAGCTTTCCAAAAATCTTATTTTCCCTTAGACATTGTAATACTATCCTCGAGTGTCGATTGTGTTCTTCAATACACTTGGAATAAACCAAAATTTCATCAATAAAAATTAGGATGAAATCATCTAAACTGTCCTGGAACACATTGTTCATAAGATTCATGAAAGTTGCATGTGCATTGGTCAACCCAAAGGATGCAACGGTGAACTCGTAATGTCCATACCAAGTTTGGAAAGTTGTATTTGGAATATCTTCTTCCTTTATCCTCAATTGATGGTAGCTAGATCTAAGATCTATTTTTGAAAATAATATTGCTCCCTTCATCTGATCAAATAATTCATCTATCCTTGGGAAAGGGTAGTGATTCTTGATGGTCACCTTGTTCAACATCTAATAGTCAATACACAAACACAAATTTCCATCCTTCTTTTTTATAAAGATAATTGGTGCTCCCCATGGTGACACTGGGTCTAATAAGCCCCTTACATAATAACTCCTATAACCAGGATTTCAAATCATAAAGATTTGTGGTGGTCAACCTGTATGGAGCCTTAGACTAAGGTTCGAATCTTGGCACTAGGTCAATGGAGAAATCACATTTTTTCTTTAGAGGCATCTCATTGAAATCTTTGGGAAACACCTCTCAGAATTCCCTAAAAGTTGGATAGTCATCTAGGTATAGTTTCTCATTGTCAAGTTCATTGACATGCATAACATATATGACACAAACCTTCCTGTGAGCTCTCTTGAATTGCATAGCTGAGATCTTCCTAAAATCTAGGGGTCATTGTAACCCCTATATCTCAATTGGGTACCCATAGTTATCCATACAATTCACCATCTTATCCTCATAATTTATAATAGCTTTGTGCCCAGTCAACCAATTGATTCCCAAGATTACATCATAGGACCCTAATGGTGCAACATAAAGGTTAACTTGGGTCATGAATTTGGGAAGTTCCAACTTGATGCAAAAGAAACATGAATCTACTTCTCACTCTGCTCAATTTCTATACTGAACAGTCCATGAATTTTCCAAATATCTAGGTCATATGGGTAGCTTCGAAATCATTCTAGGATCTATGAAACACTCAATAGCTCTAGTATCTATCAAAATAGAAACAGTTCGGCCATAGAGCTTACCCATCAATTGTATCAGAGAAGCTTGATACTATGCTTTTTTGCTATCTACCATCACATGGATCTAGTGTTGTGAGGTCTGCTACTAGTTTCCTTCCTTTTGTGACTTCAAATTCTAAGGGAAATTATATGCATATGGTCTCCCTCACAAGTGTTACACCTGACATATGGTCCTTTGTGACCTCTAGCCCCATCCTCTTTTGAGTACCCCTGGTTACTATTATAGCTATCATTGTCCTTTTTAGCCCTTTTATTCCTTCCACCTTGGCTACCTTCTTCCTTTTTCAGAGGGTCTCCTTCAAATTTCTAATCCGATGGGATTTATTTCCCTTTTGTTCAACACCCTTCTGAAATATTTTGTTTATGAAACGAGGCTTGGAGTAAAAACCTTTGCAAATATTAGACAATTGTTGCAACTTCTATTCTTGCTCAATGAAATTCTAAAAATCTTCTACCATGGTAAGAGGATTGTGAAGATCCAATTTAGCTCCAATGTGGGGTCTTAGTCCCAATATAAAATTTTGAATCTGAAAATGCTCATCGGATTGATATTGCAACACATACTTGAGCAATTTGGTAAAATTTTCCCAATACTAGACTATTGTCAAGCCACCCTGGGTTAGATTCTAAAATTAAATCTTCTTCTTGTCAAAGAAAAGTTGTGTTAGCCATCTCTTCCTAAAATATTGGAGGAAAAACTCCCAAGTAATCTCCTCTTGCGAAAGTCTCCCTTCAGCGTTCTCATTATCCCACCAAGTAACTGCCTCTCCAGACAATTGATATGCGATGCAAGCAACCTTGGTTTGGTCTGAAGGGTTATGAAGCCCAAAATATTTTTCCATCTCTATGATCTAGGCCTCAACCCCATCTTTGATGGCCTTACCATTGAACTTCGATGGTGCTGCCTTTTTAAGATCTTTTCACAATTCTTGCTCAATCTAATCCTGATTGTGATCCCCTTCTCTTTGGCTAGATAACTCATTCCTAAGGTTCTAATCTTCTCACACCTGTCGTACCTCTTGTTCCAAATGGTCCATTCAAGTTTCTTGTTGGCCCAGGAGTTCCAAGATTTGGTCTCGCCTCTTTCTTGGCCCATTGTCCTATTTTCTACCACTGACATCTTGTTTGGTGGTCACCATAGTGACTTACACTCAACTTGCATCACAATCACGTATAATGTTTCTTAACACAAGGTTTCATGCTTAATTATTGCATCTATACAATACAATACACACAACATGAAATCCAAAAGAGATGTACATGTTCATTCATATTCACATCAAGATAAGCCTTCAAGTTTCATGCTCTTGAAAAACAAAAATAACTTTCTTTTTTTATATTAAGTTTTGGATTTACACTGATCCTTCTTTACAAAATTATTTCCACTCTAAGAAGTTCCTTCATTATTGGAAAGAAGGAATTCCTATGGATCCTCATCTGAATCCATATCTTCCCTCTTGGGTGAGGAAGGTCGTGCGTGTAGGCACTCCTTCTCCTTGTTAGTCAATAGTGGTGCATTAGGTCCACATCCTATTGGCCAATATTTAAATGTGGAGGGTTTATTAGCCTTAGGAGTTCGTTTGGTCTCCACTATCTTTTTTCCTCTCTCCAAATTGAGATGTGTAAGGGTGTGTGCTAGAGTTTCATTGTCAAGAATCTCGAGTTGGTCTTCGAGTTTTGGATTCTCCTCAATAACAATTTTATTTTTCAAAGCCCTATTGGTTTTTACTTTCTTTCTTCTTGAATTGAACCTTCCTATTTCCCGCAACTAATTCAGATTTGGTAATTCTCTAGGTATCTCAAATCTAGTTAAGGGTCTACTATTCCCTAGTTCAACCATTATGGGATCATAGGCCTAGAGTTGAACCTTGAGCTATGATACCAAATGTAACATGCACAAACTAGATTTCATTCAATAAATCAAAATTGACACTGTAAATATTAAATTTATGACACAAATTCCATAGCTATTTCCATTTAGCAATTTTATGTCCATAAATAAATAAATCTAAATATATATTCATTTCCAAATGCTAATATTCAATTTAAAAGTTTGACTTGGATTTCAATGCCACAAAGTCAATTCTCAAATACATCAATTTCATCCTATTACATCAATTTATTCATTTACATGAATGATACATATACATAAGTAGAATTATGATATGATTCCTTTATGATAGCTCACCTCCATTGGTGGACAAGAACATGGTTGAGGTGATTTTCCACCCAACCACAAAGCAATGCTTCCTCAAAATTCTCCAGTTAGTTGAAGAATATCTGAACCTTCATGAAACACTTAGCAAGAGATACAATTTGCAAGGTGGAATTTGTGCATGCCTAACTACATTCATTTCTATCTACAACTAGAATATGAAAATTCCACGTTAGGTAAATACAAAATTACAACAGAGAGAGGATAAATAGTAATAGTATGTTTCGTATATTAAAAATGACTACAAAGCTTGGCCAAGCTTGTGCTGCATAAAATGCAACTTAGGTTAGATTTGGAAAAGAAAATTTACACTCTTTGGCACCCATTCCCAGAATAAAATATCATCATATTAGAGGGGTATCCGTCCCTTTTAGACCATCAAATAGCATCATATTCTAGTGTGCTACAATATAGCATTGAATTCTTCTATCATTCCATTTCAATATTTTCCACATATATTCCATCTAAATCAAGTATAACCATTCATCTATTCATCACACGTCTATATTTCTATTAAGGTATGTATTGCAAAGCTACACTATTCCATTTCTACAGTTATTTCCTTTGCAAACGAATTTTATCATTTTAATGAATGAATAAATAGAGATGAATAAAAAGGTATACCATATGTATGTGCACGTGCATAAATGAAGCATTTATGCATGTACACATATATACTTGAAAATGAACATAGCTGGAATATGAGTATACATTCTGAATAGAAAAATAAAATCTTCCCTTCATATAGGAATACATATTCAGAAAAGAAAACTTAAGTTTTATTCAGATGCTCCATTTAAACTTTCAATGATAACCAGTATCAATTGAAATAAAAAATGTAACATTTATTCCACAATCACTTGTCTAATATGATTGATTTTCAATATCCATAGTAATCAATACTAGAGAGATAACATATCATACAAAACAAATGAACCTTTTAAGTTTAATTCAATTTAGATTATGTGTTTGTTCTATTTTTGGTCAACATATCCATCTATTGTTAAATTTAAATACTCCATTATAATATTTACTTAAAAGAACATACGTACATTGAAAATAAAAATGGATGCTATGTTCCCTCAATGGTGAAATTTTCATGTAGGGGTGCCAATAGGAATGTTATCATGATATTGATAGTGTGTTATCAGTTTTCTTAAATATTATTCATTTATCTGATAGCTATAGTGCCACATTTCAACCCAGAACAAAATCAAACCACCTTCAAATATATTCATAAAAGCACAAAATTTAGTCGTTCATCGACTCTGTAAGAGAGGGGGACCAACCGCATCAAGGCCTCAAGTCATGGAGGGATGAGAGCAGAAGGTTGCCTTAACTTACCTCAACTCAAAGGAGTGTTAGGAAATGTGAGATGAGAATGATGAGGACTATAAGGTCCTTTGATCACTCTGCAGACCTGGGACTTGAAATAGGGCTAGGCAATTTTGTTTTCGGGGTCAACACTATGTCTCAGTGAGCTCTCTACCTAAAGAAAAAAGAATGGCTTTGGGATGACAACACGACGTGCTGACATCTCTTAGTTGCGCTGGCGTCCATACGACCAGAGGACTAGAGAGACAAGGTTAGACATAAGAAAATAGACTAACGACCTAGCTAGTTACTTTCGAAAGGCTAGAACAACACTAGGATGTAGATAAAGTATGCATGAATATGATAAGGAAAATAAGCAAGAGTAAGGATGGAAAGAATGATCTCACAAAGGTGCTCATTCATTAGCTAGCTCCAAGAATACTTCCACCGATACACAAGAGGGAGGAAAATTGTTGGTGGGTTGTATAGGGGTTTGCCTCAGTCAAACCCCCATTTTAATGTTACCACTCCATGAACAACCAAGATAACGATAATGGAGAAGAAATATGATAAAGCAAGAAATGAAATAAAGAACACAAAAGCACTACAAAGATAGTGTTATGCCACCCAACCAAATCGTAGAGGAGAGGAGTATAAAGCTTACCACCTCCATGAAGAGCTCACTAGATAATGGGGGAGAAAATGAGAGGACTCAAGCCTTTGCTGCAATGGTGTTTGTTCCACACTTTCTCTATGGAGTTGAAAAAGTGTTGATGTTGCTTCTCTGGAGTGCAAAGTGTTTCTTGAGAGTGATGGATTGAATGCTTAGAGCTTGTGAAGAGATGAATTCAATTCTTGGAAATGTCTAGAGATGAAATGAATGAAGAAGGGATGAATTGTAAGTAGAGATGAAGGAAACAACCATTTTCAGGTCGGTTGGTCAAAGAGGGCATTACAAATCGACCTCCAATGGGAAGTGTAACGCCTTTATAGGCTCTAGACGCGAGAATCTACTAGGGAGGTAAGTGTGCTGCATGGATGTTTGTGTGCCACATGGGTGTCCCCAATAGTTATTTCTCTACCAACACATAAGATGGATGCCAAGTGGAATGAAGGTAGAGGGCTTATGTGGAATTTCGCCTTCAGATTTTCTTTTCTAAGGTGAGGATGTGTAAAAGGGGAATTTACGTAAGGGGTGCAAATTTTCTCGTATACAAACTCTAATTGTATCATTGAATTAATCGACAATGATTATGTACATGCACATACATACATACATACATACATACATACATACATATTCATACATTTTAGCTCTTGCATGATGATTCAAATGGTTTATATACCTATGGCCAGAGAGGACCGGTTACTGGTTTCACAAAATATATTAACATGCATCAAACAATAACACCATTCATCTGAGAGTTTCCATCAAATGATACCATTGTTTGGATGTGGGTTCCCATAGAATAATAGCATCGTTCTTACCTTTCTATCTCTTATAAAATATGATGAAAGAGTAAAAATATAAGGAATGATAAGAAACTCATTTCAGCCTTACATTAACAAGGTTTGATAGATGCCGCATCTTTCCACCCAAGATGGTGGGTGCAACATATATCAAAAATATGAATGATGCATGTTGTCCATCATTAGCAAAGTATCATAGAAATATAAGTCACTTGGCTATCTTAAGCTTGGAACCTACAGGATGTTGAAACATTATATGCCGATCACCATAAAGGTTTTATCCCAAACAATGCAACATTAAGCAAAGATTTGTGATAAAGAAAACACATTAACATTGGTCGGGTTGAATGGTCACGACTTTCAGAAGGTAGTGCATAAGGATGAGAACCCATCACGAGAATCCAACTGATACCCATGCATGCTAAGTATAACAAAATACAAGCTCACTGTGGTGGCTTCAACCCTAACATAACTAACATAGGTTGACATGGGTCGACTTACAAAGGCAATACATGAGTACAAGACCAAAAAATGCATAACACAGCCTCATGCATAGCATGATATTTTTGAAAATAACACTTATGAAAGATTAGTCATTCATTTTCAAGGAAATAGTAGTGAGGGGTTCAAATTACCTCTCTTTTGTGTGATTCTGGTGATTTTTCCCTGATGAATTTTTAGCAACTTTTCAGCCCCTTTTTTATTTTTCCTCCTCTATTGATTTTTCTCTCCTCTTTTTTTTCTAAATTACCTGCCCAATTCCCCCCTTTTGACCACAAATATCTCCTTTCCAATTTTGGAGATAATGGTCTTAAATCTTTGGTTTTCATATTCTTTAATTTGGTCATCCACTCCCTTCTATTTTTTGGGTGTTGTACTCATGTAACCTTTAATCGACAATCTTATGGAATAATTTTCTCAAATCAAAAAATTGCAAGATATTCATTTTCAATATGTCATTACATTTTATGAAATCCACAAATAGTAGATGATAAATTCCATTTTTCAAATATTTCAATTTACTCAACATTATTAAATGCAAGAAATGAAATTGAGATATGACACTTGGCATGACAAGAACCTCCACATTAAGAATTTTCAAATAGGGGATCTAGAATTACTATATGATAAAAAATTCAAAAAGTAGGGAAAGCTAAAGGTAAGTTGGCTAGGGCCATACTCTATCCACAAAATTGTGGAATTAAGAGTGGTAAGCTTAAAAGGATTAAATGGAAATCACATCAAAGGGTATGTGAACAAAGCTAGACTTAAATAATACCACCTACCAAATATATGAGAAGCATAAGGTCTTAATAAGATAAATAATGTATATTATGTAAAATAGGTAACATAAATCACTAAACAATAAAATCAAACCGTTAGTAGTGCAAAAATCCAAACGGATAGAAAAACTTGTGAAACCTAATGAGAAAATGAAATAAAGGTGATTGCCAACCCTAAGTCTATTTAAACCCCTCACAACTACACTACACTCACCTTGCATTAGAACTATCTAATTACACAAAATAAATTCAAGCTCTACTACTCATACACATAGCTACAAAAAATTGCAATCCCAACTGTGGTGAATGTTACTAAGATGCCATAACCAAAGTATAATAAATATCTATTCAAGGAAATGGAGGTAGATAAATACGGTGCATTCTCTAGCATCCCCATATATTTCAACTATATAGAGGATGTGATAAAATATATTCATGAACCGATTGCAGAGATAAATCACACAAAATTTGAAGATCTTAGGCTAACCCTCCTTGCTCTAAACTAACAGACATACCAACTACAATTCCAAGAGGTAGGAAATAAGAATATTGAAATCTAGAAGGATTTCCTATATTTTTTGATGAGTACGATTGGGTGCACCTGGTACTAAGAAGAGTTCATGATGAGTTCATATACCTTGAAAAACCCTACCACATTACAAGAGAAGAAATCCATGCAGTAACAGGGTTAAGCAAGAATGGAGAAATAGCAATTAAAAAGTTGGTAAATAATGAGGTAGTGACTACACTTACCAAATCAAGACTAGATGGGAGAAGTTGAGCATCTGAGTAATCACAAATCTAGTGGTGCGATATGAAACAATGGTGAATGTATACAAGATCTACTACACAAATACAAATGAATCCACAATAGCCAAAAAAAATCATACTATATACCAAATGGTGGTGGAGGGAAAGGACTTCAACTTCTGTGAAGTCATGAGAGAGCAGCTGATGGAGAAACCTCCACAAGATTAAAACTTCTTGATAAAATCTCAGGTATGGGGGCACTACTCATCTATCTCATATTCAAATTACTAAATGTGCTTCCCAAATTCAAAGGAAAAGTATAATAGACAAGCCTATTGGTAGCAGTACAAATAAAAATACACACTCAATAATTTCTAGATAAACAAACATATACAATTGTATACTAGGGATTTTTAAAAATCTTCCAGTAGCATATGCAAGCTAAGGAGTGGATACCATGCAAATCCATCAAGTAATACATCAACACCATCACTTCCTTGGTGGGCAAGGATTATACCCACATGGAGGCGTGAAGGAAAAAATGTGCATCCTAGAAACAACATCTAAGATCAGTAAGTGTCTTTGGTAACATTCTTTTACATTTAGAAACCTGAAAAACACATACTACTATACCATAAAGTAGAAACCGACACAATTTATCTCCCACATTAGTCCTTAGAGGAAAGTGATTTCAATTTTAAATCTTGCTAAATCGGAATAGCTTTAGCAACATGCATTAAACACATTCAACACAAAATCATGAAAGAATAAGATAAAAGAATAAAACACATAGATTTACATGGGGAAAACCCTTTCAAGTAAAAAAACCCACTCCAAAAACATAGAGCCATTGTATTATTTAGCAACAAGAGTACAAGTTATATTACAATATTTATGCTCATGGCCTTTACAAGAGATTTATATCTTGTTCCATCTCTGGAGAAAATTTGACAGCATAACCCTTGAAGAAAACTTAACTCTCTCCTAACAAATGACTAAGTTATTAAACATTTTATACATCTCCAATATGGGTGCCTAAGGTTTCGATGTTCCATATCCATAGTCTCTACATGCATGCAAACTATAACAAAGAACATGCATTGGTCTCATTTATCCACAAAAGCATCCTACAAATCATACACTGACATGCATGAACATGCAACCAATATACACTCACATGCAACCACATGCAAGATTAAAAAACCATAAATCATGCAGTAATAAAGCTAGGCATCCACCATGAGAAAATATGATTGTTTTCCAATTTAGAACTCACCCACAACTCCTAGTCACTTTGAGTGACAACAAAGTCCTCAAAAAATTTGTTTCCCTTTCGATCTTTGGTCCACAAGTCAAACTAATGCCACATGGAATTATGGTGCACTTTCTTGAGGTTTTCTACAATATTATTTTCTGAAATTTCCCTCATGATGATAAGTGTCACCCTTCCTTGCTCTTTGTGCTCATACAAAGGAATATGCTAACAAGTGGGTCTTGAATCACCACACACTAACACTTGACGTCCAAGTGCTCCTAGGAATTTTACAAATTCCTTTGCCCAAATTGAGCACCCAAGTGAAAAGTGGCATTATCCCACAACATTAGTTGACTATTCAAGATACCCCCTACAAAATAAGAAACTTCCAAGTGGGTCCCACTTCCTTAAAAATAGGAGATGCTTAATTTTTCATTTCTAGGCACAAAAAATACTCTTATAAAATAGGAAATACTAAAAAATAGGATAGAAGGTTGAGACACCGATTCCCAACATTGTTTAACTTGTCGAAGACATTCCAAGAGTCCATGGATCCAACAAGAACAAAATCATAAGAGTCAAACTGATGAAAAACATCACAGCTAGCCATACATACAACCACATGAATTTGTAACTATGCTCTCATGCTCCAACAAGAAATCTACACTAACATCCAAGACGTCCACCATATTAGGAAATAATCCCTATCATCCTCCAATCTGCCACATATAGAAGAAAAGGAACAAGCCAAGGTGTATATGCACTAGTCCAAAGAACATAAGCATCATATCCAAATAATAAGAAAGGCTATAGGATACTACCACAAATCCACTATGCTCACAAGCTATACAAAAACATCAAGCAACTCCAGATCCATAACAAAAACATAACTCATAAGCTAAAGAATCCTCTAGAGAAAAAGATAGAACATCAACCAAAATAGAAATAAAAAATTGGCTGCTCACATCCAATTAATAAACCCATGTGATTGAAATAGCACCCACAAAAAATTCTAATCCATCCAATCAACCATACCTCAAAGGTATCCAACATCAGTAAACTCATGCCAACAAAATATCCAACCCATAAACCGGAATCACAAGCTCCAAGTGTCAAACAATCAATGAAGACAACACCTATAGGAACTCCTATTGCATGGGTAATGTTGAATCTAAAAAGAGTGAGGTATACCACTTCTACCAATAATAGCACATAGAAAGTCCAACCATGTAGTATTAGGGAGCATCCACAAATATATGCAAATCCTACAACAACACTACTACAAGAAGCATTTTTCTCAACAAGTCTCCACAACTCTCTAAAGTTATCAACATTTTATAGAATAAAGAGATAAAAGGAACCTCCATGTCATCACCAAAGTGACAACATGCAACCAAAAACAAGTGATCACCATAGCTCCACCCAAAATATCACATCCAAAGTCATGTGAATCCAAACATCCAAGAAGAATACCAAGATCAAAGAGACAGATCACAAACTATAAACATGTAGCATGCCCTTCTACGTAAACCTCTAAATGATGGTTGTGCCCAGTATGATCTCCTCCATAACCCTAAGAGAAAATCCATAACAACACCCAAAACTGTTGAATCTCAAGAGATCAAACACAACATATATATCATGTAACCACATGGATGTAAGCTACTCAAACCGAGAAGATCAAACTACTCCATTTCTCATTTCAGAAAATCATCCCACTACCATCACCTCAACTCCTCATAAATGACATCACAATGTCAACTCATATTCTCATGGAGATAACCATGCTAAGCATCTCTCAAACTGAATCCTCTAGAACCGTTTGACTGTAGCTCAAGATCCATATTTATGAAAGATAAGAAAAATACCTAAAAGGAACAATAGGCTATTCCTCTCAAGTAAAAAATTGGTGAGTAGACCAAGAGCGAGGAATGAGAATACTCCTCCAAGATATCCAAGTCATCATGACTCATCCAAGATCAATATCCTCATAGGTCTATTTGAACTCATGTTCAACCAAGGTGTAGGCTCCTCAAACATCTAGCTAAGATCTCATCAAGAGTAGCCATCCCAACACACATCTACAAACATAGGAGAATACCAAGCCTCACCTAAGTCTCCATGTGTCCATGAGTACAAGAAAAATATCAACCCTTGCTAAAATCCAAATGTATCAAATCACTCTCATGAATATGTCAAGCACATGCCCGATGTACTCAATATAAAGAGAACTCTCAAGACCACAACCAAAGTTCCAATCATCTAAAATAGTATAAGGAACCTATCATGACATTATGATCTAATCACCCCCCTTAGGATATCACATGTGATCCAAGTGAACACAACATGGTTGCAAGATCAATGTATCATCCCAAAACTGTAATCTAGAATCAAGAATATATCATGATATAATAGCACCATACTCTAAACCAACATCACTTGTCAAGCATCAACGAAACCTAAAATCAAAGATCACTAGAGTCCTCCATGGATCTAATATGTTACACATCTTCAATATCATGAAAATGACCCATATCCAAATAGTTTCCATGCAAATACGAAAGAACCCTTCTGCAACAACATGATCTAAGAGCTCCTCCAAGTAACATCCACAACACCAAAGAAGATCATGTGACACCCCTCCATGTTTTGGATATTGTTTCTATTGAGATAGACTCATGCTAATCCATTTGACTATATATGAATTGGATGATGTTTATATGATCTATGTTATGGGATGATGATACATGATTCTTTTATTGGTTTTGACATGTTATGGATACTAACACTGTTAGTTAGATTATGTGATATGATGAATTTGATATATTATGTCTTACATGTTTGATCTTGATTGTGGTGAGAGGGCATGATGTCTCATCACCCTCTTCAGAGATACATGATATGTCACAATTTTCCTTCATCGGTGTGCGTGTATTAGTTTATAGGTTATATCATATGCATGCATTTGAAATGTAGGTTTACAAGTATATGGCACCGAATCCACCTGGTCCCACAGGCTTGAGCATGCCTACCCTATTTCGATGGAAGTTGTGGGAGATAACATATGGCCCATTGTCTCAACCCTATCCCTATTGGCTTGATTTTGGGCATTGAGTCGGATTGTGTTTACTTGCCTAGATGGTCAGTCTGGTAGTCCCTGTAATCTTGGTAAGCTTGCTACATTATGCTGTAGTAATTCTCTATATATGATTGTTGTCATGGATTAATTAAATTAATTATCCTATAGTTGTGTTTTATTAATGAGTAATAATTTAATTAGTTATTAAATAACTCAACAAAAAATTAATTAATGGTTACCTTATTAATATATAATAATTCATTTATCTAAATACTTATGTTTTATAAATTAAATGATTTAATAAAAAAATTAATTAGATTTAAAGTTCAATTTAATTGGATTATGTTAATTAAGGTAAATAATTAATTAATTTTTATTTGGCTTCAATTAAAAAATTACTTAAATGTGGGAAAAGTAAATAAATAAATAAATTAAATCGACATTTTAATATTTATAATGGATTAATTAATCAGTTGGGCGTTAGAAATTAGTATGTTGTTAAAGTTTAATATAACTTTGGTATTTTCAGTTTCCATTTTCTTTTACCCAAAAGGAGGGGGATTAGAGAAAAAAAAAGGAGATTTTTTTCTTTTTTCTTTTGGGAGGAAAGGGAATTGAAACAGAGGGGGAATTTCTTGGAGAAAATTGTGGAAAAAAAAAGTGATAGGGAACAAGTAGAATTTTGGTGGAAATCTCCCCCAACAAGTCACATGAAATTAGCAAAATCAAGGAAGGCTTTCTTGTATGTTATTTAAATTTAATATATTTAAATTAAAAAAAAAAGAATTTTTGGGTTAAAACTTTTATTCATGTTTTTCTTTTAACACGAAATTTTAAAATGCGGTAATTTACTTGTTTTATTTAATAGATTTAGAAATATGAATATATTATTGTCTTAATATATTAATAGATTAATACAATATAAATTTTGAGTTGCAAAACTGTTGGGTTTTACCATTCGTATAAATTAGAGCTTATATGAATATATTATATTATGCATTAGAAATTTAATGTAATTAAGAATTTTGAGTGTGAATGAAGATTCAATAGCTCTATGTAATTGTTTTTGATAGAGTAATTCCCTTTAATCATTAACTAGGTAAATGGGTGATTTTTAGTTTTCTGGATTTGGAATTAATTTCTTTGAATAAATTTCTTACAATTATTATTGATGTGTTTGTGTGTCTATTACATTGTTCCAGTGGGTGTTATTTTCCCTTTTTGTGTTGTAATGCATCATATAGTGTATCTTGAACTGTTATGGGTATTGTGTCTGTGTTGTGGGTGCTTAATGTTCTTGTGGTAGTATGGCTCCACTTAGATCATGGTCTTGTGGCAGTGTCTTGAGCCTGATGTTGGTTTGGGTTGGTTTAGTGGCATAAGGGAGAGTGGATCTTCATGGGGCCGGGATCCTAAAGTGATCATTAGGATAACCCAAAGGATGAGTTGTTTAACAAGTGATAACCTGAATAATGAACTAAGGGGTTGGGTAGTTAATTACATTAACTAAGATAATGATATGCCTCACTCATGGATCAAGTGCTCGTTTAGGCTTGAGATGAGATGGAAAGGTTTGGAATGGAATGATCAACTGCCTTTTCCTCATGAAAGGTACATTGGTTCCACTTGAGTTTGTATGGGGTTCAGGGTCGGGAGAGGCTATCAAGATAGCCCAGGATGGGGGTCGGGGCCTAGGAAGACCTACCAGGAACACCCATGAAAAGATATGTGATGAAACTCTTCCCTTGTTCCCACTAGTGTCCTTGTTTATGTTGCATTGTATCACTAGAGTTACCCTATTATGTGGACCCATTTATGGTATTCAATTGTTCATTCTTATCCCTTGGAGGTTGGCTATGAGTTGTTCTAGGTGATCCTTGTTTGTGTGTCCATGGGACATATGTTTATCTCCTAGCACGAGGAGTGGTCCTTCGAGTCCACATGGTCGGGTGGTTTTTGCCTTCTTCCATCGGGTATCTTGGACCTACTCTTGCATGGATTAGTGTTGCTTCAATCTTCAGATGTTTCTCTTGGATGTCGTTCTTTTAATAGATTAGGAGATGATTCTTATATCAGTGTATTATTCAATTTTGATGTAATTGTAACATTGGATACACCTATAAGGTGGATGTTGTACTATGATGTAAACTAATGTAACCTAAATGTGATGAATTATAGGATGTAAGATGAAAGTTGTATTAATGTTATTATGTGGGTTGCAGTAGTTGATGAATATATTATCATAGAATCATTTGGATTTGGGATCTAAAATGAATCTAGTTCTTCTATAATTATGTATTCTTCTTTAATGTTTAATGAAATTAATAAGTTTAATTTAGATATAGATTATATTATGTCTTTATGTTGTTAAGTAACAATGTTAAGGAACCTTAGAGGACAGATTAGATTCATTATTTTTGCATGTGAATTAAGTTAGATGTTTTGTAATAATGATTTAGTTTCAAAAAAAAATTCTAGCTTGAGTTGGGTTAGTTTGGTTTGTTTCTCTGGGGTTTCTTGGTGGGGTGTTACACCTGGTATTAGAGCCCAAGTTTCTAACACTGGGTACTTTGGTTTCATATGAGCCCATTATGTTGTCCTAGTTGCTTGGACTCTTGAGACTATGTATTCCCCTTTTTCCATCCTCACCTAGCAACCTTAGACTTGTCCTTTGGTGGTGTTTGTGTAGGAAGATTCCTAGAGCTTGAGGTTGGGGTCGTGGTAGAGGTCGAGGGGTTGGCTGTAGGGCTAACCACGAGGACGTCCCTTCTTAGGATTCCCACGAGGGTGCTCGTGAGGAACAAAAAAGTTCTCAGAATGGTCAGGGAAACAATGGTCAAAATCATGGTCAATTTTAGTTAGAAGGAGCTCAGTTATGTATTTTTCTTAAGGATATTCTTGCCCGCCTAGGGCCTAGGCATGAGGGAAATATGCGAGGGGAACCCCAACACTCTATGCATGTTGATGGAGAGATCTCACAATATAACATGGGACCATTATTGTAGGTCATATGAGGGATCTCTTGAGATCACACCCTCCTACCTTTGATGGTTCTAGTGGTGGCTTGGAGGCAGAGACTTGGTTGATAGATTTGGATAGGTGTTTTTCCATGTACCCATATGGTAGTAACACCAAGGAAAGATGTGCCATCATGCACCTTAGGGGTTTTGATTCTACATGGTGGCGGTTGAAGGAGCAAAAATTGCATTTGGATATTGGTTTAGTTTCTTGGGAGAAGTTTCTAGAGAGGTTTAGAGCTCACTTTTTGTCAGACCACTAGAGGAAGCATCACACTGATGATTTTCATGAGTTGAGGTAGATGGCTATGAATTTGGAGCAATACAAGCATAGGTTCTTTGAGCTCAAGCAGTATGCTAGTATCGGTGATGATGAGGCCATGTTGTTCTAGCACTTTATAGAGGCTTGAATGCTTGCATCAGTGGGAGAGTGCATGTATTTGAGCCAAAGACCATGTAGGTGGCAGTAGAGAAGGCTCGATCGGTAGAGGATAACCTAGCTATGGCGCTAAGAGGGAAGACATGTGTGTATATTGGTAGTGTGCCTTCAACAGGTTTTCGATCTAGAGGTGGTCGGTCTTAGGCAGCGAGTTCCTCTAGGAGCCATCATGCACCTGCTAAGGGTGGACAATAGTAGCAACATTCCCAATTGAAACCTAAGAAATTTTAGTTTCAGTGAGGTAGTAGCTCTTAGTTTGGGAAGGATCATATTTGGCAATGGGCCAAGCAGCACTACCCCACTTGGCCTATGCAAAGTGCACCTTAGGTTCTAGTAGGGGCAACTTTCAAAAATCCAATGCTCCATCTGGTGGTAGAGGTTTTGGTGGGTGTTTTTCCTGTGGATAGTATGGTCACATAGCTACACGTTGCCCATTGATATCAGCATAAACAGTTAGCCAGAGATCGACAACATCAAATTCCATAGTAGGAGATGTAGGTAGATCTTATTGCATGTTTGCAACGGTTGATAACTACTAGGCAAAGCATCAAGGGACAATTATTAAGACCATAGGTGTGTTGGGAGGTACTTATATCTCTATATTATTAGATTTAGGTGCCTTCGATTCATTTATATCTTCTTTTATTATGGAGCAGTGTGGGCTTGCATTTGTAAAGCAAGTGAATAGGTGGCAGGTTGAGTTGCTATCGGTTCTCATGTGGCCATAGATTCCTTTATTCCAAATTTTGTTTTGGATTTAGGCCCTTTTTCTACCTCTATGGACCTCTAGGTAATTCTGGTGGGGTCATATGGTGTTGTTTTGGAGATGGATTGGTTAGAGTCCCATTGTGCTTGCATTGACTACCGTCAAAAGACCATGTCATGGGTGCATGATTTTGGTTAGAGTATGGAGATAATAGGGATTTAGAGACCCATTTCCCTTCGCATGATCTCCACCATGCAACTTAAGTGGTGTATGTGTCAAGGGTGTCAGTTGTTTGTAGTGTCTCTATAGGATTTGGATGAAGAAAATTGTTAGGAGGTATCTTTGGATAGTCATCCCCTTCTTCGAAGCATGTTGATGTCTTTCCCAACGATATTCCCGGTATGCCACCGAAGTGTGACATAAACCTTCACATGGATTTGGTGCCAGGAGCAAAGCCTATTTCTAGAGCTCCTTATAAGATGACCACCTAGGAGTTAAGTGAGTTGAAGTTGCAGCTTGAGGAGTTGTTGGCTAAGGGATTTATTCACCCCAGTGTTTCTCCATGGGGAGCACCAAATATTTTTGTGAAGAAGAAGGATGGTTCTCTTCGTCTATGTATTGATTACAGATAGTTGAATAAGGTGATGATCAAGAATAATTATCCATTTCCTAGGATAGTGAACCACCAAAAAGATGATATTTTATCAGGGAAAGAGGATTCCCCCTTAATAGGCCCTTAGGGTTTTTCAATGAAAGAGCAATTGGTTTAGGAAATGGCTCTCTTTCCACTTAATGATATGTCTTTTTTGGCAATTGCATTCAAAGGATTAAGAGTGTGATGTGTGTGTGAATGTGTCTAAGTGTAATAAAATAAAAAAATATAATGATTTAATAATGTTAAATCTAAGAAATGTAAGGTGTTGGAAAACACAATGTTATATACAAACATGTACAAAATGACCTAAGAATGTACACTAAACTAAACAAAAATGAAGGAAAAATAATGTGTGCACCTGGGATTTGAAGAAGGACATGATGGAGGTTTATAACGCTGATGAAAATGTTGCAGAAGCCAAAAGGGACACTTGTGCCAATCTGGGCGACCTAGTCCCATATTTAAGAAAACTGGGCCAGAGCCTATTTCTGCCAAATGGGTGTCTGGAAATGTGAAAATCACTGAAAGGCCTATCTAGTGGGACTAGGTAACCATTTTTGGAAACTTAGTCCTTTGATTTCTAGAATTTTTAAAGGGGAAACAAAAGCCCCCGATTTGCACCTTAGTTCTTCATAGTTGTCCACTTCTGAAACTCTAATATTCGGGCCTGAAAGTGAATTTTGGTGGATGTTTGGACTTTGCAAGAAAGGAGAAGTCTTCAAAAACTCTTCAATTATCTTCAATATACCTATATCTACAAACACACAAGGAGAGAAAGAGAAAAAAGTTGATTGTTAGGGATTAGGGGTTTTCCTTGGTCAAACCCCTTTTAGGTAACTAAACCAAAATGAATAGAAATAGTGTACTAAAGCATGAAACATGAAGTAATGGAGTGGGTTACCTTTCCATGATGAGAGATATTGTGTTGTTGCAACAATCAACCCTTGAATCCTTCAAAAAAGTTGTCTTGTTGACTTGGAATGCTCAAACCCTAGCTTTCTCGAGAAGAGTGATTGAGAAGATTGAGTGAGTAGAAAAAAATGAGAGGGAAGAAGTGAAATATGAGGGTAAAACCCTTATTTATAGAAGTTATGCCCTAATTTCCCTGAAATGACATAATATAGGTTGACCTTAGGGTTTAGGAGATAAAATCGTGAAAGAATATTAAGTTAAATTTTAATTTTATGCCACATGGGACAAGGTTGCCCAAGGTGGTAACCTAGTCCACCTGGGCAATTTTCATTGGTTGTCGGGGATTAAAGTATGATTATTGTTGCTTAAGGATTTTCTTATGAAACACACTAAAATAAGGCATGTATGTGCATTAAGGCATCCTTATAGCATAAGAAAGGGTTGATTTAGTGGTGAAAAGCCTAGGAAAGTGTGAAAATGTATTGCAACACCTTACAAAACTTTGGCACAAGGCTTGGAAAGGGGTAAAAATAGGTTGAAAAAAGGTCCAAAATCCATAGGCAAGGGTCCATATGAGTGAAAAGTTTCAAAGGCTACATCATCATGATTAGGGAGACTAGGTAAGGTAATGTTTAGAAATATTTTTATGATTTAATCATGTTGTTGTTTAGTTTCTTTGGAAGGGGGATGAGGAGAAGGATAATCAAGACCCTCAACGCTTGTAGCGTCTGTCACCAAAGTACCTTCATCACTAATGGGAGAGGTATAGGGAGAAGCAAAAGTATGATTTTTATGATTTTCAACACAAATGTCTTCATCGAGGGGTAATGCAATGTTAAGAATAGTGTCAATGGTTTGGTTATTAACATGTTCTTTAATGAATACATTATTATAATCTACATTGAACTAATAGAAATGACTATTGAATTTATGCAATCCATTTGAAACCAAATCAAAGCCACATATTTTAAAAGAAAACATGGTATGAAGAGAAAGGAAAGAGAATACAATGCAATAATTTAAAGTGAAATGTTGGAACATAATTTTTCAGATGGGGAACAAGGTAATTTTCTGATTACACTATGTAACAATCTGAAAAATAAATGTAGTATATGCAAAATTGAAACTATGCAATGCATGAAATAAGCTAATTTAAGATAATTTTAATGAAATGCATGTAACATAAGTAATGGCACAAAAAAAAGGCATAAAAATAGGGTTTTCAACTCTGTAAAGGGCAGTTTTAGAAGCCTAAAGGGACTAGGTCGCCCAGAGTGGTGACTCAGTCCTCTTGATGATTTTTTTGAGATTTTTCAAAAAATTATGACGGGTATAAGTGGTTTTTGTATTGGTTGATGCAGACCTAAGTTGAAAATGTGGAATTTTAGAAATTATTAATGATTTAATATGCATAAATGCAACCTATATTCACTTTTTATTGATGCAAAATTTTAAACCCTAGATGCAACTTCACTAATGCAACATGCAACACAAGCTAATTCTAGGACAATGAAGGACTCTAAACCAGAAAGGAAGGGTATTCGAAGGTTGGACTCACCAAAATGAACCACCAAAAAAATGACATGTTATCAGGGAAAGATGATTCCCCCTTACTAGGCCCTTAGGGTTTTTCACCTAAAGAGCACTTGGTTTAGGAAATGGCTCTCTTTCCACTTAATGATATGCCTTTTTTGGTGATTGCATTCAAAGGAGTAAGGGTGTGAGGTGTGTGTGAATGTGTCTAAGTAAAATAAACTAAAAATTGAATGATTTAATAATGTTAAATCTAAGAAATGTAAGGTGCTGGAAAACACAATGTGATATGCCAAAATGTACAAAATGACCTAAGAATGTACACTAAACTAAACAAAAATGAAGGAAACAGAATGTGTGCACCTGGGATTTGAAGAAGGATCTGATGGAGGTCTTTAATGTTGATGAAAATGTTGTAGAAGCCAAAAGGGAAACTTTTGCCAATCTGGGCGACCTAGTCCTAGATTTGAGAAAATTGGTCTGAAGCTTGTTTTTGCCAAATGGGTGTCTGGAAATGTGAAAATCACTAAAAGGTATATCCAGTGGGACTAGGTCACCATTGTTGGTGACTTAGTCCTCTTCAAGATTTCTATAATTTTTTAAGGGGAAACAAAAGCCCCTAGTTTGCACCTTGGTTCTTCATAGTTGTCTACTTCTGAAACTCTGATATTTGAGTGTAAAAGTGGATTTTGGTGGATGTTTGGACTTTGCAAGGAGAAGTCTTCAACAAGTCTTCAAATTCTTTAATGATCTTCAATGTACCTAAATCTACAAACATACAAGGAGAGAAAGAGAAAAATGTTGATTGTTAGGGATTAGGGGTTTCCCTTGGTCAAACTCCTTTTAGGTAACTAAACCAAAATGAATAGAAATAATGTAATGAAGCATGAAACATGAAGTAATGGAGTGGGTTACCTTGCCATGATGAGAGATCTTGTGTTGTTGCAGAAATCAACCCTTGAATGCTTTAGAAAATATGTCTTGTTGACTTGGAATGCTCAAACCCTAGCTTGCTTGCGAAGAAGGGGGGAAGAGTGATTGAGAAGATTGAGTGAGGAGAAAAAAATAAGAGGGAAGAAGTGAAAAATGCAGGGAAAAACCCTTATTTATAGAAGTTATGCCCTAATTTCCCCGAAATGACACCATACAGGCCGACCTTAGGATTTAGGAGATAAAATATTGAAAGAATATTAAGTTAAATTTGAATTTTTTGCCACATGGGACTAGGTCGCCCAAGGTGTTGACATAGTCCACCTGGACAATTTTAATTGGTTATCAAGGATTAAAGTATGATTATTGTTGCTTGTCGAGATTATCTTCTAAAACACACTAAAATAAGGCATGTATGTGCATTAAGGGATCCTTATAGCATATGAAAGGGTTGATTTAGTGGTGATAAGCTTAGAAAAGTGTGAAAATGTATTGCAACACCTTACAACACTTTGGCACAAGGCTTGGAAAGGGGTAAAAATAGGTTGAAAAAAGGTCCAAAATCCATAGGCAAGGGTCCAAATGAGTGAAAAGTGTCAAAGGCTACAATTTTTGGTGACACAAATAGATGATCTCTTTTATTAGATGAAGGGGGCCAAGGTGTTCTCTAAGATTGATCTAAATTTTGGGTATCATCAATTGTGCATCCATGTCATAGATATCCATCAGACAACATTTCACACCCAATATGGACAGTATGAATTCATAGTAGTCCCTTTTGGGTTGATGAATGCACCCTTAGCGTTTATGATTTTGATGAATGGAGTGTTCCACACTTATTTGGATTGGTTTGTGCTAGTGTTCCTGGATGATATTCTGATTTATTCTAGATTTATGGAGGAGCATGAGGTTCATTTGTGGCAGGGGTTGCAATGTTTGAGGGAGAATCAACTCTATTTCAACTTGGCTAAGTGTGAATTTTTCCAGCCCGAGGATAAGTACCTTGGCCATGTCATTTTAAGAGAGGGCATAGCCATGGATCCCTCTAAGATCTAGGCCATTGTAGATTGGCTAACATCGAAAAATGTCTCAGAGGTTCAAAGTTTTATGGGGTTGGCTGGTTACTACCATCAGTTTGTTCAGGGTTTTTCTTGTATAGCTCACCCAATTACTTCTCTTCAGTGGAAAGGGAAGAAGTTTGTGTGGTTAGAGCAGTGTGAGGCAATATTTCGTACTCTAAAGGAGCTTCTTGTTAGTGCACCCATTTTGGTAGTTCTTGATCCATATCAAGATTTTATGGTGTGTACTGATGCTTCTTTGGAGGGTTTGGGAGCAATGCTTATGCAAGATGGTTGCGTGATCTCTTATGAGTCTCAGAAACTCAAGGATCATGAATTGAACTATCCCACTTATGACTTGGATTTAGCAATAGTGGTGCATGTGTTGGTGAGGTGGTGAAATTTTCTTTTGGGGTGTCGATTCAAGCTGCATAGTGATCATTGTAGTCTATAGTATATTTTCACTCAACTAAACTTGAATGGCCAACAATGTCGATAGATGGAGGTCCTCTGTGAGTATGATTTTTAGTTCAAATATATTTAGAGGAAGGAGAATGCACTGGCTGATGCTTTGAGTTAGAGGCATCATAAGATTGCAATGGTGACCCTTGGTGTGGATGTGAGGGACAAGATCCTTGAGGCCCTTCTAAGGGAAATGTGGTATTGGGAGGTTAGAGTTGAGATAGAGGCTGGGAGGCCTTTAGAGGGCATATTTTCTAGTTATTCTCTTGAGTTAGATGGTCTTCTTCATCATTTAGGGTGGATTTATGTTCTTGATTTTGATGATCTTCGCACCTTGGTTATGTCAGAGGCACATCTTGCACCTTACTCGACACATCCTGGTGTCAAGAAGATGCACATAGATTTGAGGTAGATATACCATTGGTCTACTATGAAGTAGGATATTGCAGATTTTGTGTTGAGATGTTTGGAGTGTTAGCGAGTGAAGGCTAAGCATCAACATCCTGCAGGGCTCTTGCAGTCCAATCTAGTTCCAAATTGGAAATGGGACATCATTTCTATGGATTTTTTAGTAGGATTTCCAGTTTCCTCTCGTCATCACGATGCTATCATGGTGAATAAAGATAGGTTGACCAAGTTTTCTCATTTCTCTCTCATGTGGTCTTCATACACAAATGGTAGCTCGAGTTTTAATGGAGCATATTGTGAGGCTGCACAATATTCCTTATCAGATCATATCAGATAGAGACCCTGTCTTCACATCAGCTTTGTGGACATCACTTCAGTATGCCTTGGGGACCTAGTTGAATTTTAGTTTGGTCTATCATCCAAAGATAGATGGGCAGACAAAGCAGGTTAACCAAGTTTTGGAGGACATGTTGTGCATGCATGTCATGGATCAAAAGTCTCTGTGGGAGGACTACCTTTATCTTGTGGAGTTTTCTTATAACTATGGGTATCAAAGTTCTATAGGCATGTCTCCTTTCTAGGAATTGTATGATCATCCTTTCCATACCCATCTGAGTTGGGATCAATTAGAGGACAAAGTTTTGTTAGGTTCAAAGATGGTTCAAGAGATGGAGAAGCATGTTGAGCATATTTGGGAGAATTCAGTGGTAGCTCAGGATAGGAAGAAGAAGCATGCCGATGCTTAGAGGATGGATCATCAATTTTCCATTGGGGATCGTGTATTCCTAAGAATGCATTTGCGGAAGAATTTGATTCATTATGGAAAAGGGATCTAAGTTGGCACCTCGATTTGTTAGTCCCTTTGAGATTATTGAGAGGATTGGACCTATTTCTTATCATCTTGAGTTTCCACCGAGCCTATTCCACATCCATGATGTATTTCATGTATCAATTCTTTGACATTACATTCTTGATGTGATCCATGTTTTGGATTGGAATGCTTTGCAGGTAGAGGATGAGCAACTTTCTTTGGAGCTTGTGCATGTTCTGCAACATCAAAGATTGACCCTCAAGGGTTGAGACATAAACTAGGTAAGGTTCCAATGGGACCTAAATGATGATGTCTCAACTACATGGGAGGACGTGTTGAGGAGGTGAGATCTTTATCCTTATCTTTTTGTAGGCTTCCAAGAATAAGCCTAGCCCTAGGGTTGAGGATGTGACACCCCTCCATGTTTTGGATATTGTTTCTATTGAGATAGACTCGAGCTAATCCATTTTACTATATATGAATTTGATGATGTTTATATGATCTATGTTATGAGATGATGATACATGATTCTGTTATTGGTTTTGACATGTTATTGATACTAATCCTAGTACTAACATTGTTAGTTAGATTATGTGATAAGATGAATTTGATATATTATGTCTTACATGTTTGATCTTGGTTGTGATGAGAGGGGATGATGTCTCATCACGCTCTTTGGAGAGACATGATATGTCACAACTTCCCTTCACTGGTGTGCATGTATTAGTTTATAGGTTGTATTGTATGCATGTATCTAAAATGTAGTTTTGTAGATATAGTGCACCGAATCCATCTGGTCCCACAAGTCTAAGCATGCCTACCTAATTTCGATGGAAGTTTTGGAAGATAACATATGGCCCATTGTCTCAACCCTATCCCTATTGTCTTGATTTTTGGAATTGAGTCCGATTGTGCCTACTTTCTTAGAGGGTTAGTCTGGTAGTCCCTATAATCTTGGTAAGCCTACTAAGTTATACCATGGTGATTCCCTATATATGCTTGTTGTGGATTAATTAAATTAATTAGTCTATAGTTGTGTTTTATTAATGAGTAATAATTTAATTAATTACTAAATAACTTAACAAAAACTTAATTAATGGTTACCTTATTAATACATAATAATTCATTGAGCGGGGGCCCTAGTTCATTGGCGAAACCTTTCTTGTAGTAGGAGGTGCCAACGCCACTGGTCACGCTAAAATTTCTACCAAGCACACTGTAGTTTATAGGGGTAACAAATAATTAAAATTAACTTATTTGGATTCAATTAAATAAATTACGTAAATGTGAGAAAATTAAGTAAATAAATAAATTATGTAAATGTGGGAAAAGTAAATAAATTAAATAGACCTTTTTATATTTATAATGGATTAATTAATTATTTGGACATTAGAAACTAGTATGTTGTTAAAGTTTAATATAACTTTCCACTGGCTAGTAGTTGCCGATCCATTTTATTTTACTGAAAAGGAGGGGGATTGGAGAAAAAAAGGAGAAAATAATTTTTTTCTATTGGGGGGAAAGGGAATTGAAGCAAGGGGGAATTTCTAGGGAAAATTGAAAAAAGAAGTCATTCGATAATTTAAAATGTAATTTTTATTAATGTATTTGGGTTAAAATTTTATTTATCTTTTTCTTTAACATGAAATTTTAAAATTACATTAGATTTAAAATGTAATTTTTATAATGTCTTTTGGGTTAAAACTTTTATTTATGTTTTTATTTTAACTTGAAATTTTAAAATTACACTTTGAATGTTTTTTTAAATTTTTAATTGCATTAAGTAATTAAAATGTAATTTTTATAATGTCTTTGGGTTAAAACTTTTATTTATGTTTTATTTTAACTTGAAATTTTAAAATTACATTTAAAATGTAAATTTTTATTATGTATTTGGTTAAAATTTTTATTTATCTTTTTCTTTTAACATGAAATTTTAAAATTGCGTTAAGTTATTTAAAATGTAATTTTTTAAAATGTTTTTGGATTAAAACATTTATTCATGTTTTTTATTTTAACATGAAATTTTAAAATGTAGTAATTTACTTGTTTTATTTAATAGATTTAGAAATATGAATATATTATTGTTTTAATATATTCATAGATTACTACAATAAATACTTTCGGTTTGCAAAACTGTTGGGTTTTACCATCCATATAAATTAGAGCTTATATGCATATATTATATTATGAATTAGAAATTTAATTTAATTGGGAATTTGAGTGCAAATGAAGTTTCAATAGCTTAGTGTAATTATTTTTGATAGAATAATTCCCTTTAATCGTTAACTAGGTAAATGGGTGATTTTTAGTTTTCTGGATTTGCAATTAATTTCTTTGATTAAATTGCTTACAATTATTATTGATGTGTGTGTGTCTATTACTTTGTGCCAGTGGGTGTTGTTTTCCCTTTTTGTGTTGTAATGCATCATATAGTGTATCTTGAACTATTATGTGTATTATGTTTGTGTTGTGGGTGTTTAATGTTCTTGTGGTAGCATGACCCCACTTTAATCATGGTCTTGTGGCAGTGTCTTGAGCCTTATGTTGGTTTCAGGTGCTTTAGTGGCATAAGGGAGAGTGGCTCTCCAGGGGGGCCAAAATCCTAAAGTGATTGCTAGGATAACCCATAGGATGAGTTATTTAACAAGTGATAACCTAAATAATGAACTAAGGGGTTGGGTAGTTAATCACATTAACTAAGATAATGATATGCCTCACTCATGGCTCAAGTGCTTGTTTAGGCTTGAGATGAGATGGGAAGGCCTGGAATGGAAAGATCAACTACCTTGTCCTCATGAAAGGTACATTGGTTCCACATGAGTTTGTATGGGGGCCAAGGGTCGAGAGAGGCTGCCAGGATAACCCAGGATGGGGACTAGGGCTTAGGAAGGCCTACTAGGACAACCCATGACAAAATATGTGACGATGCTCTTCCCTTGTGCACACTAGTGTCCTTATTTATGTTGCATTGTCCCATTAGAGTTACCTTGTTATGTGGACCCCTTTTTAGTATTCAGTTGTTCATTCTTATCCCATGGAGGTTAGCTATGAGTTGTTCTAGGTTCTCCTTGTTTGTGTGTCCATGGGCCATATGTTTATCTCCTAGCATGGGGAGTGGTCCTTTGGGTCCACATGGTCGGGTAGTTGTTACCTTCTTCCATTGGGTATCTTGGACCTACTCTTGCATGGATTGGCGTTGCTTCAATCTTTAGATGTTTCTCTTGGATGCAGTTCTCTAATAGATTAGGAGATGATTCTTATATCATTGTATTGTTAAATCTTGATGTAATTGTAATGTTGGATACACCTATAAGGTGGATGTTGTACTATGATATAAACTGGTGTAACCTAAATGTGATGAATTATAGGATGTAAGATGAAATTTGTATTAACGTTATTATGTGGGTTGTAGTAGTTGTTGAATCTCTTATCATAGGAAAATTTGGATTTAGGATCTAAAATAAATCTAGTTCTTCTATAATTATGTATTCTTATTTAATTTTTAAGTCAATTAAAAAGTTTCTTTTAGATACAAATTATCTTATGTCTTTGTGTTGTTAAGTAATAATATTAAGGAACCTTAGAGGACATATTAGCGTCATTGTTTATACATGTGCATTAAGTTAGATGTTTTGTAATAATGCTTTAGTTTGAAAAAAAAAATTCTAGCTTGAGTTGGGTTAGTTTGGTTTGTTCCTATAGGATTCCTTGGTGGGGCATTATAGATCATCCATCACCAGGTGATAAATCCACATCCATTACTAAAGCTCCCATTGAACTATGATACCGAGATCTCAAAGAATCATGACTTGACCATCTCTTGATTTTAAAATCCCCTAGGTCCACACATCCACATGTCCATCTAACAATAATATCAAGTAGTACCAAGATCTCCAAACCAGGAAATACTCCATCATTATCAAAAGCTCATAGAAAGCTGTGTATCCAAGCTATCCATGACAACAGGATAAAACATGCTACATGTCCCCATAATCAAATATCCAGGTACTCAAAACCATCCTCTCATCGTAATGCAACATATACCAATATACAAGTGACCATAGGCAAGACCAACTAATAGAATTTTCATCAACTTGGAATAAATATCATAGATATATATAGTCCACATCTAAGTCCTTATAGTGCAACTAAATGGGTGATCAACCTATAAAATGTCATGACCTGTAGATATCAAACATTAAATATGCAAACTCATCATTACATTAGTAACATATAAAACTGGGATACCAAAGAAGATATCATGTAGCTTTCAAGACTTAAACACCAAATCACTAGTAGATCTGATTTTCCAAACAAAGCCACAACATGAGCACCATAGTCTAGGAGCTCTTCGATAATTCACCATAGAAATGCTAAGTGACTAATCACATATCAACATCTCCAAACAGAGAAGATTTGAAATCTCCTCAAACCATGCATAAAGAATGCATGCAAAGCTGCAACAATCTTACATCTAGAGTCATCCATGATCCATAAAATAGTTTTTTCTGTAGATCTACATAACCGTAGGTTTTTCTTTGATCATGCAAAAAATTAAAAAAACAAGTTATGTTTTCCAACACATGCAAATCCACATCCACTTATCATTTAAAAGACCCAAAGATCAAAGAGACAACATAACAATTAATCTAAAACAATAGATTATCATGAATATGCATCACCATAGATTTTTTGATGGAAAATTTATAAAACCCTCAAATCCAAGGAACATGAATCTAAGCCATAAAGGTACAAAAATCCACCAAGAAAGTAGTGGTTCAAGAACTTCAGGCCCATTTGTAGGCCAAATCCACAACCACCATCATGCACATGCATCCAAGAGAGAGATATGCTATTCTAGAAGATTCTAGATCATCCAATGATCAATTCCATAGCCTACAAGTAATCGAGGCAACACAAGTAGTGCCTTCCAATAATAGGAAAAAATAAATACCCAATATAAGCACATCACTTCATAAGTTGAAAATGAACCAAGTTTCTCCATATCACTAGGGTGCCTCTCACAAACACCCAATATAAAAACTTTGCTTCATGCAACCACAAAGTGTAAAAGCACATCCCATGCATCAAGATTATTTCGTTGCCAAACATGAGATACAAATCAACATCATTTCAATCTTGATCAACTCCATCTTCTTTGTCTTCACCATTGTTCAAGCTGCTTGCTTTCTCCTAAAACTAGAACAAATAAAAAAACTTTCACACACCAAAGGATCAATACTTAGTTGATTCCTTCAAATTCCCTCAAGATTTTTAGGCTAATAAATCTTCATAGAAGGAATACCCAAAACTCAAAATACCAAGAATTCTCATATGTAATAACATGAAAGCACATAGAAGAAAAATATGAGTTCATACAAGTACATGAAACACACATGAAAGTACATAAAACTCACAAGAATGCACATGCAAGAAACATGTGAATCTCAAACCAAGCTCTGATACCAATTTGAAGGGAAAAATGTGCATCCCATAAATGACATTTGAGATCAGTAAGTATCTTCAATAACATTATTTTGCATTTAGAAACCTCAAAAAAACATACTACTATGCCCTAAATTAGAAATTGGCATAATTTATTTCCCACATTAATTCTTAGAGGAAAGTGATTGCAATTTTAGATCTTGCCAAATCAGAACAACTTCAGCAACATGCATTAAATAAATTCAACATAAAATCATGAAACATGAAATAATAAGATAGAAGAATAAAACATATAGATTTGCGTGGGGAAAACTCTTTCGAGTGAAAACCCCACACTCTAAAAACATAGATCCATTGTATTATTTAAAAAAGAGAGTGCAACTTACAATATAATATTCAGGCTCATGACCTTTACATGAGATTTACATCTTGTTCCATCTCTAGAGAAAATCTGATAACATAACCCTTGCAAAAAACTCAACTCTTAACTCACAAATGATTGTCATTAAACATTGTATACATATCCAATATGGGTGGTTAAGGTTTCCATGTGTCATCTCAATACTCTCTTCATGCATTCAAACTATAATAAAGAACATGCATTGGTCTCAATTGTCCACAAAAGCATCCTACCATACACTGACATGCACAAACATGGAACCGATATGCACTCACATGCAACCACATTCAATATAAAAAACACCATAAATCATGTAACAATAAATCTAGGCATGCACCATGATAAAATCTGATTTTATACCAAATTAGAACTCACCCACAACTCCTAGTCACTCTTAGTGACAACTAAGTCTTTGGGTAAAAGCACAAAGTTGTGTCACACTTTCAACCAACATATCAGCACAACTGAATTTAAGTATTTCTAACTAAAAATCAATTTTGGTAAAACATATGACGTAGTAAGATTCATTCTAGCTAAGTTAGATACTTCCACAATTTATTCAACTAAAATTGTTGGCTAAAAATATATGGAGCACCACTTTGAGTCCAATTTACCAAAAAAATAAATTATTTTAAAAACTTGAAGTTTTAATAACTCCTCCTCATGTAAATAACATTTTTTAAAAATGTAAAAATACCCTTTTGTAGATCCATAAGTGTAGTTTTCAAATATATATTTACTTTAATAGTTTAATTTTATTATTATTTATATTTTTGTTTATACTAAAAGAAGGTTATCAACAAAAAGTATTAGGTTGATTACCATGCCAAGGAAACATACTAAAACTTATTAAAAAAATTTGAAAAAAATATGATGCACTAGATTAAAGAATCTATTTCAATATAGTATAATTTTTTTCCATTTTAGATAAATATTTAATATGAATGTTGACGTCCGATGGAAACAGTTGTTTTTTATTCACGCACATTTTAATACTTATATACAAATATATATTTATCAAAATTGGAAAAAAATATATCCATGCACTAAAATTTCAAGTTATAAATACACACAAAAAAATTGAGAGAAAAAAAAAAAAAAATCTACTATAAAAAGTTTGATGTCCTATGCAACTTCATTTTTCATCATTTTATCAGCAACTAAATTATAGTGTTAATTTATGAAAAACTTGTTTAAAATAATGTTTTAATTTCTTATAAAAAATACAAACATAAAATATACTAAAAAATACATATTTACTAGTTTACATCATTTAAAAATTTAAAACATATATGCTACTTTTTAGTGATTCAAGTTTAAAAGTTGGATCAACATTGGTCATTTCCTTTATAAAGTGTGACACAACTTTGTGCTTTTACCCCTTCACAAATAAATTTTACCTTCCAAGCTTTGATCCACAAGTCAAACTAATGCCAAATGGAATCATGGTGAACTTTCTTGAGGCTTTACACAATATTCTTTTCTTAAAGTTCCCTCATGATGAAAAGTGTCACCCTTCCTTGCTGTCCGTGCTCATACAAAGGAATATGCTAACAAGCGGGTCTCAAAACTCACCACACACTAGCACCTGGCATACAAGCATTCCTAAGAATTTTACAAATTCCTTTGCCTAGATTGAGCATCCAAGTGACAAGTGGAATTATCCCATGACATCGGTTGACCAATCAACATACCCCCTACAAAATAGGAAACTTCCAAGTGGATCCCACTTCCTAAAAATAGGAGATTCATACTTTTTATTTCTTGGCACAAAAAAGACTCCTATAAAATAGGATAAAAGGTTGAGACACCAATTCCCAACAAGGCGATGGAGCCACAGATAGTTTGGATCCCAAAACTCCCATATGAGATATCACAAAAGGAGGTGGATGCATATATTGCAAATATATTGAGAAAACCAGAAGACCCAAATATAGAGAGATTTGGGATATACAAGGAGATTATGGATGAAATCCATAAAAAGAATGCCTAGGAGAATTTTGAGAAGAACAAAGAGAAATTGCACAAGTAGTGGGGCATTCCACCAAAGGATTCAAAAAAACCATCATCTTTCACACTAGCTTAAGAAACATGCACACTAACTGCAAGAAGGTCTGGGATAATTCATGGGGATATAAGCACATGATACGAGGGCCTTGCATCTTATTAATATATGGTAACCACATCAGACGTGCAAGAGATCTCAAAAACACTAATACAAATGAGTGTGAAAAAGAAGGGCCATAAAGCGAGGGCCAAGAAGGTGGTGAAAAGGAAGATAATTCACACTTTTGATGAAGAGGAGGAATAAGAAGGGGTACAAGAGGTACAAAAACCTCCACATAAGAGAAAGAAGAAGGAACAAACTATGTAAATTAAAAAAATAGAAGCAGTAGAGAAACCACAACCACCAATCAATGTGATGGGCGACTACAAACACCATCATCTACCATGGCATACTCTCTCAAATAATATTTATTTATGAAGATGATGAAATTGATAATAAGGATAGGAGAATATAGATATTGATAATGCATATAAGGAAATTGATAAAATTATACGGAGAGTAATCAAGGACTTCCTCCAACCCATAACTATCACAATCTAGGAAAGAAGGGAGAAAGCCCTACAAGAAGATGAATAAATAAGGGAGAAAGAAATTATAGAGGTAGGGTATAACCTTACCATAAAAAAAAAGGAGCAACTCACATAGGCCCAAGAAAAAGAGCTTCACACAAAGAAGAGGTTAGACACCTTAATGGTAAGACAACAAGAGGAGATTGCTAAAATACAGGAGGAAACTACCGCAATCACAAAGAAACTCCCAGATTCAATGTTGGAAGAGGAAAAAGAAAAGAACCTACCAAAAACTTCTACTATAAGAAGCCCACCAAGTGCACAAGGAATTGAGGAACATGAGCATGATATGGAGAAAAAAACCACATCAACTTCTCCAATATAATCAATAAAGGACTTTTTCATGCAACAAAAACAATTACAACCAACACTCACTCCCCAACTAATACAGTTACTGGTGATGGGATCCGAGGTGAATTTAGAAAGCACCTCTCCACTCCAAAAACTTCAATTGGGGGATATTTTCCATGCTAGCATCAGGGAAGAGACAATTCAACGACATGTGGATGATGCAGAGTAGCTAGAAGAGGTGGTACACACATTAAAAAGCTCAATTTCACATATGCAAAGGGAAAATTCCCTTCCACCACCATAAAAAAATAAATAGTTGGTAGATGGGATACAATTTGACTTAAAGGAATAAAAGGATAAAAATAAAAAAAGCTAATAAAGAATTCTAAAAAAGAACACAAAGGATCCTACAAAAAGATGTGAAATAACACATAAATAATTGGAGAAATAGATCAAGGCTATAGAAAGCAACATTGCAGATGGAAATTTACTATATCAATTTTTGTCTCCAATGACTTAACCTCACTAAAAATTTGAAGGATCATATTGTAAAACTAGAGCACCAAATAGTGCAAGTTGTATCCTCCCATGATCCATTAAAATACATAGATGGAGAAATTAGAGTAAATATAGAGAACACACACACTCAAATAAAACAACTCTAGGAGTAGAGGGAGAATATAAATATGCAAGTGAAGAAATTAAGGGAAACTATCAACATAAAGATAGATCACTTGCATGGAGTGCTAGGGGAGGCCAGAGTTCATCACAAAAAATACCGATCCTAAAGAATCTTGCAGAGTCAAAATATACACAAATAAGTACACAAGGATACATCAAAGTACTCCAAAAATACAAACATCAATGGGATACTCCACTTGTGCAATTGAAGGTCATATAAAAGAACATTCTCCTAGGAAATTGACCAACATGTATTGAGGAGAAGACACAATTTTTAAAGGGTGATGATGTTAGTAGGAACAAGGAAAAGAGTAAAATCTATCGCAACCTACCGCAAAGGAATTGCAGAACCTGAGGCCAACAAGGAGAATAAAGTAATGGGTACCCTATAAGGATCACATCTCTATAAGAGACAAAGCATCACTATATTTATAATAGATAATATATTAAGATACTATAATAGATAGGAGATAGGGAAGGAATATACTACAAAGCATAGACTAAGACCTACTAATGTAATGATTATCTGAATATATATAATGAGTTATAAGGATTCAATGGATGTATGTGTTATATATAGATTCCTACTACACCTGATCTCTTCTCTCATTTTACCCTTTGAGATATAAAATAACTACATAAGGGATACCAAGGTATAGATATCTAGACTATAACTCCCCATTTCATCTTGCTAATAGTCCTTAACCATGAACTTATTATCTTAATCTTGTGCCAATTTTTTGGTGGGATACATGATATCAAACAACCCTAGAACTAAGATAGATATTCTTATATGCTAAAAATAATCTTGTTCATAAAATATTCTATTGAAATACACAAGACAACTGAGAGGGGGGGTGAATCAGTTATATCAAATCTCTTTACTTCTAACCATAATCAATTCCACTTTAACTTAATTTGTTATTAAGTGTAAACATGAAATGAAAATAATATAAATTAAACACCAAAGACACTAGATTTATGTGGAAAACCCAATGAGGGAAAAACCACGATGAGGATTAACTCACAATATAGTAATAATGTAATATTGGATACAAAGGATCACTACCAGAGGGCTCACTGCCTAGATACAAAGACTCACTACCAACAATGACACTCACTATCCATAAGGAGGCTCACATCCTAAAAAGAAAGAAAATATGGATAAATATCCACCATAAAGGTTCCACACATTCATAGCTTGATCAGAAGATTGTAGACACCATTAGCTCCCCGCTTTAAGGAATCTAACACATCAAAATTGCTGCTTTAATTCAATCTTGCACACTCTCATTTTTGCAGTTGTTCACACACTTCACTTGCTTTAATGATTGATTCACAACAACTTGTCTTGCTTTTATACCATCCTCAACCCTAGAAACATTCTCCAAGGTCAACTATGCATTATTCAAATTACAAATTCAAATTAGTTCGGCTACTCAACAATCCCACATTGTATAAGAATGAGAGAGGACCAATTTAACATTTAATTAAGACCACAACAACATCTTGGATCAATCACATGCTTCCTTAATTCGATGCAAAATCTTTATGTAACATGTAGACACCGAGTCAACCAAACCTAATGAAAAAACCAATGATATTTGAAGTACACACATCTCTAGCAAGATGATCACACATGGTTCACTCAACACGCTTCACTAGATATTTTACCATCTTCAAGAAACCTTCAAGTACATCCACAACAACTACAAAAATCCTCATTCACAAAATATTCTTCAATAGTCCAACCGAACCAACCAAAAACACATAGGGGTTCTGGAGCAGGTCTTCCAAATTGCCAAACAATAAGCACATTTGTTAGAACACAAAAAACAACAAAATGAATCATCTCCCAGATCAACACGATTTGAAATCAAATGCAAGAAGACTATAGAGCCAAAACATTTCTCCTAGTCCACAAACAAATTGTTTTGTCAAACTAGTTCACACACCAGTTCACACATCTTTCACTCTCCATTGAACCAGAAGCTAAAACTCGGGATATATTATCCATTGAAGTTCATGAACACAACTACATATCTGCACAAGCATAGGATCAACACAGAAGAAATACAGATCACAATACCAAAGGAAACTCATATTACACACTTCAACACTGCCTTCAATATTTCTTAAATTTTCTCAAAAGCACTTGGAAAAAACACAACTACAACTTCATAAATATGGCTCCATGTACTCTAAGAACTTCCATAGTATCTCAAATATAAAAGTACCATTTATAATCAACTTGAACTATGTTGAAATCAATGAAAAAATTAATGACAACACTGCTAAACACATCCATACTTGAAACAATCTACCCTTTTGTCATTGATGGCAACACATGATGTGAAAAAACATCAAAGAAAACATACACAATCTTCTGCTTCTTTTCTTTTCTTCTTCAAATTACACAACATGCACAAGCATAAATTTTTCACATGACTTTCTCTCCCCCTTTGACATCAATGAAAAAGGAAATTTTGCATGAAAAATCTTGCCACATAAGGTTCTGTTCACTCCCCCTTAGGAGTGCACCCACATCACATATTGCAACAATGAAATTTTCTACTCCCCCTTAGGAGTAGACCTCAATCATCAATCCAAACCAAAAGAATATGTGAATCCACTAAACTGATGCACCTCCATGTACATTTTAGTTCAAGGAAGGAGGGGCAGTAACCCCTAACTTCCCCCTAAGATACTCAAAAGTATCCTTCAAAGGGGCTTTAGTGAATATGTTAGCAATTTTTTCTTTGGTAGGTACATATTCAAGTCTAACTTCATTATGCAACACCTTGTCCCTTAAGAAGTGATGCTTGATAGATATGTGCTTTGTCCTATAATGCATCATTGGATTTTTCAAAAAATTTATAGCACTTTTATTGCCACAAAAGATAGAAATAGGTTCATCACACGTCACACCTACGTACTTCAAGGTTTTCTTCATCCAAAGTACTTGTTTACAATAGGATGCTGCTGCAATATACTTAGCTTCTGCAGTGGATAAAGAAATTGAATCTTGTTTCTTACTTAACCTTGAAACTAGTCTTCCTCCAAGGAAGAATGCACCACCACTTGTACTTTTTTGGTCATCTACACAACCAACCCAATTTGCATCAGTGTAGGCATTCAATGTGAAATCATTATCATTTTGATACCATAGCCCATAATCTAGAGTTCCCTTAAGATATTTGAATATCCTCTTCACAGTTGTAACATGTGATTCCTTAGGTTCTGCTTGAAATCTTGAAACTAAACATACTACATGCATGATATTCGATCTAGTAGCAGTAAGATACAACAGTCCATCAATTATAGATCTGTACATGCTTTGATCAACTTTAAAAGATTCATCATCCTTACTCAACTTACATCCAGTTACCATAAGGGTACTGTAGAGATGGAAAATTCACCAACACACTTGATCCTAACTACTAACATCATTTCATCCTAAATCACCTTCTCAGCTTGTCATCACTTTTCATCTCTTAATTAAATAAATCATTATATATTTGATTAAGTCATTCTTCCTTGTTGATTAAATTAATCAATTTAATTTGATTAACCCTAAGTCTCTATTTATTTAAATTAAATCTCTAAAATCTTCTTATTAAATTGAATAAATTAAACCTTATTTAATTTAATCTAACATTATCCTCTTTAGTTAAATAGATCAAATGATTTATTTAATTAAACCTTTCTTCTCAATTTTGATTTAAATCAACTCATAAATTTAAGTCAAAATTGTCACATCCCATAATCTTTCATTAAATTAATTCACCTTCGATTAATTTAATCCTACTCCATGTCACATCCTCTAGACAATGCAATTTGCACAATAAATCATTTATTTTGATTTAATAAATACCTATTTTCTCTCAACATGGAATAAAGAAAGGAATATTCTTCCAAGTTTGAAAATCCCCCCAAGTGGATTTGTACATCCAACAAGACATTCATTCCTCTTACATGTCTTTGTGCATTGAGCCAAGTGCCATTTAATTCATTCTTTTTCTCTCTTACATGTCATTTCAAAAAAGTGGATCAATCTCCATCATATCATCAAGCTTACAAAGGAGTTGGGAAAGGGACAATTTCTACACATAATTGGCACCAATTCCCCCATGGGATTAAGTGTTTGCATTACTTGAATATGATTTAACTTAGTTTCTTGTTTTACTCTTCATTTCATTCCTATTTTGAGCATTGCTAATGAATTTCATGGGGAATCCTTGTTCTTACTTGCATATGATTCTAGTTATGTGTTTGTTTGCTATTTTTGTGCAGGTATAGGATTGGGGTACACATTTTGGCACTAGAAGGAGGGAAAATCTCAAGTTTTAATTACATTTTTTCATGAAATTCCGTACTTTTTTGCTTTTTTGTAGGTTCCAGGAAACTCAACCGCTGACTGTCAAGCAACACAATATCAGACCACTTGAAGTTCCAAACTCCATCGCTGAGCTCTTCCTTCCTGAATTAAAATTTCCAAACTCAACTGCCAGCTTTTCAAATTTCAAATTGCGTCACTGCGCAAACATAGCCGTAATCATGGTCTTTGTTTCTCTGCAGAGCGCCATTGTTAGAAAATAGTGGCGTTGGAGTTTCTAAACTCTTCCACACTCGCTAAAAACATCACTGGGTTAAAGTAAAAAGTGAAAATTAGTTTAATTTTGACATGTGATTTTTAAATCTTGACTTTTTGGACTTCTAACCTGTTTGCCATCTTTGTGTTTTCTAGTTTTAATTGATTTTTTGTAGGTTAGGGAAAGGAGGAAAGCAAAGTTGAAGGTTGCATTATGGCATCATCATCACAATGTACCAAGTGTTTTTCAACACTTTAGTGTTTATTCAACACTTTTAGAGAAATCATAATCTCTCTTAAAAAGAAAATTGCTACCTTCATGCTTTTAAGAAACACTAAATTTATTTTGGGCTCTAAAAAGAACACTACAAAGGTCTTCAATTTTGCAAACAAAGGGTTAAAATTAACTTTAGGACAAAATCACTAGATTTGGTTTAAGGATTAACAATTGAACAAGAAAAATTTCATATTTCCTTTGGTGCTTAAAAAGAATTCACTATTGTTTTGGAGGATTAAAATGAACAAGTGTTTTCTTGTCTTGTAGTTACTTACCCAAGGTAATATCACTAAAAACATGTATGCACTTCTCTCATGCTTTATAGCGATCTTGAGAATAAAAATTATTGGTGGTGATCTTAAATTGTGTAATTATCTGCCTTCACATTTCATTTGGGTCTTAAAATATTGAGTCAATCTTGCGAGTGTGAGTGTGACATATTGCAAGTGTTCTCCTTTTGTTTTTCAATGAAGGTCGATTGAACTATGAGATATGTTTGCTCGCTTTTTTTTTAAATCTTAGAGGGTCTGCCTTGTGGGAAAAAGTAATCACCCAAGGGAATGACCCAACTGAGAACAAGATAAGGACAAGCGACTTCCAATCGGTATATAAGTGTGGATTCTCGAGGAAAGTTTGAGAATCACGAGGATTATTCTGATGAGAAGCGCAATAATGGTCTCTCGTCGCATGGATATTCCCCCACGAATGGAATGTCTGCATTAAAACCCTTGTTTAGAAAAGGCCAAAATCCTTAACTATTTTTTGGTGCAAAATGTCATGTCCTTTGAAGCCACCCCACGTATGCATGCGATTCTGTTGTAGAGATGAAAAGTATGCCATGGGAGATTCATGGGTACTAATGCTTGGCTGACCTGAGAAGTGAGTGCACTGTAAGGGGGAGCCTATGTGGTCAAGCATCTAATCATCCACATTGAATATTCATAGATGGATTTATCCAAGTATGATCCCAACAAATATTGTCTCTTCATCCTAGGATTGTACATGTTCTTGGAATAAAAAACACATTGCTTTGATCGAAAACATTTTAAAAAAAAATTCACAGGATCTTCAAAATTTCAAACCCTTTGGAGGAAGCAAATACCCTTGACGAATTCAAGTGCTCTTGCTTGCCCTAGGGATTTTATCCTTAGAGGCTTCTATGTACTTGGACTTAATCACAATTTTCTCTCTAAAGTCAATCTAGGAAACTATGCTCTTGTAACCTTGATTTTCACATAATGGACCTTGTGGAATGAAAAGGAATTGAGACATAGACATTTAGTTTGAGATTTTAATCAAGAAATTATTTGTGGTAAAAGGAACTCATTAAGAAAAGATAAGGACAATTTACCCCACACATGTATTCTCTCAAATGATTTCCCATAAAATCAAAATATGTAAGCCCAAATTCAAAAAATATTAGTCCAAAGGACCATGAAGAATGTCTTTCAAGGCTTCACGAGGTAAGAGAAAGGGTGGTTTATAACTTCTATAATAAAGCTACAAGAAACAACCTTGACTTGTATGAGTTTTATTATCAACAAAATCCCAATCTCTTTCAAAGGTTTTCTTTTCTCACATAGGAAGTATGGCATCTTCAAAATTGAGGTCTTGTAAGAAGGAGTTTTATCTAGGTCAAGCCTAGGATAAAAATCATCACTCACCCATCTCTCAACCAACAAAATAAAAAATAACCTCACCAAAAAACTCTTGAGAACTTTGAAAACATCATTCATGCTAAACTTCTAGGCAAAATCAAAATAATCTTGTTTGACTTAACACACTTAGTCAAATTATCAAATCTTGTGAATGAATTTACCTCTTGATAAAATCCAACATCTTGGGGTCTAGGAGTTCATTATCTTGCTGGGCTTAACACACCTAGCCAAATTATCCTCTTGTGCATGAGTTTTCTCTAGGATAACACAACTTCTTAGAGTTTATAAGTCCAAAATTACTTTGTTTGACTTAACACACTGAGTCAAATTATCCTCAATCAAAATCCAATCAAATCAAGCATTAAATTTTAGCATTTACCCAAAAGTTCTTCAAGATTTTTCATCATCCGTATCATCCATCTTTCATTTTCATCATATCTTTGATCCTTAATCTATCCTAGTTATTCTCTTTTTGTTCTTGAAGTTAGATCAATTGATCTCTATTTTATGGTGCAAACAAGATCTCAACACAAGAATATGGAAATCACAAAGGAAACATCAACTTCAAGTGATCTAAGTCAAACAACTCTTGAAATGAATCCCGGTGGAGCAAGCAATCCCCCAAGAAAATTTCCTCTATCATCGCAAGATCCTCAAAAATATGGTCATGTAGAGGACATCACCGACAATGAGATGACACAACAAGAAATACTAGAGATGGTGTGAATCCCCGAGAATTATTGAATTGTCAATGCCATGATGAGGCTATATCCCTCCCAATACATGCTTGAGTTAGCAAAAGAAGGGGCTAAACTCCCTTCCGACTATGATGTAAGCACTATAGTGGAAAGATCTCTTGGGATCATGCCCTCAATCTTATCCATGCTTCCACTTCAAAGTGTCACTCAAGACATCCCACCAATCATATCATCTATCACTTCAACCCTGCCGCCATGCTACATGAACTCGGAAAACATCACCTTGTGAAAAACAAAGTGTTGAATATGAACACCACACCAGATCAATCCATTTCGGTAAATTAGTTACACCCTTACATTCCGCTTACATTCCATGATTCTACCAATCCAGTCTCTTATGATGCAACACCAATCTACCCTCTAGACACACAAACCTCTCTCCCGATCTCACAAGGAGAAGGTGACTTGTTTGGGGTAGGGGAATCTTGGATCCATCATCATCCCTTGAATGGATTGCACTTCCCGTCTTTCCACCATTTCCAACCCTACTACTTGCATCCACACCACCCCTTGGGTTGGGATTTACTTCTCTTCCCGCTATCAATCAATCAAATAAGAATACCCTATCAAACCCACCCATCTTGCCATCGATATCACAACAAAAGATGGCAACCATCCAGGAAACCTCAACAGTCAACACATCCACTACATCTCAAGGCATGGTTTCCCAAGGACCAAGAATATCGATCACACCATCCACAACTCAAAACCCAATCATCAACATGATCGTTCCGCTCATTGCAATGGTCCACACCCTTCCCAATCCATCGCCATTACCACCAAGCCATAATATGACCAATTCAATCACCATGACGTTGCAAGTTTCTCAACAAGATGCCCATGAAAGGGAAATCCAAAATAAACAAGCTACACATCTAGCTTCCCAACAAGTGTAAATCCAATTGGAAGCAAAACAAGCACAACAGGCACAACAGGCACAACAAGCTGGACAAGCCCAAGCTTGATTACAAAAATAACAAGCTACACAAGACACACAATTTGCCCAAGTTACACAAGACACTCAAGCTACACAAGCTGCACAACTGCTCAAATTGCACAAGCAATCCAACAAGAACATGCCCAAGCATGAGCCCAATTTCAAGCTCAACAAGCACAAGCGCAAGAAAAATTGCAAGTGAAACAAGAAGCTTATCAACAAGCCTTGCAAGACTATAAAATACAACAATAATACAACCAACAATAAGCGTTTTTGGCACAACAAAATGACCAACAAAAAATAGTGGTGGCACAACAACACGACCAACAACAAATACATACACTACTTGCTCAACAAAGCTTGCAAAAAAATCCTACCAACATCCCACCCATCAATCCAACACCTCATAATGTGTTCACCCCACCTCCTGATCCGCAAGATGATGTGACAACACAAATCAAACTACTCTCGCAGCAAGTGCTTAATCTTCAATCAGGAAAAACAACAAGGAAAACTAGCAACTTGTGTCTGTATCCGTTCGACAAGAGCTTAGCAATGGTACCATTCCTGAAGGGATTCAAAATCCCTAAATTTGACAAATATCGTGGGATAGGGAACCATGAAGATCACATCAGGGAGTTCCAGGTACATTGTATGGAAGTTGCATACAATGACACATATCTGATGCAGTTGTTCCCTCAAATCCTGGCCGGTGCCTCCATGGAGTGGTTCTCTCGTCTGCCTACTGGCATTAGAACATTCCAAGAAATCAAAGATGCCTTCCTCTAGAATTATGCATTCAATATTACCGTAGATGTCAGCCTTGAGGAACTATTGGCACTCAAATAGGGAAAGGAGGAATCATTCGCCTCCTTCCTACAACGATGGCGATCCAAGGCCAATCAAAGAAAATGGGCCATGCTAGAGGAACAACAAGTATGCAGTATCATTGCTAATTTGGACAAGACCTTGGCATTTTATCTAAAGATGCAATGCATCACCGCCTATGACTAGTTGATCCCAAAAGTGGTCAACATCGAAAGGGACCTTATAACACAATGGGGCACACCTACCTATTCTAAACATCAATATAGTTGCCCATCCACCAACTACAATGATAAACCTCACAAATGGACAAAGAATAGGAATGTCACCAACAATGGAGTGGTAAGTGCCAAGGTCATAATTTTTGGTCCAAAGAAAAATAATCAAAAGCATCATCATCAACCATAGAATAATAATTGTAATAACATGCAAGAAAATGCGATAAACCAACAACCACTCCACAATCAGATCAATAATCTCAATAATTAAGGAGGACCACCTCCACAAAACAAGTATCCCCCCAAATGGAAATTCATAGCCCTTGGGGCGTCAATTGAATCTATCATGAAAAATTTGGTTAATGAGAGTCTCATCAAAGTCCCCACCCATGACAATTACACTGAACCCTAGGTGAAGCCACCCTGGTACGACAAAAATATCCTTTGTGATTATAGTAAGCTCAAGGGACACACAATCGCCAACTATATGAAGTTGAAGAATATCATCCAAGATCTCATTGACGAAAAAATCATAAATGTTGAGCAACTGACCAGTAATCAAGATACGAAGATATACACGAATCCGATGCCCAACAACAATCAAGGAAACGATAAAGGTAAGATTTTTTTTGGCAAAGTGAACCATGTGTATGAAGGATTTTTCGCATGCCTTGATGAATTGGTCATTGTTATCAACATCAAGGGAGCCAACGCTGATTGTGGAGTCACCACATGCAGCAAAAAAGTCACTATTACGGAGGCATCACAACCATCTAAGATGCCTACCTGGAAATCCATCCCTAATGGTTACATCATCCTTGACCAATTAAAGAGAACCCCTGCTCAGATCTTCATCATGGAGTTACTAAAAATCTTAGCTACCCATAGGGAAATAATTGAACAAGAATTAGCTTCATCTACCATCTCTCCCAACCTTGATATGAAGCAGTTTCAAGCTATGGTTAGTAACATCATCACTCCAAATCTCCTCACCTTCTCCAATCAGGACTTCCCTGCCCAGCCATCTCACAACCGTGCATTACACCTCGAGGTCCTAGTTCATAAGAAAAAGGTCAAAAGGGTCTTGGTGGATGGAGGTGCAAGCCTCAACATTTTCTCACTAAAATTCATAAAGAATCTGGGAATCTCTGAAGATTCCATTGAGAAAGATAAAGGCTTTACAATTAGAGTGTATTATGTGTTAAAATTGGCTATGGATGCCAAGATCTATGGACCAAATGGAAAGCACAAAGAAGAGAGAAAATAATGTGACAAGAATAAACTATATTCAATATCAATGATATGATATGAGATTACAATGAGAAACCCCTTGGTTATATAGCCAAGGTGAGAACATAGGAGTGCATAAGATTATTACAAATGTCATAATCTTATGACATGAGACAACAATGAAAAGCTATCACTCCACCTAAAGTGGAAAGTGATAATGTTATAACCACCAAAAATAGTGGACACAAAAGGTGGAAACATAATCACATGATATGTCCATGAAAGGTGGAGGTGATAAAGTAATAAGAAGATAAGTCCACAAAAAGTGGAAAATATCCAACTACTCCTATGTGGTCCCTAAGTAAACTTAACTAAGGTGTAATTATGACTTAGGACAAAGTAGAAAACATTTAATTACACCAAAACTCCCCCTTAAGTGCAACTTAGGGAGAATGTTCATAAAATCAACCAATGAAAGATGGGTCTCGACAACTAGGCCATGCTAGGTACCCATGTACAAATGCAAATAAATCTCTCACAAATGGAGAAAAGGAGAAAACCCAGTGGGACAAAACTCCTCCCCAAAAGAGAGATGAAATACAAGGAATGGAATGCTCTCAATGATGCATGAGAAGGTAAAAACCCCATTTGAGGAAAAATACCCCCCCATAAGAGAGAAGTAGAAGAGAGACAAGATAGCCCCCCCTCAATGTTGAGTCTCCTGTAATGATGGTAGAATCTTGACATTGAATGCTGAAGATGATCCAATCTCGTCGAACAACGTTCCTCTCCTTAGGAAGAAACAAAACCAAGGATGTATGCAGGATGTATGATGTCTCTGAAGCATGCTCAAGTGTCTCTATGTCGATGTTGAAAGCTGACACACTCCAAATAGGCATTCTAGGCCACACTACTGAAGAGTACAATCCAACATCTAGTAGAGAAGAATGTAGAACATGATCCAAAGAGAAAGATATCCCCTCCAAAGACAAAGAAGCCTCCTCCAAATGTTGTCCAAAAGTATCCACACTCATGTCAAATTGCAAAGAATGATTATGTAGAGAATGAACAAGAGGGTTAGAGTGTTCCCTCACAACAACTAAAGAAGGAGCATCTTCATCAAAGAGAAGATGAATGTCATCAATGATGTCCCTCAAATCTGCAAGATGAGACTCCACAAAAAAGTCTGAAATACCTGTCAAGAAGCCATCCAAAGTAGCCATGTATGGAAGACAATGTATATCCTACTACACTGAATCACAAGCAATCAAAATTGTTTAATCACAAGCATCATCAACTACAATAGTAGATGGAGAAGATGAAATACATGGCTCAAGAATTGGATTTGATGTGAGAAATCCCAAGTTCAAGTAGCCAAATGTCTCCTCTGAATCATGGTTCACACTAGAAGTGTGTTCAACAACCGAAGGAACAACGTCATCATCAAAAGAAAAATCTGCAAAGGTATACAACTGAGATGAATGATCAACCACCCCAGTAGCAATGATCTCTCTACTCTCCAAGTCTCGAATGATGACCGAATCAAGTGTGAACTCCACAGATCTCCCATCTCCACCATGTGTAATATGATATATGGAAAGAAGATTGTTCATCAAATGAAGAACACACAAAACATCTTGGAAAGTGTTGTCCCCAAAACTAATAGATCCCTTCCCAATTACACTCATGTGTGTATTGTTTCCCATCAAGATAGGAGACACAAAACAAGGCTGAAATGAAGAAAAAATAGATTGTGAAGATGCCATATGATGTGATGCTCCTAAATCTAGAAGCCATCTACCTGATCCTGAACTTGAAAAAGCACAAAGAGCTTGTCCTTTATATCCTGATGTAGATGAAAAATCAGCATGACCTTTTCCCTTAGACTATTTTGAAGAAGGAGGAGGTGATTTAGACATTCTAGAAGGAAAATCAATGTAATTATTTTTGAGAAGATTTTTCAACTCATGAATATCCTTCTTATAACAATAATGTTCTTCATGTCCATCCTTCTTGCAATATGCACAATAGAACCTCTCCTTCTTATATGATTTCTCTTTTGAAGATGAATCTTTATGTTGTTCTGTGGAATTAGATGTGGATCATGTGTTCTTCTTAGGCTTGTTCTTTTCTTTTCTTTTCCACTTGAAGACTTCTCATCTTTTACAACCAAGGCATGTGATTTTGAAGACTTCAAAGTACCCATTTGAATAAGCTTATCTTGATCCCTAGTGAGTTGCATAGCAAAATATTCAAAGGAAGGAATCTTAAACTCACTCCCAAAGGCATTATTTGTAGCATAGAAAGTATACACAAACACTGAATATTCAGGTCCTAGCTTTGAAAGAACACTTAAGATCAATTTTGTATTTTATTTCTCAATTTTATAATCCTTCAATTGTGTTCTCAGTGACTTGAATTTGGTGATGAAGTCTTGTATGTTGTCAAAATTACATGGATTGAGACTGATTAATTCATTCTCCAACAAATTTCCTTGAATTTTATCTATTTTCCCAAATAAGTTTGACAATGTAGTCCACATATCCATAGGTGTATCCAAGTGCTCAATGTGAAACAACAACTCAGGAGAGACATACAAGCAAAAATAGTCAATGGATTCTTCACAACTATTCAACCACTTATTCTTTTTAGTTTCATCATCTTTTGGTTCACCATCAAGCCCATGAACTATCCTATAAAATATTTTTACTCTTAGCAATTTGTTCATTTCTGATTTCCATTTAGGATAGTTGAAAGGTGTTAGAAGTGGAATTGTAGATGGCTCCATGATGAAACAAGAACACAAATCAAGAGGAATGTAACCAAAAAAACAAGAATAATCCCCCCCCAAAATCACTCAATCAAAGAACCCCTCAACAATATGTGAGCTTGGCACTTTATGAGTAGTGTGTTTACAGTTGCCACTGCCAAAAACAACGAAGTGGACTTTGATCTTGGTACATGCAGATGCCAAAATAGGCCACAGATTCAAGTACAATTGTTGGTAAAAAATGAGATCAATCTGATCATACCACTGATAAGTACACAAAAAATTATGCAATTTCAAAAAAATGGCACCCAAAAATGTTACTGTAGGGGCAAGATATGAGCTCCCAAAGTTTCCAAAATGAGGACAAAGCAACAACACCTATGAGAATCTGCAATTTCTGGAAAAAACCAGAAGCCAAAACCAAAAATTGATTGCACCACTATGAAGAACACGAAAAATTATCCCAAATAAAAAAAAATTGCTCTAAAAAAGGAGCCAAAATGACTAATATATGAGCCTTTGAAGTTGAATTGCAAAAATGAAAAGCTCATCTGTGAGGGGGGCAAAAATTTCAAATGACTGCTGACGTCATGCGCTGACGCATATTGACGTTAGAAGATGATGGGTTAAATTTGATGGTTTCCTGCCCATCGCCGAAAAAAAGCCTTTGTCGGAAAATTTAACCATGTCGAAATATGCTTTTTTGGTGGGTGAAATATTCCTTTTGGGTCAATGGCAACGAAATCTTAGTAGATTCTTTGAAATTTTTCACTTTTGCCGGTATTTTGAGATTTTCGCCAGTTGACAGTCTACCACCGGGCAGCGAGTGAATGGGAGTAGGGCCTGCGACCAGCCAATGGCCTCCTGCCATGTGGCGAGGTGACAAAGGTGGTAGGTATGCCCCTGTACCCTACGACTATATGTGGGTACAGTCCGTAGAAAAATATATATATATATTTTTTGAAAAAGTTTTACAAAATAATGAAAATTTTCTTAAATTTTTTTTCGAATTTTATTTATTTAATTTTGAGAATAAATCGTACCATGCATATTTATGGCGACCTAGGGGGTCGTACGACTCATCGAGCAAATTTTGTTTTCCTCACCGGATGACTTACTCCAATTTGAACAATGGGATAGTCGATCTTAGGGTTTTTTGCCCTTTTGGACGTGATGGTAGGGTCGGATTTGACGCAAAATGCTCCAAAAATGCAGCTACTTTATGGATCTAGCAACCACTTTGCAGCTTCAAACTCCCATAGATTTGGCCTGATATGTCGGATTTGGACGAAACTAAAGGAAAAATCGACTTTCTCGAACCTTCCAGATGTAGTGGTGAGCTTAGATTTGCACTAGCAAGCTTCGATATAATCCTACAATAAAGAGCCAAAAATGGAACCTCCCCAAATCTAGTATCTCTCCTCAAAAAAAAAGACTCTCCAATGGCACCCAACCTGCTCTAATACCTTGTTAGAATTGGCTATGGATGCCAAGATCTATGGACCAAATGGAAAGCACAAAGAAGAGAGAAAATAATGTGACAAGAATAAACTGTATTCAATGTCAATGATATGATATGAGATTACAATGAGAGACCCCTTGGTTATATAGCCAAGGTGAGAACATAGGAGTGCATAAGATTATGAAAAGTTTCATAATCTTATGATATGAGACAACAATGAATGGATATCACTCCACCTAAAGTGGAAAGTGATAATGTGGTAACCACCACAAATAGTGGATCACCCAGAAAAGGTGGAAACCTAATCACATGATATGTCCATGAAAGGTGGAGGTAATAAAGTAATAAGAAGATAAGTCCACCAAAGGTGGAAAATCTCTAACTACTCCTATGTGCTCACTAAGTAAGCTTAACTAAGGTGTTATTATGATCTAGGACAAGGTACAAAACATTTAATTACACCAACATTATGACTAGGAAAGAGTGTCTCAAGGCACTATCAAACTCCCAATCCAAGTAGGGCCAACTACTATGGAAGCCACATGTCAGGCCGTCGACCTTGATTTTCCTTACAATATCCTCCTAGGATGCCCATGGATCCATGGGATGAAGGTGGTCGCCTCAACATTCTACCAATGCGCCAAATTTTCATACCAAAATGAAGAGGTCACAATTCATGGAGATCCTGAACCCTTCACCTATTGCAAGAATCTAGAAGCCAAGTTCTAAAAATTTCCCCAAGTCCCAAAGAATGATGAGGGCCCCTCAACTTCATATATTGACCCATCCAACATTGCCTCCACTTCTGGAACAAAGAGACCCTCCATTCCAGACATATTTGACATCAAGCTCATGATCTAAGACAATGGGTGTGGAGAATACAAAATGAAGAAGAATGCTTTTTTCGTAGGAGAGTTAGCTCAATATCCTAAGTCACATGGACAACCCCAACTAGCTACAACACCTTCCCACACTTTCAGGGCAGATGCTTCTAGATTCCAATGTTGGTGGGATCTAAGTCGGGAAGTCATGGATGAAAGAGACATTTCAAGCTCACTATACCAAGATGAAAGGCCTGCGCCTAATCTTCCCATGGACGAACGAAGCAAGGGGCTAAAAATGATGCTTGGTATGGGATACGATAGAAATGAAATACTTGGAAGGAATGGCAATGGAAAAATATAATCCATCATTGTTGAGAGAAAAATGAATAATCTTAGCCTTTGGTGTACCCCTCCGAGTATAACCATACATGGTCGAGGTCCCCCAGTTAACATAGTGAAGACTCCCCCTCAATTATCGATAGCTGCCTTACGGTTACCAGTATCCATAGGTTTGCCCCTAGACAACTTCACCTTTGATATAATTGATGTCTATAGTAGTAGTGATGATGAGGATACCATAACTGACTTACCCATGCTTTTTGAAGACTCCTCCCTACTCATGATTAGTACCTTATCCTTTGAGTCAGACCACCAAAATCACAAAATAAACCTTATTTACCTCCAACTCATTGACTACGGCCAACAATGGCCATTGATTCTAGACACGCTCAAAAATAATGAGGTGCTCTTAGAATTCATGGGACTAAGGGATACGGTACCATGTGGAGATCATAAGGCAAGATTTGACATCACATTGGACACACAAGCCTATTACAGGGAGAGAATTGAGTCCTTCAGTCGCAAAAGTGAACAATTGAGAATAATCTCAGGGTCATTGAGTGAAAACCACATTGTGGCACTCTCTAACCATAAAATAATAAAAATAAATGATGCATCCAATGGTGAAAACCTCTCTGAGGGACCAAAGGATGAAGGATTCAATCTCTCCCCATTGCACTCCATCAAGAAAAATCAGCAGTCCTAGCAAAACCATGTAACCCTATCAATCTAGGAACAAAGGAGCTACCGCGCATCACCTTCTACACTAAGTCACTTCTCACGGAAGAGCAATAACTTTTGGATGCATTCTTAAAAGAAATAAAATTGAACTTTGCATGGACCTAAGTTGACATGCTGAGTCTCAATCCAGAAGTCATGGTTCATCACTTAGCTATCTATCCAGGGGCAAAGCCAGTAAGGCATAAGCTGAGAAAGATGCACCCCTAGATAGCCTTGTTAGTCAAAGTGGAATTGCAGAAGCTCTTGGATGCAAGATTCATAAGGCCAATTGATTATACTGAATGGGTGTAGAATCTTGTACTTGTTTCAAATCCAAATGGGGGCATCTGCATCTACACCGAATTTAGAGACTTAAATAAAGCGTGTCATAAGGATGAATTTCCGCTACCAAACATTGACATGATAGTGGATATGACGGCCAAACACGAAATGCTATCACTAATGGATGGGTTTTTCGGATATAATAAGATCATGATAGCAAAGGAGGATCAACACAAGACAATGTTCACATGTCCAAGGGGGACCTATTGCTGGAACATGATTCCTTTCAGGTTAAATAATGTAGGTGCAACTTATCAAAGAGCCATGACATTGATATTTCATGAAATGATTCATAAGATAGTGGAAGACTACGTAGATGACATATTGGCTAAATCCAGAAAAAGATAGGACCACATAGCAGCCTTGAGCTCTATTTTTGATAGATTGGAAAAATATAAGGTCCATCTGAATACGAAGAGATGTGTCTTTGGGGTGCAATCAGGCAAGCTCCCAGGATATATAGTGTCAATGAGAGGAATAGAGGTAGATCTTGCCAAAGTCAAGGTGATCCTCAATATGGAAGCACCCAAGACACTAAAAAAATAAGGCGTCTACAAGGTAGGCTCTAGTCCATCCATAGATTCATAGCGCAACTAGCAGATAAACAGATCCCATACTCTCATCTACTCTACAAGGGGGTAGCATACAAACACGATGACAAATGTGACCAAACATTTAACAAAATCAAAGAATACTTACTCACACCACCAATTTTGATGCCGCCAATCCTAGGAAAACCATTGATCTTGTACATTTCAACAACAATGGTAGCTCTTGGTTCTCTATTAGCTCAACACGATGAAAATAAAAGAGAGAGAGAGAAATATATTATATCAACAAAACCATGGCGGGACACGAGATAAACTGTACTCCTATTGAAAAATCTTGTTTACCAGTTGTATTTATGGCCCAAAAATTCAGACATTACATGTTGGCTCACCTGATCAAACTAATTACAAAGATAAATCCTCTCAAGTACTTGCTTTCTAAAGCCACTCTCACAAGATGAACAACCAAGTGGGTCATGATATTGACAGAACACGACATTGAATATGTGGAGAGCAAGGCCATTAAGGGATAAGAAATTGTAGATCAACTAGCAGAGGCTCATGTATATGCAGAAAACCCACTCATTTAAGAATTCCCCAACGAATCAATTTTTAGCCTAAGTGTTGCAGACCACTGGAAGATGTACTTTGATGGATCCTACACATAACATGGATCAGGAGCATGGATTTTCTTCATAACTCCCCAAGGAGATTGCATACCCAAATCCTACAAGCTGTCATTCCCATGCACAAATAACATAGCAGAGTATGAGGATCTCGTCATAGGCTTAAGGATTGTAGTACAATGGTAGATCATGGCTCTAAAGGTATATGGGGACTCTCAGCTCATAATCAATTAGTTAAACAATGAATATCAGACAAAGGATGACAAATTGACTCCATACAAGAAGTTGGTTGAGATCCTCAAAGTGTCATTCATTGATATCACATTTGAACAACTACCTAGAGCAAAAAACAAAGCAACAAATGCAATGGCTACAATTGGATCAATCTTGGAAATCCCACACAATGTCCCAAAGCGAGAATTCCTTGTAGAGAAGGTTCTCCTACCAACATTCAAGGTACTAGAGTCTGAATTCATGTGTGAACTCATTGGTCTTAGTGATCCCTGGTATCATGAATTTTACACATACTTAAGAATAGGAGTCTTGCCTGCTGATATAACCCCAAACCTTAAATGAGCCTTCATCAAGAAGTCAACCCGCTTTGTCATCTTAGGATACAATCTTTATTGTAGGATCATTGATGGAACCCTGTTGCATTGCTTGAATACTAAGGAAGCCTTGACTGCATTAAATGAGGTACATAACAAACTTTGTGGATCACACTTGAGTGGTATGACCTTGGCCAAGATGTTATTGAGAACCAGATACTACTAGCTCACAATGGAGGGAGATGCATATGACTTTGCTAGAAGATGTTTACAATGCTAGTAACATGGGGACCTTATCCATGCACCAACTCAAGAGCTTCATCCTATCGTTACACCTTGGCCCTTTTCATAGTGGGGGATCGATCTCATCGGAAAAATCACCACCACCTCATCTAATGGCCACAAATTCATCATCATTGCAAAGGAGTACTTTACAAAGTGGGTCGAAGCCATTCCCATGACCTGCATAATGATAAAGAAGATATCCAAGTTCATCCTGAACTAACTCATTTTTCGGTACGGTGTCCCCCAAGCCATTATCTCAGATAATGGGACACCTTTCAAGAATCAAGATGTTCATGACTTATGTGAAATATTCAATATACAACATCGCTTTTCCACTCCATACTATCCCCAAGGCAATGGCCAAGCAGAAGCTACCAACAAAACCCTCTTGAAAATCCTTAAGAAGATAGTCAATGATGCTGGTCATGACTGGCATCTGTAGCTAAATCCCAACTTATGGGCCTATTTTATGAGTATTTGAACACCAATAGGTGCCACCCCATTCTCCCTAGTCTACGGATTAGAAGCCATCTTACCCATTGAGATCGAGCTCCCATCCTTGATAATATCACTACAAAACCTCGTGATAAATGAAGAATACAGGGTCTCATGACTGAATGAGCTGGAGTTACTGGATGAATGATGTATGGATTCCCTAAACCATCTATAGGTGTATCAAAATTGACTTAAGCGGATTTATAACAAGAAGATCAGGAGGGAGACCTTCCAAGTCGGCGAACTTGTGTTGAAGGAGAACCAAAAGAATATGCCAAACCTAGAAAGCAAAGGAAAATTTGAGCCCAACTGGTTGGGACCTTTCCTCATCACAACAAGCTATAAATCAAGGGCATATCAGTTATCAAAACCATAAGGTGAACCCCTGCAGGAGCCCATGAACAACTCCCATCTTAAAAAGTTTTATGCCTAAAATATTTCAAGGTATAAAACCAAAAAGTATAAAAAATTAGAAAATGTCTTAAAAAAATGGTCACCTTGATGAAAACTTGGCAAACAGGCGTCTTGGTGACAACAAAAAAAAAAATACAAAAATTTTTAAAAAGAAAATAAAGAAAGATTAAAAACAATAAAGGAAAAAAATCGTCCTCTAGTGAAAACCACTTCAGTGGAGCTTTGGACAAGTACCTTGGTGAAAAACTCGCAAATAGGTGCTAAGCATAAATTAAAAACTCTTCATCCAGTAGGATCTTCACGGATTACTAATAACACTCACTCATCCATTACATATTACCATTCATCCATCATTAATCTCCCATCCATCCATCTGTGTTCGTACCATAGCTTGATATTGTGTTCGTATCATGTTCCACCCTATTACTACTATGCATATTCCCAAGGTCAGTTTGTCCTGCATGTATCGATGTAGTCTATCACATCACGTTGGGGGAATGTTCCTGTACCTGCATCAGATCAAATTCATGTATATTCTTGTGATCTTCCTAAATATCAAAAATCCAAAAACATTAAGAAAATCCTTCAAAAAAACCAAAAACATCAAAAAATAAAAAATCCAAAACATCTAAATCATATCAAAATCCAAAACATCTCAAAATTTGAAAAATAGAAAATAGAGTCATCCAACCGAACTAAGTCATCTCTAAGCTTGAATGTAGGCAAGGTTGATCTTTAATCATCTCCTGAGACATTTTAGGTCAGTCTTTTAGGTGTCTATTGCAATAGAAATAGCAATCCATTTGCCCATCTATCTCATCATAGAGTCAAGTCAATCGTTAGTTGAACTACGCGGTCTCTATGTATATAACGTATGCAAGGTGAATCTATTGATCAGCTCCTGAGACCCCTAGGATAGGTCTTTAAGTTTGTCCCTTGGTCTAAATCTCAAAAAATACCAAAAAAAATTGTAAAACATCTCAAAATCCAAAAAACGGCCTCAAAACATTTCAAAACATCTAAATATCTGAAAAAACCAAAATGGTGCATCCATCTCATACCATTTTCACCCACAATAATCATCACTTATAGTAAATCAATCGTCATCTTCATCCTTTGGTGAGTCAGTCAGAAGCAAGTCTAGCAGGTTCAAAAGTGAATGCCTAATCGTCAAAATCTCAAGTCTAGGTTAGTAAGTGAACAAGTTGATCAACTCAGAGTATCAATAGCTTATCATCCAATCAATTTCATCATCACCTGATCACAACATGTCCTAGGATGCATCCTTCCCATTATGGACATCAACATCAAGCATCACTGTAATTTAGTCTTGGCTAGTGGTACAAAGAACATTAACTTGTTTGTTTACTTTATCTTTTCTTTGGATTTATCTTATCGTGCTCATTCCAAGGACCTCTCAGTGATGTCTAAACATAAATATTTAGAGAGAAAGGAATGGGGAAATGATCATTCTTTTTTATTTGTTGTACTTGTTGGATATTCTTGTAAAATAACTTGGCGAATACTTGCTTTGTTAGGTGCATCCTAGCAAGGTTTCTGTATGTCAGGTGTGAACAAGAATACTCCTATCTGTTTGTCGAGTCAAAGTCCATCACACTAGGTGCAACACCATCCTAGTTTTTTATACCTTGATGCATCATACCGATGTGTGTTATCAAACATAAAGTAATTGGCCCTTTTAAAATCCCAACTTATGGTAAGAAAATCATCATTCATAATGTAGGCTTATTGGATCATCCTTTCATCATATTATTATTCTTATTCTTCTATCTTAACTAACATTTCCATCTAAAGTTGGTGTGTTGTATCAAAATATACATGAGGCTACCCATGGCTGATGACTATATATACATCATCAAAATTGTCTACGTCAAATATATGATCTTTCTAAAGAATTATCTTTCATCCTTTGATCAATAGAACCACTTCTCTCACATTTTATAGCGATCTAGATCGGAAAATTGAGCATTTTTGCTCGATCTCTTGAGGGGAAAATATAACACCATAATCCTTCTCGCTGGGGTAGTAGTGGGGCATCTAAAATCGAGATTTTTTTAAAACTTTGATAACAATAGTTTATTCTTTGAACCAATGCAACAAGTGCATTGTTTCAAAGAGGGGCAAAATGTAGACATGGAAAATTGACCAACACACTTGATCCTAACTACTAACATCATTTCATCCTGAATCACCTTCTCAGCTTGTCATCACTTTCCATCTCTTAATTAAATAAATTATTATTTATCTGTAAGTCATTCTTCCTTGTTGATTAAATTAATCAATTTAATTTAATTAACCCTAAGTCTCTATTTATTTAAATTAAATCTCTAAATTATTCTTATTAAATTGAATAAATTAAGCCTTATTTAATTTAATCTAACATTATCCCATTTAGTTAAACAGATCAAATAATTTATTTAATTAAACCTTTCTTCTCAATTTTGATTTAAATCGACTCATAAATTTAAGTCAAAATTGTCACATCCCATAATCTCTCATTAAATTAATTAACCTTTGATTAATTTAATCCTAAATCATGTCACATCCTCTAGAGAATGCAACTTGCACAATAAATCATTTATTTTGATTTATTAAAATACCTATTTTCTCTCAACATGGAATAAAGAAAGGAATATTCTTCCAAGTTTGAAAATCCCCCCAAGTGGATTTGTACATCCAACAAGACATTCATTCCTCTTACATGTCTTTGTGCATTGAGCCAAGTGGCATTTAGTTCATTGTTTTTCCCTCTTACATGTCATTTCACAAATTTTAATTTCCACCTAATATCATTTATTGTGCACAATCACCAAAATATGCTCAAGCTTCCTCCATTCACATTCTGACAAGTGGAACTTGGTGATTGGATGTTGAATGATCCCACATTGCTCAATCTTTCTCATTCTTCCACTTTGAAATCTATAAATAAGAGGTTCTTGTCCTCAATCTTCATCCACAATTTGAGAGAAAAGTTATTATCTTCACATTAGAGAAATTTCATCTATTTCTTGAGCATTTTCCATCACCATAGCTAGGTTATTGTAGATTTTCTCAAAGAATCATCTTGTTCTTCATCAAAAAAGTGGACCAATCTCCATCATATCATCAAGCTTACAAAAGAGTTGCGAAAGGGACAATTTCTACACATAATTGACACCAATTCCCCCATGGGATTAAGTGTTTGCATTACTTGAATAGGATTTAACTTAGTTTCTTGTTTTACTCTTCATTTCATTTCCTATTTTGAGAATTTCTAGTGAATTTAATGGGGAATCCTTGTTCTTACTTGCATATGATTCTAATTATGTGTTTGTTTTCTATGTTTGTGCAGGTATAGGATTGGGGTTCAAAGGTACATACCAATTTATATTTATCCATTCCAAAATTCTTTAACAATTCCTTAGCATACTTGGATTATGAAATGAATATACCTTTGTTAGTTTGATTTACTTGAAGTCCAAGGAAGAAATTTAACTCACCAATCATAGACATTTCAAATTGTTTTTGCATCTCTTCTGCAAATTTCTTACACATACCTTAATTTCCACCAAATATAATATCATCAACATATACAACAACTATTAACATTTTGTTTTTCTCAACTTTGAAGTAAATATTAATTTCTACAGACCCTTTTCTAAATCCTTGTTGTGTCAGGTATCTATCCAACCTTGTGTACCAAGCTTTGGGAGTCTGTTTAAGTCCATATAATGCCTTCTTTAAATTGCAAACCATGTCCGGTTTGTCTGACACCTGAAAACCTTCTGGTTGCTCCATATATACTTCTTCCAAATCACCATTTAGAAATGAAAACTTGACATCCATTTGATATACTTTGAAGTATTTATGAGCTGAAAATGCTAGGAACATTCAGATGACCTCCATTCTTGCTACAGGTCCAAAAGTTTCTTCAAAATATATTCCTTCAACCTGTGAATATCCTTTGCATACAAGTCTTGCTTTATTCCTTACCACTTCACTAGCTTCATTCAAATTATTCCTAAATACCCATTTTGAACCGATTACATTCTTCTTTGTAGGTCTACGGACTAGTTCCCATGTTTCATTCTTCTCTATCTATTGCAGTTCCTCTTTCATTGCTCTAACCCAAATTTCATCATTACATTCTTCACTCACTATCTTAGGTTCTATCTTATAAAGTAAACATAGGTTTACCTACACCACTTTGCTTCTTGTCTTTACACCTTCACTTATTTATCCAATTATCTATTCCTTTGGATGATTTATCTATACATATTTAGGAGTCTTAGGTGTAGGTTACATAATCTCCTCTTCATCACTTTGTTCTTTCTCTTCTTTTTCTTCTTCTTGCACTTGCCCAAAAATAGGATCATCAAGTTCAACTTCACTTATTTCTACTGGTCTATACATAGCTTCATCAACTTTTACATTAGCGCTTTCAACTATTTTCCTCAATCTTATATTAAAGCATCTATATGCCTTGTTGTTATTTGAATATCCAAGAAATATTCCTTCATCACCTCTAGCATCAAACTTTCCAAGATTTTCATAATCTCTTTTAATATAACATCCACTTCCAAACATTTTAAATTATTTAACAGTAGGAGTCTTACCAGTCCACAACTCATAAGGAGTCTTAGTGTTGTTACCTCTAATATGAAATTTGTTAAGAATATAAACAACAGTATGGATTTCTTCTCTCCAATACACATCAAGAACATTTGATTATTTCAGCATAGTTCTAGCAGCCTCTTGAACAGTTCAATTCTTTCTTTCCACAACTCCATTCTATTGAGGGGTTCTAGGAGCAGAATAATGTCTCTTTATGCCATTTTCTTCAGAGAATGCATTAAATTCACTAGAAGTGAATTCTCCACCTCTTTCAGACCTTAAGCATTTGATTATAAGGTTTTCCTCATTCTCTACTCTTGCCTTGAATACCTTGAATCCATCAAGAGCCTGCAATTTCTCTCTAAGAAAAGTAACATGTCATCCTAAAGTAATCATCAATCCAGAGCATAAAATATCTGTCACCATTAAGGATTCCTATTCTTGTAGGGCCACAAAGGTCTGTATGAATTAATTCCAACATTCTGATAGATGATCATTCCTTTCCTTTAAAACTGCTTCTTGTTTTTTTTTCCAACTAACAAATTTTGCAAATTGAATTTGAAGGCTTTGTGAATCTAGGTAGATCTATGACAACTTCCTTAGAATTGATCTTGATTAGATTGCCAGAATTCACATGTACCATTCTCGGTGCCACAACCAACTTTCATTAATATGTGAAAAAAACCACTAACCATCACCACTCTTAAGCTGATAGATGTTTCCATGAGTTCTTCTTCCTATTTCTACCATAGTTCTGGATCCTTTTCTAATCCCACAAGTGTTATCCTGAAACACAAGCTCGAATCCTTTGCTATAGATTTTTCCAACACTTAAGAGATTATGCCTTAAACCCTCTACATAATAGACATCGTCAGTACTATGTTTACCATCAAAACTAATTGTTCCTTTACCAACAATCCTAGCACCAGAATCATCTCCAAACATAACTATTCCTCCATTATATTTCTCTAGCTATATGATTTGAAAACCCACTGTCAATTAATCAGAAGTCTTCATCCTGTCTAGCATGAAAATTAGTCAATAGAGTGACTTCCATCTCATCTCTCTTGATCTCCGGACCATATTCCTTTGCACATCTTCCATGGTTAGTAGATACAACTTTATTTTCTAGAGCTAGAAATAAAAATTTATCTTTATCCTCCTCAAAGTCATATTCATCATCAAAAATTCCTGCATCTTCTTTGACATAATACAATTTCTTGAACTTCCTATCCTTCTTATCTTTGTGATTAATGTTATTATCATTGTTCTTCTTGTTTTTAGCTCTATTAGGACATCTTGATTCATAATGATCAATATTTCCATAGTTGAAATACTTAAAAGGGAAACATACCTTTGTATTTACCAGTACCTTTCTTCAATTTCCTTGTGAAGTTTGCTTCCAACTCTTTTGAATCATCATCTAAGTCATCTCCTATCTTCATTTCTTTAAAATTTGTTTCAATATTCTCCTTATCTATTTCAAATTTTCTCATCTCAAATGCAGTCAAGACACCTCTAGGTGCTTGTTGGTAAATGTCTTTCGATCATATGATTCTTTAATAGCCGAGACTTTGTCACTATAATTCTCTAGTAGGGTCATCAAGATCTTCTCAGTTATATCTTCATCTGACATGGTACCACCTTGATTCTTGATCTCATTTTCTATAAGTTCAACTCTCTGATAATAGATTGCAATATCTTCTCCCCCTTCCATTCTTAGGCTCTCAAATTTTCTCTTAGTTGTTAGCTTCCTTGAAAATTTTACTCTATCATTTCCTTCATAAATGTATTTTAATTTTTCCCATACTTCATAAGCAGTTCCTAAAGAAATAAATTTTTCCTTTCAATTTTAGATAGAGCACTAAAGATAACATACCTTTCCTTTTCTTTCTCTTCATAAGCCACAATATCATCTATAAAGGAAGGACTCGTGGATGGTGCAACATACTTTGTCTCCATAGATTTTTAGGTCTTGAAACCAACAGAAACCAAATAACCTCTCATCTATTCTTTCTAGTCACTATAATCAACTCCATCAAAAATAGGGATCTGCCACTTGTGCACCATCTGATCTACCTCAAGTGGTTAATCTTTTCATCAAGGAACCAAAGCTCTGATACCATTTGTTTAAATGCACAAGACAACTAAGAGGGGGGGTGAATTATTTGTATCAAATCTCTTTACTTCTAACCTTAATCAATTCCACTTTAACTTAATTTGTTATTAAGTGTAAACATGAAATGAAAATAGAAAAAATTAAACACCATAAACACAAAATTTATGAGTAAAACCTAATGAGGGAAAAACCACGGTGAGGATTATCTCACAATTTAGTAATAATGCAAAATAAAATACAAAGGCTCACTACTAGAGGGCTCATTGCCCAGATACAAAGGCTCATTTCCAATAATAGAACTCATTGTCTAGAAGAAGGCTCACTACCTACAAAGAAATAAAAGATAGATAAAGATCCACTACAAAGGTTCCGCACATTCATAGCTTGATCATAAGATTAGAGACACCATCAAATTATTGCTCCCTTAATTCTCTCTTGCACACTCTAATTTTTACACTTGTTCGCACACTTCACTTGATTTCTTGATTGATTCATTGATTCACAACAAATTGTTTTGATTTTATACCATCTTCAACCCTAGAAACATTCTCCAAGGTCGACTATGCATTATTCAAATTATAAATTGAAATTAGGTCAACTACTCAACATTCCTATGGTGGATAAGAATGAGAGAGGACCAATTCCGCATTTAATTAGGACCCAAACAACATGTTGGATCAATCACATGCTTTCTTAATTCAATGCAAAATATTTATGTAATGTGTAGATACCAGGTCGGCCAAACCTAATGAAAACACCAATGACTTTGAAGTACGCGCATCTCCAACAAGATGATCACACGTGGATCACTCAACATGCTTCACTAGAAATTTTACCATCTCCAAGAAATCTTCAGGTACATCCAAAAAAAATGTGACAATCCTCATTCACATAATATTCTTCTATAGTCTAACTAGACCAACCAACAACACACAAGGGATCTGGAGTAGGTCTTCCAGAGCACCAAACCATAAGAATGTTTGTCAAAACATAGAAACCATCAAAATGAATCATCTCCTAGATCCACATGATCTGAAACCAAATGCAAGAAGAATGTGAGCCAAAACATTTCTCTCAGTCCACAAATAAATTGTTTTGTCAAACCAATTCACACACCAGTGAACACATCTTTCACTCTCCATCAAACCATAAGCTAAAACTCAAAATATATTATCCATTGAAGCTCATGATCAAAACATAAGAAATGTAGAGCACAATACCGAAGCGCACTCATATTACATACTTCAACACTACCTTCATTATTTCTTAAATTTTCTCAAAAGAACTTGTCAAAAACACAACTACAAATTCATAAATATAGCTCCATGTACTCTAAGCACTTCCACAATATCTCAACTATAAAAATACCATCTGAAATCAATTTGAATTGTGTTGAAATAAATGACAACATTATTGACAATACCACCAAACACATCCATACTTGCAACATATTCAATGGTAGTAATATTGGTTCCTAATCCTACTACAGGTTATAAAAAAGTGCTAAAGAATGAACAATAAATAGAAATGAATGAGTAAGAAAATAAATCCAATATTTAATATTTATTACTTAACCAAATAAATCTTAGTATCATAAGAAAATTTCTATCTTCAAAGGAAATCAATATCATAAAGACCCTTTAACATCCAATACTAACATAGTTCAATAAGATGCATTACAATAATGAAGTGAAATTCCCAAGTTAAGCATACAAGACAACTAACAATCAATAGGTTGGAAGTGATAGGAACAAAAAATTTAGTCAAATTCTTTTGACATTCATATACACACAATGAAAAATCCAACTAAATGCTTGAAAACCATGAAGTAAACATGAAAAATAAGTTGTACGATTTCTAATGCTATCAAAAATTTCCAAACTAGTTTGGGATAATTTTTTTCATTGAATTCAAGAAAGAACATCCAACAATCCTTGGTCAAAGAAATAACACCCAACCTTTTGCAAAGATAAATTGTTTCCTTTATAGAGGAAGATGACATCCTCAACAACTTTATTTATAGAGAAAGAACTTGATAACCTCTGACATTATTTCTTGGTGTCATTGTGGCGAGTTATTAAAAATTAGGACTTTTTGAATTTAATTTTTCATGTCAATGAGTTTCCAATTTGGTTAACTCTTTAGCCATGTTAGTTTTTTTGAGGGTTAGAGGACTTTGTAACTCAGTGACAACCATTTTAATCTACTTTATTAATAAATTTTCAATATTTTGGAGGTTCCATGAATTGTAAAACCTATGACATAATATTGTTATGGATTCAAACATTATAAAAACTTTAAAACCTATGACATTCTCTTATCTACCTATCAAGGAGTTAGAGAACTTTATAGCTTGCTGACACATATTTTGGATACCATCCATGAAACTCGATGTTTGAGTTCTTAATCTATTTCCCTATCATGAATAGACTATATTCTAAATCAACCTATCCACATACTTATCCTTCTCCATCCTTTCTATTATAAAAATCCAAAAAGGAAAAAAAATGAAAAAAGTAAAGAAAAATCATTCGTCCAATGGTGAAATGCACTCTTTGTGGTGCCTTGGGAAAGTACCATAATGAAAACCTAGAAAAAATGTGTCATGTGTAATCCCCCATCCTTATTCACTCCACACATGAGGAATAGCTCCATACATTCTATCCCACCTAAAACATCCCATCCATATCCTCCACTATCCCTCATCCCCAATCCTCCATCATATCTAAGTCCATCCTCCCTTTTCCATCTTTGATTTTGACAAGGCAAAGGATCTACATAAACATCATGTTTATTATTTACCTCACCTTCTTCACATCCCCTAATATACTATCCTCCACTATCCCTCATCCCCTATCCATAATCCTATCTAAGTCCATCCTCCCTTCTTTCGTTACACCCCAAATTTTGATTTGTAAATTACTTTTAAATTTCATGTTAAAAACATATTTTTGACATTAGTGGGTGATATGTGTCATTTGATATTTTGATGAAATTATTATTCAATGCAAAGTGTTGGAATTTAATGTTTATTATTATTTATTCAAGATTATGATGTTGTGACTAATAACAAACTAATTATGTTATTGGCTTTCTAAGTTGAATGCAAGATTAAATTCGTACCCTCCCAGAGGGAGAGGGAGCGTATCACTGGGGAGAGGAGTGTAGACATGGAAAATAAACAAGTTAATGCCAAATGAGTAAAAAACACACTCACATAGGTCTATGTATCTAGTTCAAGTAAGTAACCCTATTTTTTGTTGAGTTATTTTGTGTTTTGACTAAGTTTGGTTGAGTTGTAAGGTTAGGATAAATCTTATGGTCTTTGACCTAGGATTTCACATTTAAAAAGTGTTATGTGGTATTATCATTATTTTCTCGATTTATCATATTTTATAGAGTCTATTTTATTATTATCTAATTACATTTAAAAAATATAATATATATATGTGAAATATGAATAGATATATAATTAAGAATGTATATACATATATATTATATACCTGATATCATGTAAGTATAAATACCAACGACCTATGGAAAGAGTCATCGATTTATAGAGGCATGTTAATGAAGGAGAGTTAAAGTCTAACATAACTAAAACCCCACGAGGAGGTGATATTCCTATATCAAAGGAATTATTCTTGGTTACCTTAATGCTAAACTAAATTCCTTAATGGCACAAGCTAGTTAAGGGGTTGTATGGGCATGTAAATAAAAATCCAAAATTGACATCATTTATGACATGTGACATGAAGGAAGAGTAAGGTCACATGATTTTGGTGGAGTTTCGAATTATTATTATCACATTCATATTATTATTTTCATTGTGAACCACATAAACAAAGATCTTGGTGGTAGATAATATATGCCATATACAACTAGTTTTGCATAAGTTCAATCATGGATATTATATATTACTGATTAGTAATGAATGTTGAAAGAAATTCAAAGGTAGTTCGTAAAGGATTTGGTCTTGTAATCGAAAATAATTGTTAGTTGTATTTATTTTGTGGAATATTTGTTAAGAAGGATATAGACTTCAACTATGTCTAGTTGTGGATACTTGAAGAAGCTAAACATTTTGAACTAAAAAAAAATATAACGGTATAGACACACTTCTATACTTTGTTTTTCCTCTTAAAATTTTGGTAGTTTAAATCTAGAGTTCAGATATAAAATGATAAAAGAATATTTAAATATATTGAATAATATATGTTGAAATAGTGATTGAATAGCTTGATTTTTACAAATTTATGCTTGAAATTATTTAATCTCTCTTTAAAAACTGCATTTGACTCTAGAGAAGAGATTTTTTACTTAGTTGTGTTAAGTTAAATGAATTATCTTATTTTACTCAAGAAACTAAATTTGCAGTTTGATATATATATATATAAAGAGTGTGCAAAGGATACTTTGTATATTATATATTTATAAAATTGTATGATAAGCTTGAAGCTTATTCTAATATGTCAGGTTTAAATTCAGAGTTATTAAAAAATTATAAATACAATAAAAATGTGCTTATTCTTATAAAATAACTTGGTAATATATATTGTACTTTTACCAGCATTATTAAATGTGTTCTTGTACATAAAATCAAGAGGAAAATATAGATAAGTACAAAATTATTTAAAGAAGTTATTTTCTTGTTGGTGAATAATTTTTTTATTTTACTCATATTTCAAGTTGACAAGAACTCATGAGAAATGACAAGGTGTCTCAAATCAGTGTCATTGTTTGAAAATAGTATAACCAATATTGTGCATGAAATAGGAGAGTATTTTTCTCTTAGATTTATTGAAAAACTTAAGAAAAAGTGACAACAACCAAGTTTCGATATGTTGTGAATATGCAACATGGGTGATGATTGTTAGGAAAATGTTTCCATGATCTCAGTCCTTTATATGAACCAGTCAAACTAGTCAACCATGTGTTAAACCTTAGGTGAAATATTGTTTCCAAGTCGAGTTAGAGGTGTGTGAACTCATGATTAAATTTCCTATGGAGGTTTTGTGTCATTTCAAAATTTTAGCTAAAGTATTGCAAAGTTTTCTTGCATTTGTTAGCTCATAGTGTTTCAGATTGCATAAACCAGTTAGATTGGCCAGACTTAGTTAGAAGAGGTCTAACATTTTATGGTTGATTGGTTATGTAGGACACAACACTAGGACTCATATGACATGTATTTATTGGTTCCTTTTTCTATACTCTTTGTGAAGGGTAGGGCCACTTCTAGTTGGAAGGTTTGTGTGGGACCGCTAGTCTATGGTTGGAGGTAAAGCACTCGGGTGATGCTCTCCCTCTTGCAAATGATAATGTTGAGGATTGTGAGAAAAAAGAAGATTTCCAGATATGGGAAAATTTATATCACTTATTGTGTATTGTAAACTTGTAAACTTGAAATGCATTTCATGTATGAATTGTAAATGAAAAATATGATCTTATCTCTCAAATTGTATATTATATTAAAAACTTATAGTATTTATTTGTTTATTGATCATGTACAACAAATGTTATATGAAAGTAATTGTTTTTTTACTATCCTATTTTAAGCATATATTTATTTATTTCTATGGTGATTCACAAAGTATTTACTATGTATAAAGTTGATTATGTTACATATGGTATAAAAGCTATTGGGTTAAACACATGGACCTATGAGCTTATTATAAAAATTATTTCTCAAAGATTAATAGTTAGCTAATGTTTGAAAGTGTTCTTATACCAAAATGGTATGAAGAAGAATAAGGAAAATCTCAAGGAAATCTATACCCAAGAATTTTCCTAGCCTAGTGGCCAAAAAGGAATCATCTCCGAAGGTAAAAATATTAGAGAATATTAGCTACACAAGGGGGTGCATGGCTTGCTAACTCAAGAATACCTTGCTGACACACTTAATCATATTTGGATAGAGAATAAACAACATATAAAAGCGGTAAAGAAGGCCATATTACATATTCCTTTTGTTAAACTAGTTAAACCATCTCCACATCGAGATATGCCATTTGGTTGTGGTCATGATGCACAAAAAAGAGTAAACGAGGTGATGGAGGAGTACCTATGAGTACACCCACCCTCCAAGATTATTTTGGTAAATTTTGAGGGTCAAGAAGAACCCAAAGAAATACCTTTATCTAATAGTGACCTATAGTCACATATAGTCAAAAAGTTTTGTATTAAATAAGGATGTATTATGAATCCACTAAATAAATATAACAATTTTTGTTATTTTTCCAAATCTATCTATTAGATTAGACAATGTTATAAATGTTGATTATTTTTTAAAAAGTAATGCTAAAATTATAGGATCTAACTAAATACTCAAAATTAACTTTAGGTGTGAGGTAGAAAAAAAAACATGGTGCGAACACGAATTAACCTAGGAGGAAGTTAGGGGTATCACACCCTTCTAAAAATATAAATGCTAAATTGGACCAAATTTTGGTAATGTTGAATGAAACAAAGGAAAAAAATGGTACCTTGCAGCAAGAAGTTAGGGGCCAAAGTAAGCCATAAAGAGAAAATGAGGCATCCTAGGAAGGGGAAGATGAGAATAGGCATGATCACACCACCCAAAGTAGGCGAGGAGAAAAAAATTCTGATCCAAGAGTTGACAATGAAAAGAATCAATTATCTCTTGAGTTTTCAAGAGACATGGAAAAAGTAACGCCACCTAAGTTTGATGGAACAATGAGTGGTGATGCAAAAAAATCCTAACTTATAGATATGGGAAAGTACTTCGAGATAAGAAATTACTTTGAATTGACTAAGGTAGTTTGGGGTGCCAACCAATTGGAAGGAGAAGCATCCACCTAGTGGATGAATAAGAAGATGGAGTTGGGGTTAAGATCTTCAAGCTTAACTTGGGATCAGTTTGTAGTCATCTTTAGGAAAAGGTGGTTGTCACAAATTTTCTTCAACCAAAGCTTATCAGCTTTCAAAATCTATGACAAGGATACTTGTTTGTGGTTGAGTAATGGGAAAATTTTACACATCTCTTGAAGTATGTACCCTAGTACCAAAAGGATGAAAGATTTAAGATTAGAGAATTCATCATGGGATTGAATGCCTATATTGGAGGAGAAGTTTATGTTCATGGTCCAACAATAATGGATCAAGTATTTAAGAAATCTAGTATGAAAGAGAAAAAGCTAAAGTACATATTTGCTTATTGTGAGAAGAATCATAAGTAAAATTGGTCATAGTCTTCCCAATATTTTAAGAAGAGGAATGATAAGTAGGAATCTAGGAAGAAAAATGATAAGGGTTTTTAGAATAATTGAAATGAGACCAAGAATGAGAAGAAGAACAATTCTAGGAGGAATGGAGATAATTTGAGAAAACCTTTTGAAAGGTGAGGTCCTCCTCGAGGATGTTTCTCTTGGGGAGGTGATCATTATATGAACTATTGTCCGAACAAGAGTCAAGGAGCTCAACAATGTGGAAATCCATTACCTACCCTACAAGTAGCATTCCAACAAATGACCCATGCAACATGGATAATCGAAAAGAAGAGTACCAAATTACTCCTATTGAGACAACATGTACATTATTTGGAGTTCCTATTCCAGTTTTGATTGATACAGGTGAAATTAAAAGTTTTATTACACTAAGAGTGTTAGATAAATTTCTTAGAAGAGCTAGATTTATGGAAAAGCCCTAGTTAGTTGAATATGCTAACTAGACAAAAGATCAGGTAGAGTGTGGATTAAATCCATGTTTTTGAGATATATGCTTTAGCACCTCATTGGACGTGGATGTATAAGTTGGGTGTTCAACTCTACGCTTATATTATTCTTTAGGGCCTTAGCAGGATATGGTTTATATATGGGCCTCTCCACTAGTGACATATGGCTCCCCCACGCTCACCCACTGCAAGTAATGCTCGACTATCTTGACAATTTAAAGGGTGGTTTCGGTGTTTCTGGCTCATTAAAGTGAGAAAATTCAAAAGAATCGACACTAGCCTCTATGTGGCATTGCCACACACTTTGAGGGGCAAAAGAGTTCCCTTCATGAGAAGGATATGTGCCATTGGTTGAAACACTTAGAATAATTCAAGTGGGGCGCACACCAACATCAAGAAATCACTAAGAATTAAAGGTAACACCATGCCTAGGATCCATATATCATATATGCGTACTCACTAAATTTTTTTCAAGATTTGATTCTATTGCTAAGTCTTCATTATGGAAGCAAGTGGGAGACTCTAGGTGTCTTCAAGGATCCAAGTGTCATTCTTTTTGAACTTTGAGAGTCCCAACCATGTAGAGAAGCGGTTTTTATATACTCAGGGATGTTATCTTTGTTGGGGAACTCTAGAAAACATTTGGTTAACTATTTTCTCAGAGAGAACATCATTACAATTTTTAGTTTAGAATAGAGATAGTGATAATTTTCCTTTTATTTTCAGAGACCTTAGCAGTTGCCCCTCACAGGTGGGATTGAATATTTTGTACCGTTCTCTCGTTCCTTTGTAATTTTCTTTCCACCCAATAATGAAGAGGACGTGGTGTTTTGTGTCAAGCAGTGTGGAATTGGTAGTTGTCTGTTGTTTTTATTTTTTGCTTCTATAACTTATAAAATTTTGATAATATTGTGGGCTTTAAATCATGCATTTTCTCTTTTAAACTTCCTGTAATGTTTTAAAGGTTTTTATATATATTATGCAATTTAGGATTGAATACCATAAGTATTTTTGTGTATCACCTTAGTTTTATTTTAGTTTTTCCTACTTTCCTTCTTCCCCTTTTCTCCTAAAAAAATTCAAAGAGTTGGCTTCTAAAATCCTGAAGGTTGTTTCATAGAAAACAAAATTAAGTCCCACATCTATGAGACTTATCATAAGACATTTTTTGCTTGGAGTAAAGGTTTTAAGAATTAATAGTTCCTTTTCTAGCACACCCAACGGGACTCAAACCCACAATAAATGAGCCAAAGGCCTATTACCAGGTCATTCACAACACAAAATCTAGGTTTACTGCTACCACCTCTTGTAGTTGTAACTCACCAAAAATCCGCGGGGTTAAGCACAATGTAAAAACCTCCATAAATGTCTACGCTAGAACCACCAAGAAATTTTGTTGCATGGAATAGTGGTAGCCTACTTATTCCTCCAATAGCTCTAGCTACTTGGGATCATATTCCTACTAACACCTTAAAGGAACTCCCAAAATTCATAGGGGAGGATTTTAAAATCATTGCAGGGCATCTTCAAGATGTAGAAAATGTTTGCATAGTGCATAATATAACAAAACAAAATGTAGCTTTAAGGCTACTAGTTGCCTCTTTCAAAGGGTGAGCTCTTGATTGGTATAGATCCTTGGCACCTAACTCTATTTCCACTTGGGATAAAATTGGGGATGTATTATTCAACTAATTCAATGAAAAGGGAGACTGGCCATCCGTCCTCCAATAACTAATTATTATCAAAAGAGCCCCACAAGAGGCTATCATATATTTGAATACCAGGTTCCATAAAACCTGGCAAAGAACCCTGATTGTGACTCGCCCACCCATGTGCATGGATATTGTCTTTTATCTCAAATATTTCTACTCATATATAGTTGTGATGATCTAGTCACTTGGAGGCTAGATACTACCAAACACTTATGAGTTAGTTGTATGAGTAGAGAATAACTTGATAGATGCCAAAAATCTTCCCCCATAGCCTTCGATGTTTGTATTCCAAAAAATATCAATGCTTCCACAATAAGAGGTTCCCAACACCTCACAAGCCACACCTCCTGTGTATGTGTATCCAACTACTCAAACAAGCACAACCACTTCATCATCACTAGCTATAGAGATGAATAACATGAAGAACATCCTACGTAATTTTCAATGAGATAATAAATATCAAAATGCAACAAGCCATGCCTCCGAAGCCCCCTTTTCAAAATTATTAAGGTGAGAGGCCTCCATATCAACACAAATAGAACAACCAGTACTAGGGAGGATAGAAACCAAATCACTAGGCACAACCTACAAATCAAATTGTCCCAGTTGATACCCCTCTGCAAAAAACCCACCTAAAAGAGAAAAATGACAAACTTGGAAAGCCTTCCAAGAATTAGTATTTACCTTCATTATCTTATGTTTCATTAAACAAATCAGATTTCATCAACCCAATACAAGCACATACTACTATGCCTTAAAGTGAAAATAAACACAGTTAAATTTCCCATGCATTAACCCTTAGAGGAAATATGATGTAGTTCCAAAACTAGTAAAATTTCAGCAACACAATATGCAAAATAACATTTTAAGAATGAGAAACATGAAGAATAAAATAAAGATAGACAAAAGAGAAGAAAGCATGATATATGTGGGGAAAATAATTTTGGGTAAAAAATCCCACACTCTAAAGTATCAAACCAATATATTAATTTCCAACAATATGTTTACAATAAACTTGCAGGCTCAAAACCTTAACATCAAGACTACATCTTTCTCTTTTGGAGGGAATTTGATAGCATAACCCTACAATTAAAAGCTCTCCTCATACAATGCCTCAAGAAAATCCCATATTTATAGAGCACTAATATGGACACCCAAAAATTCCACATGTCAAAATCCTCTTCATTGCATGCATACAAACATAAAGGATAACATACAAGGCACCTATCTTTACCTGCCAATGCAACTGTCATAAAATCTCAACATGCAACCCATCTATCATAATCAACTCTTACATTTTTCATAATCAACCATAAATGACTTATGACATATGACATATGACAAATCAACATAAATTAAGGACCTCCTAAATGGGATACCTTCTACCAATTTATCTTACAATTGCCATGCATGACTCTTATAGATGTCACAAACTGACATGGCAACTTGGCATAGTTTGTCATAAAGCATGAAATAGCAACTTATGAAACTTTTCATAAATTTAGACAAAAAATTAGGACCACAAAGTGGGATGCCTAATTCCTTTAAATTAGCTTCCAAAATTCACATTTCATCTTCCATGTAGGATGCCACATCACTAGTGGATCCCGCAAAGTGCCACAACATTAGTAGGAAAAATACATTAGGCTAAAATAAATAATTATTTACCAAATTAAATGCTAGGACTTTCAAAGGTTGAGACACCTTAATCTCAATATTCTCCCACTTATTAAAAACCTTTCAAGAGCCAAAATTAAAACATGATTTTAATTGCTAGGAGCCAAACAACAACATCATAGTCATTCATGAAACCATATGAATCTCCAACATGCCCTCATCTACTAACAAGATACCTACAACAACATCCAATATTTTCACCATATTAGGTAAGAACTCTTGTCATAATCCAACATGCAACATATGAAAGAAAAGGAATAAGACAAGGTGTATATGCACCAATCCAAAGAACACAAGAATCAAATCCAAGTGATAATGAAGGTTGCAGGCTACTTCCACAACTTCACTATTCTCATAAGCTAAATATAAGCTCAAAAAAATATAATTCTATAACCAGAACATAATTCTAAAGCCCAAGAATCCTCCATAGCATAAGATAAACCATCATCTATAACAACAACCATAACAAGTTGCCCTCATCCAACTAATAAACCCACAAGACTAGAAATAACAGCCACAAAAATTGCTGATCCATCCTATCTACCATACCACAAAGGTATCCAAAAATCAATATAAATTACGCCAACAACATTTCCAACCCATAAAGTACAGTCACAAGCTCCATGTGTCAAAATTGTCATTAATGAACAAACACATCTAGGAAGTCCCATTGCATGGGTAATTCCAAATTTGAAAATAGACCACATGATTTTAATTGCTAGGAGCCAAACAACAACATCATAGTCATTCATGAAACCATATGAATCTCCAACATGCCCTCATCTACTAACAAGATACCTACAACAACATCCAATATTTTCACCATATTAGGTAAGAACTCTTGTCATAATCCAACATGCAACATATGAAAGAAAAGGAATAAGACAAGGTGTATATGCACCAATCCAAAGAACACAAGAATCAAATCCAAGTGATAATGAAGGTTGCAGGCTACTTCCACAACTTCACTATTCTCATAAGCTAAATATAAGCTCAAAAAAATATAATTCTATAACCAGAACATAATTCTAAAGCCCAAGAATCCTCCATAGCATAAGATAAACCATCATCTATAACAACAACCATAACAAGTTGCCCTCATCCAACTAATAAACCCACAAGACTAGAAATAACAGCCACAAAAATTGCTGATCCATCCTATCTACCATACCACAAAGGTATCCAAAAATCAATATAAATTACGCCAACAACATTTCCAACCCATAAAGTACAGTCACAAGCTCCATGTGTCAAAATTGTCATTAATGAACAAACACATCTAGGAAGTCCCATTGCATGGGTAATTCCAAATTTGAAAATAGACCATGGCATACCAAGTCTACTAATCAACACTTATACTAAAGTGTGGCTAAATAAATCAAGTAGTAACAAAGAAAAATCATAATGATCTACACATGCAACACCAATCGCTGCATAATCTCTAAAATCATATCACCATAAATCTCCCAAGTCTACCACATTGAACCATGTGAATATAAACCTCTAGGAAGAAGCCATAAAATAAAGAGAAATCCTATAAATCATATCTCAATCATGTCCTTCTACCAACACCTCAAAGTGCCAAGCTGTGCCAAGTAATATCTCCTTCACAACCTCAAAGAAGACTCAACAATACCCAAGCATTCAATATGATTAGATCACACATAACATATATCTCATGTCACTAAAATGGATGTAATCCTCTCTAAATAGGGAATATCAAACTCAAAAAATATTCCCATATCAAGAAAACAACCCAATAACATCTCTAAAAATTCTCATGAAACAAAACAAAAAACCCAAGAAGATTAAAGTGTCAAACACTCCTCAAATGAACCCTCTAGGACTAGAAAGCATAGGTCAAGATCCATCTGTATGAGAAGACAAAGCATAAAGAATAATGAATCTAAAAATAAGATGGGGTATACCTTTCAAATGATTATCTACCAAATAGACCAAGAGTGGGGAATAATATTGCTCATCCAAGATATACCAAGTCTCATTGACTTTATCCAAGAACAACATCCTCTTAGGTCCATCATGAAATACTATCCATATCCAAGTAAAAGGTTCCTCTTAATTTCTTATAAAACACAACAACTTCCTCACTTAAGTCTCCAAGTATCCGTTATTTCCTATAACTAATCAATCCATGTTAATCTCCAAATGTAACATAGCACCATCATGAAGCTCCCAAGGAAATGACCAATGTACCCAGCACCAAGAGAACCAACCAAGATCAATGTCATATCTCAATCGTATAATTAGGAATACATCATGACATCATGATCTCACATCTCCTCAAAATAAGATCATATACTCCAATGAACATATCATGAAAAAATTCTAATGCACAATCAAGAGTATGTCATGAAATAATAACATAACCATCCTATCAAACAAGGATCACATGTCAAAAGACAAAAACTAACATCTCAACCAAAGACTCCAAGAATCCTTCATGGCTTACCAATATGTCAAAATCTCCATTTGAATAAAGATAACCATCTCTTGATAATGAACTGAAAATGTCAAAGAACTCTCACTGTAATCAATAGGATCCAAGAGCTCCTCCATGATACCAAAAATCAATACCGAAGAACTATTGGCAGATGGTTAGTTCTCCCCTCGAGATTTGCGACATGGACTAATCACCTCCTATGGATCCATTAACTCTAGCAGTTGTATCGAGCATTAACATGTTGATCTTTTGGCGCAACAATAGCTAAGGGGCCAACAATTGGTATCAAAGCCAAAGGTGTCGGGTTCCAATCCCCTTGCGTAACAATGAGGGGGAGTTTTTTGGTAGATGGTCAACGCTCCCATCGATATTCATGACATGGACTAACTACCTCTCATGGATTCGTTAACTTTGGTAGTTGTATCGGGCATTAACAGGTCGATATTTTGGTGGAACGAAAACTATGGGGCCAACAAGAACATCCATCACCAAGTGATGAATCCACATCACTTCCAAAGCTCCCACTAAACTATGATACTGAGCTACACATGGCATCATTTCTACCATCTCCTTAATGAAGATCCTTCATGGATCTAAAATAATAAAGTGAAATATTAGTAATGAGGGCTACACCACCCAAACCATACAAAACACAACAATAGATATTGACACAAAATATGCGAGACATAAAATAACCCACTTTCAATTATTTAAAAAAAATGAAATTACAGATTCAAAACTTACATGTTGCAACCTCATGGGCTTGATTGATTACAACAAAATCAACTCTGAAAGAAAAACTATTATTCAGAGCCACAATCTGCAGTAATGGAGCTACCTTCTACAACCCCCCACTTAACCCTTTTATTTTACCCTAATAACCGCCCTAGAATGTTCTAGAAAGTGCAACTTTATCTTTTGTTTTGGCACTAAAAGTCTCACTGTTTGATTTCTGGCCTAGGAAGAAATTTTAATGAAATTCACTTTTTAGAGGGGTAACTTCGCGAGCTCATAACTTTTGATCCGAGTGCCTAATTTTCTATTATTTCATATCATTGGAAATCTCTTGAAGAGATCTACAACACGCGAACCCACCTTAGGTTAGTTCGGTCACTTTTCAAGTTGTTTCAGGGCCTCTAAAGTTTTATATTTGAATTTGAAGCTGCATTGGAGAAATTTCCTGAGATGAAAACTTTAATTTCTCCGACACCGTATAGGGTATTGAGGCGATTCTTTCACGATTGAATTTTTTTTTCAGATTTTCTACTTTGGGAATTTTTTTAGGTCCATATGAGCCCAGCTAGGTTGACTTACTAAAAATAGTAAGTGGCCATTTTTTTCTATTTTTGATGTCTGGCCACCTTATACCCCTTAAGTGCCATCATGGAACTCAAAACAACTAAAGAAAATAAAGATTTTTTTTTTGGGTGATGCAAGATTGCCCTACATTGCTGGATGCTCCTACATCAGACACCAAGGGTAATTTGAAAAGTGACCATGTCACTTCTTAGGAGTTAGAGGGAAACCAAGATGGTTAACATCAACCTTAGACAACCATGATAAATCTTCAACATTCCTTCCTTTCCATTTGACCAAATATTCCTCATACCGCTCATTCCTTGTACTTCTGCCCACATGGCTATCCAAGATTTCTTCTATCTCCTTCTTTTCTGAAGTAGGTTCGGGAATATTCCACTATGCTTCTATTATTTATTCATTAATTCCCCCTTCATGATACTCTGTTAAATCTGAAATGTTAAATACAGGTAAAATATGAATTTCATTAGGGAACTCTACCTCATATGCATTTCTTGAATCATGCTTCTTCAGGATCTTGCATGGTCCAAAATTCTTCATTTTTACCTTGTATGTACCAAATGGAAACATCTCCTTTCACAAATGAACCATGATTTCATCTCCTACCTTGAACTCCTTATGCTTCCTTTTTTGATCTACCTTGGCCTTATATTGTGAGTTCATCTTATTGATATTTTTCTTTACTTCATGCAAATTCTTCAAGTGCTCAGCAAATTTTTTAGCCTCAATAGTAATTTTCTCCCTCTTATCCATATTTCTCAGTTCAAAATAAGTTCTTGGACTACTCCCATACATAATATAGAATGGTGATTTACCAGTGCTCTTGTTGACAAAATTGTTATAAGAGATTTTTTCCTATGGTATAATCAAATTCCATCCCTTGGGCTTATCTCCTACTAAGGATCTTAGCAGGTTGCCCAAACTCCTATTCACCACCTCCATTTGTTCATCAGTCTGTGGATCATGTGCAAAACTAAACTTCAAATGTATCTTCAACTTCTTCAATAATGTTCTTTAGAAATATCCAACAAATTTGGTATCTCTATCTGAAACGATACTTTTTGGTAGACCATGTAGTCTCACCACCTCTCTGAAAAAAAACTTTGCAGTATGAACATCATTGTTCTTATGAAACAAAATGAAATGTGACATCTTTGAAAATCTATCCACCACCACAAATATGGAATCATGCCCTCTCTATGTCCTTGGCAAGCCAAGAAAAAATACATGCTAATGTCCTCCCATGGCCTCTCAGGTACATGTAATAGCTGATACAATCCAATATTTTGACTTGTTCCCTTCACCATCTAACATACTCTGCAACTTTTTACAAAATTCTTCACATCTTTCTATAATTGTGGCCAATAATAATTATCACTAACAAGAGCAATGGTCTTATGTCAACCAAAATTTCCAACCAATCATCCACTATGTTTTTCCTTGATTAAATTATCTCTCATATAACTCATTGGTATGCACAATTGGCTTCCTTTAAACAACATTCCATCTTGGATTAAGAAATCCAACCATCTTGTCCTATCCAATGTAACAGGTTCCAAACAAGATTTCCAAGCTTCTAAAAATTTTGGATCTTCAGGATACAAACTCTTGAGTTCATTGAACCCAACAACCTCTATATTCATCTCTATCAAAAAAAATTTCCTTCTACTTAAGGCATCTACAACTCTATTTGACCTTCCACTCCTGTGCTTCAAAACAAAAGTATAACTCTACAAAAACTAAACCCATTTTAAGTGCCTTTGATTTAACTTTCCTTGCCTATTGAGATACTGCAAAGCCTGGTGATTAGTATATAAAAAAAATTATTTTGGAAACAAATAATGTATCCATTTCTTCAAAGCCTAGACTATAGCATAAAACTCTTGATCATAGACAAAATATTTCTTCTTAGTATCATTCAAATTCTCACTAAAATAGACAATTGACTTACCTTCTTGACTCAAAGCAACTCCTATGGTAGTGCCACTAGCATCATAATCTACCTGAAAGACCTTATTGAAATATGGAAGTGCCAAAATAGGTTTCTCTATAACTTTCTTCTTCAACATATCAAGACTTTTGGTTTCTCCTGTATTCCACTTAAACTCTTTTCTATCCCCTCTCATTGCTTCAGTTAGAGGTGCACAAATACTACTAAAATTCTTAATAAAATTTTTGTAAAAACTTGCTAGACCATGAAATTATCTTACCTCTGTAAAAATCCTTGGGGTAGGCCATTCAATTATAGATCTCACCTTCCTTGGATCCATTTTAAGACCCTCTACTGAGACAAAAAATCTTAGATACACCAACTCTCTCTTCACAAAACTACATTTCTTCAAATTAATCAGCAAGTTCTCCTCCCTTAGCTTTTCAAAAACTCTTTGGATATGCATCAAGTGCTCCTCCAATGTCTTACTAAAAATGAAAATATCATCACAATACACAATAATAAATTTTCCTAATAATTCTTTCAATACCTCATTCATAAGCTACATAAATGTGCTCGGTGCATTGGTTAGCCCAAAAGGAATGACTAACCACTCATACAAGCCCTCCTTGGTTTTGAAGGCTATCTTCCATTCATCTTCTTATCTAATCTGGATATGGTGATATCCGCTCTTCAAATCTATCTTCATGAAGTGCTCAACTCCACTCAAACAATCCATAATGTCATCCATTATCGGCAAGGGAAATCTATACTTGATGGTGATCTTGTTGATGGATCTAGAATATGTTCACATCTGTCATTCCCCATCCTTCTTTGGTGCTAGTACTATAGGTACTACACATGGACTCAAACTCTCTATGATCAATCCCTTCCACAACAAGTCTTGCACTTGTATATTCAACTCTTATCTCTGTTGGAGTCATACAATGAGCTACCTTATTCAACAAACTAGCTCTAGGAATCAGGTCCAACTGATGATTAATCTTTCTTATTGGAGGAAAACCTTCAGGTACATTATCAAATATAATAGCTTGAAACTCATTCAACAATCTGAAACCTCTACAAGTACCTCAGTAGTATCTTCTTTATCAACTCTAGGGATTAATGCAAAACACATATGATAATGTCTCATACCTTCTAGGAACTTTATTCCATCAACCAAAAAAATTATTGCATTACTTCATACCTTTTCCTTTGCCTCTTTCAAGGGGTTCAAATTATGACAAACCCCATCCTTTGTCAAAGAATAGGTGTTGTCATGTCCATCATGTACTACTTTTCGATCAAAATGCCATGGTATGCCTAACAAAATATGACAAACATCCATAGGCATAATATCACATAATACCTCATCATGGTAATTTCCAATCTTGAACTTTACCAGACATTGTTCATTTACCATAGCTTTATGGTCCTTCTGCAACCTATCAATTTGATATTGATTCAAATGCCTTCTTCTCTCCAACCGTAACTTACTAACCATCTCTTCTGAAAAAATCTTATTAGTACTACCTCCATCAATAATAAAATTGAAAAATTTACCTTCACACTTAAATCTGGTGTGAAACAAATTCTTCCTTTGAGTTGGATCTTTCTCCTCATTTAGAAAGATTGTTCTAGTAACAAGAACCTCTCCTCTTTCTGCATCCTTAGAATGTGAAGACTCAATATCTTCATCTACATGTGCAACTCATGCATTACCCTTAGGTCTTCTACTTGTCATTCCTTGATGTTGAGGACACTCATATGCCCTATTCCCTTCTTCTCCACATTGAAAACATATTCCATGAAAGCATCCTCTCCTTGGTCCTCGTCTAGATATTCCTCTTCCTTTTTGGTTTCCATTATTCTGATCATGAGGACGATAGGTGTTATCTCCTTTTTGGTTTTGGTAGCTACTAGATCCTTCACCCTTATTTTTATCTTCATTTCAATCTCCATATGACCATCCACTAGTATTTCCACCACAACTTGCACCTCTTCAAAACTTTAATTTCTCCCAAACTATATAGGGTATTGAGGCGGCTCTTTCACGACCAATTTTTTTAGGTCCATACAAGCCCATTTAGGATGACTTACTAAAAATAGTAAGTGTCCGTTCTCACTATTTTTGATGCCTAACCACCTTATGCCCCTTAAGTGCCATCATGGAACTCAAAACAACTAAAGAAAATAAATAATTTTTTTTTTGGGTGATGCAAGATTTCCCTACACTGTTGGATGCTCACGCATTAATCAACAACACCAAATAATAAGTAGAACCAAAATATCCAAGCCAAGAAGATAAAAAACATGCTATAAATCCCATAACTAGCTCTCCAAGAATTGTCATCATCCATCCTCTCATCTCAAAGAAAATACCAATACACAAATGAACACATACAAGGCCAACTAACAAAGTCTACATCAACACTAAAATGATCTCATGGATATAGACAATCCACATCTGAGTCATCCCACTACAACCAATGGGTAGGTTATCCACAAACTACATAACTCCTAGATACCAAACACTAAAGTATGCAAAATCATCATCACAATAGTAACATACAAAAATAAGATATCAAAGATGATAACATGTAGATTTCTACATCAACACTAAAATGATCTCATGGATATAGACAATCCACATCTGAGTCATCCCACTACAACCAATGGGTAGGTTATCCACAAACTACATAACTCCTAGATACCAAACACTAAAGTATGCAAAATCATCATCACAATAGTAACATACAAAAATAAGATATCAAAGATGATAACATGTAGATTTCAAAACTTAAAAACCAGATCACTAGTAGACCTGATTTATCAAAAAAATCCATAATTGAGTACCATAGTCAAGGAACTAATAAAACATTCCTACAAATCTACAATTATTTTCATCCAAAAAACTCTAAGAGTTTGAACACAATATTTTCCATAGATCTACAAACAATAGATTTTTATTAACATGTAAATCCAATAAAAATAATCTCTATGTAAATCTAAAATCACTTAAACATTGAGAATAATAGATCACACATATCTCATCTGAACAAGTGAATACTCTAGATCTACACAATCCCACAACTTTTAGAACACAGGAAAAATGTAAAACCTCCTCAAAACATGCATGAAGCATAAATCCAAACCTACAACTATCTTACATCTAGAAATACCCCAAGGGAAACATAATCTGAAAAATAATTTATCCCGAGATCTGTGAAATTGCAAGTTTTAATAACCATGTAAAACCTACAAAACCACTGTGTTTTATAACACACATGCAAATCCACATCCACTTAACATCTAGAAGACCCAAAGGTCATAAAAGGACCATCAAATTTAATCTAGAACAATGGATTATCATGAATATGCATCGCCATAGATTTTGAACAAAAATATATAAAACCCTCAAATCCAAGGAATATGAATATAAGCCACCCAAGTACATCCATAAAAAAATTGGAGGTTCAAGAATCCTAGGTCCATTCACAAGACAATTCCACCACCATTGTGTACATGCATCTCAAAGAGAATTAAGTTATTTTAAAAGCTTCTAGATCATCCAATGATCAAATCCATAGCCTACATGCATTCAAGGTTATTGAAACAATACCTTCCAATGTTAGGGGTTAAAACCAAGAAACCAACATAGGCACACCAAACTGAAGTCATAACAACATGAGTCTCCTCACATAGCAAGAGAGTCCATATTAGACACCCAATATGAAAAATATATTGCACACAACCACAAAATGAAAATAACCAACATGCATAAGGGTTATTCAACTGTCTAATTAGGAGCTCTAGATAAACATCATTTTAAATGAGGGCACATGATAAAATCCAAAATACTCCATCTTATCCATTCTTCACAATGCCTATTGTTTCCAAAAAATAAGATCAAATGCAAAACTTCAACTCAAACAAGGATTAATATTAGCCAATTCCTTCAAAACAAATTCCCTCAAGCTTTCTATGCTAAGAAATCACAATAGAAGAAATACCCAGAGTCTCAAACACCACATGCATTACCATGCAATAAAATACAAGTGAAATGTAAGTCCATGCAAGTCCATGAAACATACACACAATTACATGAAACTTACATACATACACATGCAAGAAAATTTAAATCTAGAACTGAGCTCTGATACCAAGTGAAAGAGAAAATGACGAAATCAGAAAGCCTTCCAAGAACTCGTATGCACCTTCAATATCTTATGTTTTGTGAAACAAATCAGATTTCATCAACTTGATACAAGCACATAAAGTGGAAACATACACAAATTTCCCATCCATTAAACCTTAGAGGAAATATGGTGAAGTTCTAAATCTAGTAAAATTTCAGTAGTATAATGACATGTAAAATAACATTTCAAGAATGAGAAACATGAATAATAAAATAAATATAGACAAAAGAGAAGAAAACATGATATACATGGGGAAAAACATTTCTGGTAAAAAAGCACACACTCCAAAGCATCGAACCAATGTATTAATTTGAAACAATATGGTTGCAATACACTTACAGGCTCACAACCTTAACATGGAGACTACAACATTCTCTTTTGGAGGAAATCCAATAGCATAACCCTGCAATAAAAAATCTCCTCATACAACTCCTCAAGAAAGTTCCCATATTTATAAAGCACCAAGATGGACACCTAGAAATGCCACATGTAAACACCCTCTTCAATGCATGCATGCAAATAGAAAGGATAACATGCAAGGTTCTTACCTTCACCTATCCATGAAACTATCATAAAATCTCAACATGCAGCCCTTAAGGACCTCCTAATTGGGACACCCACTTCCACCAATTTAGCTTACATCTACCATGCATGAATCTTACATATGTCATAAACTGACATGAAAAGTTGTCATTATTTTTTATAAAGCATGACACAACAACTTATGATAATTGCCATCAATTTAGCCATAAAATTAGGACCAAAAAATGGGATGCCTACTTCCTTGAAATTAGCTTCCAAAAGGAACATGTCACCTTCCATGTCGGATGCCACATCACTAATGGGTCCCGCAAAGTGCCACAACATTAGTAGGAAAAATACATTAGGGATAAAATAAATAATTAATCACCAAATTAAATGCTAGGACTTGCAAAGGTTGAGACACATTAATCCCAACACCACCAAATCCACATAGGGAGCTAGTTGCTCGCCAAAACAACTTGGTGGATGACTCAACTTCATGGTGTTTTTAATGCAATGATGCACACACCCTAAAATTTCCCTAGGGGAAATTTAGAATAGAGACTTACTGAGATAATAAGACAATGGAGCACAATGGATGTATCCCCTTATGGATACCAGTCCCCTTGTGTTGAAATTACCATTTTGATAGCCCAAGTGCAGGGTATGTCCCTGGAACAAGAAGAAGAGATAGCCCTAGTACATTTGATTTTCTCATGGTTGGAAGGTGAGGATGTAGTGTTTTCCAACAAGATGCCTATGATGAGGACTCTGTAGTTCCAATCAAACTACTACATTCCCTCTAAGAAGAAGCCAACCAAAGCATAGGAGGTTGTTGGAAAGCCTAAGGTGACCTTCGGGAAAAATACAAGCCCCTAACCATCACCTCCGATATATCAAAAATTGAGCGATGTAGTATAGATTAGGGTGAAGGAGCCTGAGGTTCAACCTTGAGGGTCATTAAACATGTTCAATCAACTAAATATTCCTGAGTAGAAATCTCTATTGCAAGATGCATTAACAAACCAAGAGAAGCCTACACAAAGTAACCAAAAAGTGGAAGATGCACAAACCAAAGAGAGAGACTAGCGAGAATGCACAATCTCATGTGCCATTTGTGTTCATCAATACCAAAGAAGGGGTAAGTAAAGAAAACCCCACCCCTTTCTATTTAACTCTCATTGTCAGAGATAACTTGTTGCACAATTCCATGATTCATTTTGGTGCTAGAACCATGATGATGCCCAAAAAAATTACGGATGCACTATAATTTCAATATGATCCCTTAGATAAAGGAGTTTTGCAATTATACAAGAAGAAGGTCTAGACTATAGGGGTCAACAAAGCTCTTCCCCTAACCTTGTATTCTTTCCCTAGAATCACAGTGCCCCAAGAGGTGGTGGTCATTGATATTTTTCTAGTCTTTGGACTATGTTTATCAAGAGACTTCATAGCAAAAATAGGTGGATACCTATGTCTAGATTGGTCCCACTTGATCCCAAGGACTAAATATGGATAAAAAATGAAGGTTTTATTTGAGGCATTGCACTTAGAACACATTTTTGATGATGCCATGATGAATTTTAAAGCTACACATACATCATTCTCAAAAAAAGAAATGTATTGCTTAGAGATGCCAGAAGAAGAAGGGGTGACAAAAAATAGGAGCCCAAAAGAAGAAGTCCTCATCAATGACTTCATCAAGAGTGATCCATTTTGAAACTTTCATGCCACTGGTTTTGGGATTTATGTGATCCATGATGAGAACTAGGTTATTTTTGAGATCATGAAAAAGAAAGAAGATTAGAGAAAAGAGTTTGGATTTCAGTTTAGTTTATGGACTCTGCATTTTGATGGTGCGAGATGAAAAATGGCTCTGGGGCTGATATACGATTGATATCTCCCACTAGGGAAGAAATCCTCAGAGATTTATACTTCTAGATTTTTCTCATGAACAAAGATATTGAATATGAAGCCTTGGTTCATATCATAAGCCTTGTTGAATGCATGGGTGTGAGGCAGCTAAAAGTGTTCATAGATTTTGAACTAGTATTGAAACAAGAGGAATTGTGACCGCCAAGAACATCCACATGAGATCCTATCGACATAAGGTATGGGATTTGATTGAAGAATTTGAATCTTTCAATATTCAAATCATCCCAAGGTCAAAGAATGCAGAAGTAGATAAAATGAAAATGGTTGATTTTTAATTTGACCCAATGAATGATATGCTAATGATTGAATATACGGTGAGGGTTATCATGAAGCTCGCCATCTTGGACAACAATAAAAATTGGTAGGTGTTTGAAAGTGATGAATAGATTTCCACATTCCTCTAATAGTCATGCAAATACATAGAGAAACTATAGCTAAAGATTGAAGAAGCATACAAAGATGAAATTACATATATCAGAACCAACAAACTCCCAAAGGGATTGATCACCTTTGAGAACATGTTTGATTTTGATGATGCTAGGAAGGGAAGAGGAAGTTTGTTGAAAATAAAAGTGATTACTCCAAACTCAATGTAGGAGGCAAAATAAAATTGAAAGTTGGAAAGAGGTTTCTTGAAAGGATAAGGATTAGTTGATATCCTTCTACAATCACTATGAAGGGGAAACGACTTGGACTATGATGAGCTGAAAGGGTATGACCGCAAGGTGATCCAACATACAATAGACTTGGTTGAGCAGGCTAAACTAGTGCACCAAAGGCAAAGGCCCATAATTCCAAAATTTGAGTCCCTCATGGCCCAAGAGCTGAGGAAATTAATCGATTCAAGAATCATACACCCCATCAAGCATTTGACATAGGTGTCTAATCTAGTTCCTATAAGGAAGAAAAATGGTGAAATCAGGCTCTATGTAGATTTTAGAGACTTGAAAAAAACATCATTGAAGGACCATTATTCCTCCCCTCCATGGATAAAATCCTCCAATACTTGTGGACTCATAGATGTTCTCTTTTCTTGATGGATTCTTGGGCTACAACCAGGTATGGGTTAAGGAAGAAGACCAACATAAAACCACTTTCACCAAAAAATGGAGAGCTTTTGCATATGCAAAAAATTTCTTTTGGCCTCTCTAATATAGGATCTAATTTCAATGGGCCATGGATATAGCCTTATGGGGCTTCATAAATATAATAATCATAATTTACTTGGATGGTATCACAATATTATTCAAGAAAAAGGACAACCATTTTGACCACCTAGAAAATATTTTTCAAAAATGGCAAGAGTTTGGGATATCCTTGAACCCTAAGAAATTTTTCTTCAGAGTTCCTCAAGGAAAGCTACTAGGATATGTGGTATCCAAGGAAGGTATCTCCATTAAACCAAAGAGTGTGTGGGCTATTGGAGATTTACCCTACTTGTAAACAAGAAGATAGTCCAATCTTTCCTTGAAAAGGTCAAATTCATCAACAGGTTCATATCTGACTTCATAGGGCTAGTTAGGCCCATCACCATAATGCTAAAGAAAGATCAGACTTTCAAATGGACTACCAAAGGAAGGGTAGCTTTCAACAAGATCAAAGATGCAATATCCACTGCCTTGGTGCTAGTTAATCCTAACTTCTCTAAGGACTTTGTCATATGGAAACAAACATATCTTAGCAGTTATGTTAACTCGGGAAGAGGATGAAGAAAATGGTGAACACCCCATTGTATTCTACTTAAGAACTTTGTGGGGTATGAAACTATGTATAATTTCATCGAGAGATAGGACTTCACCATTATCAAGGGTCTTAAGAAGTTCTGACACTTAGTGTTTAGAAATAAGATAATGGTATACGTGGCACATCTTAGCATCAAATAATATATCATGGAAGGATAAATTATAGACAAGAGGTCCAATTGGATCACTAATATCCTAAAATATGACATTGAATTCAGTTCGACCAAGGTAATCTGATGGAGGGGACTTTGTGAATACTAGGCACAATACATAGATATCTTGATAGAGTAGCATGATGCACTAGAGATAGTTTGGGTGAAATCCTATGAAATCGATGAGTCTTGGGTTGCCGATAGGACCCGCTTCATGGAGACCGGTTGATACCTTGGTCATCTCCCCACATAAAAAAGGAGATTCTATAGATTACAAGGATATATATATGTAGTGGTTCAAGGGGTCCTATTCAAAATAAATTTTGATTGTATTCTCCTTAGATGTGTCGATGACCTTCAAGCCAACAAAATCCTACAAGATATGAATTTTAACCCATCGAGTGGTCATTTCTAGACAAAAATGACTACTATTAAAATTATGCACGTTGATTACTACTAGACAACCTTATTCTTATATTGTTTTCAAGCATTAAAAAGGTGCCAACAGTGCCAATTTTTTGCAAGAAAATAAAATAATTCAGGTATTCCATTGAACTTGATAGTGATAGATGAGCCTTTTGCATAATGGAGCTTGGATTTCATTGGGATAATCAATCCCATGTCTAGTGTAGGTCATAAATATATAATCATGACCATATCTTAATTCAAAAGGTGGGTAGAAAACGCTCCTTTGAAAGAAGCAACTGAAAAGGCAATCCTTGATTTCCTAGAATAATTGGTTACAAGGTTTAACCCCCCCAAAAAAATCATATTTGATAATGTGAGGGCCTTCCTCATTTCAAGGATCTTGGAATTTACATTTAGGACTGGAATTTTCCTCAAGAAATCATCTAACTACTACCCATAAGGGAACAAGTTGGTAGAATGAACAAACAAAAGCGTTCTCAAGTTTATTGAGAGAATGGACTTAGAACAACAAAGGGAGTGGTACACACATCTGCATACAACATTTTGGGCTGATCAAATCACTCCCAAGAAAATATGAAAGACATCCCCATATGAATTAGTCTATGGAAAAGAAGTGGTAATGCATATTTCAATGGAAATTCCCACCTTGTAGCTATTAAAAGCTCTTGAAATTGAAGAAAACATAGCTATGGAAGTTAGGTTAGTATAATTTCTCAACCTCCAAGAAGAAAGAGAGTCGTCCAGTGATGTTATGGTTGGATACCAATAGGTGGTAAAAAGGTGGTTCAGCAAGAAAGCCCTTGACTTGGGCTTCAAGCTTGGTCACCTAGTTTTAAAGTACAAGGAAAGGGTTGCGAGGCTAGGTCAACATACACAATTTGATTCATTATGGAGAGGACCTTTCTATGTTATCAACAATCGCCAAGACAATGTGTTTGAATTGGAAAACAAAGAAGGAAATTACTTAGAGGTTTCAATTAATGGAATCCACTTGAAGCACTTTGATTGATTTATTTTCCTCCCTTGTACATAGTTAGATAGTTTCCCTTTCATGCTTCTATTTCCTATTTAGCTAAATAAGTGTTGCTAACACATTTGCTACCATCCTTTTGGTTGCTACCAAGTTTCCTCACCTTGGCTCCCCTTTTTTGAAGGCTTTCACAAAAGATAGTTATTTCCCCCACTCTCTCTATAATTAATGCTCAAGGTTATCTTATTGAACTTCTCATTAAATATCACCAAATATTTTAGGAAGGGCTCCTCAAGTGTGTATGTTTTCCTTTTCATTAAATGAGAAACAAATCCCAAAAATCTGCAAAGTGATTACATTAAAAGGTATTAATCAATAATACCTTACTCCTCAAACACAAAACTTTAATGTTCTAAATTTTCATGAACAAAAGCCCAAGTAGAGAAACCTTCATCAAAGAAATGAGTGCAGAATTGAGTGCATAGCCATAGATAGAATCTAGTAAGATAGTTTTTTAGAGGAGAAAGGAAGAATATTCTAGAGAAGTTCAAGACATGGAGTTTTTTGGGTCCTCATCAAAGTGCAAGCATTTGAAGAAAAGAAAATCTCACAGAGCTCTAATTTATGGAGATCTTCTACTGAATTTTTTGGAAGAAAATAATACACTTCCATGATTGTACCACCAAAATTCCCTTACCATTTGTAAAAATTATTGTAAAGGGACCTTGCAGAGACATTGTGTTGGCCTATGATGATGCTGATGAGATTTTTGATCCCAAACCACAAATCCAAATTGGTTGAGAGAGGTCACTCATGCCAACATGCTTGTGAAGACCTATAAGAGAGACTTCAGGTCTTTCAACTACAAGAAATGGAGCTCTACCCTGGCACAATTCATGGTGACCCTTGTACAACCATGTTTGGAACTTATTTCTCTTTGTGCTCAGAGATATGATGTAAAATATGTTATCTAAGGTGACCAAGTAAATGTGGTGATTAGCACACCAAAGATCAAGGAGATTCTTTTGCTCCCCTGCAATCCCACTACAAACTTCTATAATGAAGAAAAAATGAAAAAAGTATAGAGTACCCTAAGTGGAAATTGAAATTCTTTAACTCATATCTCCATACTAACAACACAAAGGTGCCACCCTTTCCTTTTTGGGTTGGATTTTGATACGCAAGTCCATGAATTCTAATTAGGTTCCAATTTCCACCTAAAGACGACACCCAAATATTTTTTTGATGGAATCTACTGACACCATTGCTAGCTCCATTCATTACCAGGTGGAAAAAAATTTGATGACAAAAACCTTTAGGTATTCCTCTTTTATTCCACATTTAATCATCTCTTAGAATATTGAATTCCTATCTCCCTAATTTTCCATCAACTCCACTGAGATAAATGCTTTCCTTGACAAAGTAATCCTTGTATCTACTTGGACCCATATCCTATCGGTTACGTTAAAATACCATGAATTCTTAGAAGATTTCATGTGCTTAATCTTAATTGACTTTAGCCCAAAGCCTATCATTGACCGAATGAAAAAAGATCAATGGGAATGAATCAAAAGCTCTAAGACTAAGTGTGGTTGGTTCTTTGGAACCAACTACACATTCATCAAGGTCCATGAATTCAAAGATAAGCCATTCTGATTCTCACGCATAATCATGGATAGGGTGTTGGCCCTAGAGTTGACTCACCAAATCATCATGTAGACTCAGTCTACGACATGAGTCACAAGAAGAGAGCCATCTATGATGTCCCCTTTTCAAGATGAGGCACTATAGTTAATAGAAGAGGACATGGGCATATTATTATGTACAAGTTAGTAGAGCTTGGCCTAGATCAAATAAATGATCAATGGAGCTATGATCTAGATAGTTACATAGTCACTTTGAATATTGCCCCCCCCTTCATCCATGAACCTTGGTCTTTCTTTGAAGAGAATAATTCACCAGAGGACAGAGACTTGCAAGTTTTGGTTGATTTATTAGTATTCTTCTAGGATTCCCACCATCCATGGGAATCCTTCTACAAGTTGGTGTGGAGTTTTGACCCTACTAAGAAAATGACTAAAAACTTTATGTCAAAAATTGAAGCCCAAAGATGTAATAGTAAAAAAATAGATACATTTTGGAAATACAAACAAGAAATTGTCCAAATAGAGGTTGATGTCAACATAGTTGACATCAACAAGTGATTTGAGGGGATCTAGAATGAGTATCACCCTAAAGATTCCCAAGATAAAGAATAGGATTCAACCAAAGAAGAAGAGGGGACCCCCTCAAACAAAGAGGAATAAAACTACAAGGTTTGAAGACCCCAAACGTCACCCCCTCTCCAAAAAAAACAAAAAATTACTCAAGATAAATGGGAAGTTGGCACCATCTAGCCCGTTGTTGAGGAAAAACTTCCCCCTCACCCGAGTTTACGTTGTTGCATGGTGTAAATGAGGCTTTGACGCAAAAATATACTTCAAGGGAAAGTATTGTTGAGAAGATGGGATACAAATTTGGTGGTCTAGGCTCCCAAGGATAGGGAATGTGGATTCTACTTGAAGTGACCTATGGGAAGCCCCATATCAAGTCAAACCTAGGAGTTGATGAAGGATCCTCAAGGTATTTAGGGGCAAGAGAGGTAGCTCAATTTGTGATAGCTTTAAAAGCTCTTGTTTAGATTTCATTATCCACGATGTTGACACAACTACTTCTCGTTGTTACTTAGATGTTTTTGATCATAAAACATGAGGTACGTCTCTCTCTCTCTCTCCTCTTTCTCCTGCATCTTCTTTATATGTCCCTTCAATGCCTCATCATCTTTTCCATGATTACCACCCTAGAATCCACCATGATCATGCCACTTTCCACCCCTCCACCAACATCCACCATATAAGTATCCATCATGGTGAAATTTCCATCCACCCCTCTTCGCGAGATTCCATCCTTCTTACCGTCCACATTTCTCACTCACCAGCTCATTCCCAAAGGAACAACATTAATTGCTTCATAGTAGTAGGTGACCATTCCTTTCAGGTTACCACAAGGATTACCCTTCATAGGGGAGATTATTCAGTCTCAAGAATAATTCCATCAGTAGTGGGAGACTTCAAAGAAAGCCTGAGAAGCTTAGGCAAAGAAAAGAAGACCAAACGTGGCCATGGATCTGATAGTGTTGACTAATTAGACCATCTATGATCATGAGCAACAAGCTCTAATGATCTCCCATAGGGCATTTATAGTGACCAAGCATCAAGGGAGTTTTTTTTACTTAACTAGTGCTATCAAACCAAACCTCAGTTAGGAAAGGTCCTTGGACAAGGTAGAACTCATGGAGGAAACACAAAAATCCTTCATGAAAAAATACATCAAGTCTAGTCATCAACTGGAGAAGAAGAATTAGGAGATTGTGAAAATGAAAGCTACAGTTGACCACTACAAGGTAGAGCCTAGGGCCAAAGATACAAACCTCATGAGAATAAGAGCTGATCTATAGAGTCATTTCACCACCAAGAGCTTCAAAGTAGAGGTTAACCATAGAACCCAATTGCAAATAGAAGTCGCAAAACTAAAGGTTGAGATGGAGGGCCTAAAGAAATATAAATAAGTCAAAAATAGTAAGCTATGAATAAAGGAAGAAGAGATAGCATGGGCCCAAAAGAGTCTTTCAGACTCTATGAGTGCACCATGCAGTAAGAGTCCTAGACTAGGGACCATAAGATTCAATAGCTAAAGCAAGACCTTGTTGATCACCCTCAAATTGTAGGCATTATTTGAATGGTCCAACATTTGTATGCATCATATTGGGAAATGATAAAAAATGTGGTTTCACACCTAAAGCGAACACTTAGATTCATCACTTACAATGATTGAGTGATCAAGTGAGCATTTCTATGGAATAGACCCTCACCTTCATCTCCCCAAAATTCGAAGATTCATAGATTCTAGTGGAGAAGCTATATAGTGCAATAGATGAGGCACTCTAGGAAACAAGGTTTTTCGATCGAAGGTAGGTAACTAGAAATGTTAATGAATTCTTGAGCTGCAATAAGGCAACAAAAAAATGTTAGACATATCTAGATGTCTTGGAGTGAGTGGTCTAGGAATGAAAGGGATACATTGAACATTTGGTCTGGTTAGGACTCCCCTCCTCGTTCCTACCTGATAACACAATCCTCTTCGAGGATGAAATTAATGGGTTTTTGGTCATGAAGCAAAATGGCCAAACAATATTTGAAAACCTAAGCCAAACACTAAACGTTTATGAAGTGGATGCTATTCTGTAGCCCCTCACACAACTTGAGTTCCAAATTAGGGTGGTTGTGCAAAGCTTAAGTAGTATCTCCTTTAAGGAGATTATAGATTTGGATAGAGTTTTTGATGCTCTGAAGAAGAAAGCTCAGCCTTTTGAGGAAGAATGAACACCTCTAAAGGCTAAACTCCAAAAATTGTAAGTATCGTGAGCCTCTCCTTTTTGTAGCTTCACTTTTTGTGTGTGTACTAAATATTTTAGGTTCTTCATCCACATATGGATTCCCCTATAATTTTCCAAAACTATGGATTAAGTCCATGCTTTTGAGATATATACCTTAACACCTCACTAGATGTGGTTATATAAATTGGGCATTCAACTCCAACCTTCTCTTTTACTTTGAGGCTTGGCAGTATATGGTTTATATATGGGCCTCCCCACTAGTGAGACATCGCACCCTCACATTCACTCGCTACAAGAAATTATTGACTATCTTTAGGGGCAACACCAAGGAACCATGTGGTGGCTTTGGCGTTTATAGCTCATTAAATTAGACAAATTCAAAAGAATGGAAACTAGCCTTTGCTTGGCATCATCATGTGGTTCAAAGGGAAAATGAGTTCCATTCACAAGAAGGAGATGTGCCATTGGTTGAAATTATTTGAATTGTCCAAGTGGGGAATTTATTAGCACAAATAAATCATTGAACATTAAGGTAACACCATGCTTGGGATCAATGGATCGTATATGCGTGTGCAGTGAAACATTTCTAAGATATGATTCTGTTGTTAAGGCTTCATTATGGAAGTGAGTGGGAGACTCTAGGTGTCTTCAAGGCTCCATATTTTATGTTTTTTAAACCTCAAGAGTCTTAGCCATGTAGAGAAAAAATTCATACATACTCAGGGATGTTATCTTTGTTTGGGGTCTCTAGAATTTTTTTTGGTTAACTATTTTCTTGAAGAGAACACCATTCTAATTTATAGTTTGGAATAGAGATAATAATAGTTTTTATTTTCAATTTTAGAGACCTCCCTTGTGGGAGGAAATGAATATTTTGTATTATGCCCTTGGGCCTAAGTAATTTGTTCTCCACTAGAACAATGAAGAGGATGTGGTGTTCTATGTCAAGTAGTGTGGAATTGATAACTATTTGTTGTTTCTATTCTTTACTTCTATAGTATATACTTTTGATAATATTGTGGGGTTTAAATCATGAATTTTATCTTTTAAACTATCTATAATGTTTTAAAGTTATTGATCTATATTATGCAAGTTAGGAGTGAATACCATAAGTGTTTTTGATGTATCGCCTTAGTTTTTATTTCATTTTTTCCCGCTTTCCTTCTTCCCCGGTTTCATAGATAGAAAAGTTAAGTCCCACATTTGTGAAACTTCCCATAGGATGTTTCTTACCTAGATAATTTTTTTTAAGCATTAACATAAATCAATTTATGTTTGAATCCAAAGTTAACCTTTTGAGTTTTTGAATCAAGGTGAACCTTTATATAGCACCTTTAGGTTCATATGATGTTGTCTTAGGAATAAATTGGTTATGGAGGCATAGGGATAAGATAGAATTTTTTTATAAAAATAGTAGTGTATAGATGACCTAGGGAACAAAACATTCCTTTAATAAACTGCAAGAGAAGTCAAGATAAGACAAATATCTGTTGTGCAACTTAAAAAGGCCAAGAAAAAAGGTGTCAAATCTTCATGGTTAAGATGGAGAAGTTAGAAGAACTCAAGGAGTTTATATTCCAAGATGAATTAATATATTATGAGTCTCAAAAACTCTAAGGAATTGAAAAAGAAGATCTTAAGGATCAAAGAGAATATGATATGGATAACTACCTTTTATTTGATATTTTCAGGATATTTTCCAGATGAACTCCCTAGATTACCACCAAAAAGAGATTTTGATTTCTTCATTTATATAAATCTTGGTTCATAACCAATTTAAAAATCACCATATTGTATAAACACTACATAGTTCATTGAACTAAAGGTTCAATTGTAGGAGACATTGTCTAAAGGATTGATTAGACCTAGTGTTTCACCCTAGGGAGCACCAAAAATATTTGTCAAAAAGAAGGATGGTAATTTTTGCTTATGTATAGATTATCATATGCTTAATAAGGAAATAATAAAGAATAAATATCTTCTACCACATATTGATTATCTTTTTGATCAAATGCATGGAGCAATAAAATTTTCAAAGATCAATTTATGATATGGATATCATCAGTTAAGATTGAAGGATGAAGATATTAAAAAAAGAGCCTTCAGAACAAGGTATGAGCACTATGAATTCATTGTCTTACCTTTTGGATTGATAAATGCCCCAAAAAAATTCATGAATTTGATGAACAATGTTTTAAGAGATTGCTTGGATATATTTGTTCTGGCATTTTTAGACGACATTCTTATATATTATAATAATGAGGAGGAACATTTCCAACACCCGCAGTTTAATCTATAACGTTTGAGGGAACACAAATTGTATGGGAAGCTCTCTAAATATATTTTATTGAAAAAAAAGTATAATATTTGGGTCATGTAATTTAAGCATAAGGAATTGCAGTAGATTCGTCGAACATCAAAGCCATTCTTGAATGACCAACATCAAAAAATATGCACAAAGTGCATATTTTTATGGGAATAGAAAGCTACTACATAAATTTTGTGTCAAAATTTTCTAAGATTTCCTACCCTATCACTTCTCTATAGATAAAATTAAAACATTTTGATTGGTTAGAAAAATGCGAGGAGGAATTCAATCAACTAAAAGAGAAATTAACTACGTCTCTGATATTGAAAGTTGTTGATCCAAAAGGCCTATTTTTTGTAATCGCTAATGCTTCAAGGGAAGGATTAGGTGGAGTTCTTATGCAAGAAGGGAAATTTATAGCCCGAGTCAAGAAATTTAAAGGCATATGAGAAAAAATATGCTCCTCATGATCTTGAATTGACGGTAATTGTTCATACTTTGCAAATGTGGCATCACTATTTGTTAGGAAAGCCTTTTGAGCTTAGGTCAAATCATCATGGTCTTAAATACTTATTCTCCCAACCACATCTCAATTCTCATCAAATAAGGTGGTTAGAGTTGATATTCGATGATTATTTTGAAATAAGTTATATTAAAGGAAAAGAAAATCGAGTTGTAGATGCCTTAAGTCAAAGGAGACACATTTCCTCATTGGTCTCTATTCATTCAAATTTTAAAGACCAAGTATTAAAAAATTCTATAGGAGATGAGTATTATGAGAAACTTAAGTAAGCTCTCTCATTCAATCCTCAAGATTCGAGGTATGATGGATTCTATTTTTAACCAAATAGACTTTTAGGGTTAAATGGAAGAATGTATGTTCCAAAATATGAGGAGTTAAGAAGTCTTGTGTGGAAAGAGGTTCATTCCACACCATATTCAAGACACCCAGGAGTGAAAAAACTCCTAGATTATGTAAAACCACTTTATTTCTGGAAAGGAATGAAGAGTGATGTTGGAATATTTGTAGCAAGATGTCTAGAATTCTAGAGGGTGAAGGTTGAACATCATCACCCAACAAGACTTTTGTATCCTCATGAAATTCCAAAGTGGAAGTGGTAAATCATTTGTATGGATTTTGTACAAGGTCTTCCTATGTCTAGAAATAGGCATAATGCTATTCTAGTAGTGGTGGATAAAATCACCAAGGTAGCTCATTTTATATTTGTGAACCCCAATTTCATACCTGCACAAATAAGGAAAACAAGCACAATATTAGATCATATGCAAGCAAGAAACAAGGATTCCCCATGAAATCCATTTACAAAGATTAAACTAGGAAAATGAAGAATAAAATACCAAAGATAAATGAAATCCTAGTTTAAACAGTGCAAACTCTTGATCCCATGGGGGAGTTGGTGCCAATTGATGTGTCAAAATCAGCCATTTCCCAAATCCTTTCTAAGCCTTGTGATTTGATCCACTTTGTTGGTTGAATTCCTACATAACCTAGCTAAGCACTTGATAAAACTAGATGAAAATGGCTATGCTTGAAGATGGATTTGAGTATAATAAGTTTACTCAAATTGTGGATGTCAGAATGAGAGGAAGAGCCTCTCATTTATAGATTTCTAAATTGGAAGAATGAATGAAATTGAGCAATGTGGGATTATTCAACATCCAATGGCCAAGTGCCACTTGTTAAGATGTGAATGGTTGAGGGATGAGCACATTTTGGTCAATGTGCCAAAGAGGGGGAGATTTGAAATTCGAATTTGAAAGTTGGGGGGAGAGAAGAGTGGAGTTAATGTCACTTGGCTCAATACACAAGGACATATAAGAGGAGTGAGTGCCTTGTTGGAAGTACCCATCCACTTGCATTTTTTGAATTCAAACTTGAGGGAATATTCCCTTTTGATGCCATGTGAGGGAAAATAGAGAGTTAAATAAATCAAAGTAATTGATTTATTGTGCAAGTTGTATTCTCTAGAGGATTTTAGTAAGAGAGATTAACTTAATCAAGGTTTTGATTAATTCAATAGGAGATTTGATGATTTGACAATTTTGACTCAAATAGATGAATTAATTTAAATCAGAATTGAGAGGAAATGATTAGTTAAATAAATGATTTTGATTTATTTAACTAAGGAGGAATATGTTAGACTAAATCAAATAAGGTTTAATTTATTTAATTTAATAAGAGGACTTTAGAGATTTTAATCAAATAAAATGATTTATTTAATTAAACAGAGATGTAAGATTAATTAATTAAATTGATTAATTTAATCACTAAAGGAGGAAAACTTAATTAAATGAATACTGATTCATTAAATTAAGAGACATAATATGATGAAATGCTGAGAATGTGATTTAGGAGGAAATGTCGTTAGTAATCAGGATCAAGTGTACCAGATCGAAAATGTACATTTTCCATGTCTACAATATTTATAAATCTAACACATGGAGCACCGATAATAGCTCATAAGTTTGTCCAAGAAGTGTTTAGATTGCATAGAGTTCTTGATAATATCATCTCAAACAAAGATGTGTGCATGACATCGAGGTTTTGGAAAATCTTAATTCTTCACTTGGAACTCAACTCAATATAAGATAAACTTATCACCCTAAGACACGTGGTCAAATAGAGGGGGTGAACCAATTTCTTAAAGATTTGTTGAGAATGTATTGCATGGATCAACAATACAAATGAGAAGAATATCTTCCACTTGTGGAATTTGCATACAATAATTCCTATCATTTCACAATAAAGATGGATCGATTTGAAGCATTATACAAAAGAAAGTGTTGAAATCCTATAAGCTAGGATAAGCTAAAAAATAGGATTAGCCTTAGACTAGAAATGTTATTAGAAATGGAGGAGCAAATTGAGTAGATCAAGAAAATATTGGCGAAATAAAATGAGATATAAAAGTTATGCTAAAGCTAAACATATACCAAGACAATTCTTAGGGGGAATTTTTTTTCTTTTGAGGGTCAAACCTTAGAAGAGTTTCATAAAATTTGGGGTCATCCAAACTAGCCCCTAGATTTGTGGGTCTTGTAGTGCCCCTCCATTCTCACCATGGATATGCAAGTAGTTTGGCTTTGGAACTTGGAGATGAAGGTAAAATAATAGGGATATTTAAAGGTATGTGCTAATGATGTTAAGCAGTTGATGTTGCATATTATGAATTAATGGACTATGTGTGAAGGTTAGGATAGGACTTATTATATATGTTTAAGAATAGGTTTATCATGATGTGTGTGTGTGTGTTTGTACATGTTCACTACTAGGCTATAAGCAATGGGCATATTTGTGCTATGGAAGTGCTTTGGTTATTTTTAGGATTTTCACATGATTTTGACATATTATTATCATGATGATATGATATTATGATTTTGATTTTGATTATAATTACCTTTATTGTCATGAAGATGTACTGACTTGTGTTCAAGTGTTGTGGTTATAGATGGACATGATCTTTTGTTAGTGCTTTAGTATGATGTATATTGTCAGGTTATTATTACTATGTAGAGATTTATTTGGATAGTTAGGTGATGTAATAGTGTTTTGTTAGGATAGCTGGAAAGGGAGGCATCATACCGTTGGACATATGGGGGACATACATGAATAAGATATAATTGCTAGAGTTCCTTTCCTAGTGCTTAAGCTATTATGAATATGTGCTCTAACTAGTATGCTTGAGTGAACAGGTACTAGGATATGTCTCCACCTGAATTGGAAGGTCTAAGCGTGCCTTGAAACCTAGTGGATTAGTTTACCAAAGATAGCAGTTGGTCCCCTACCCTAGCCATCATCCTCAAAGCTGATGAGTATCTGGTTGATACCTCATCAATTTTGTCAGTTTGGTCAATCAATGTTGCTTGAAGTTTTTTTTTTTAATCCTGGTTATTGGTCAGGTAATTGTTTTGGCATTTGGTTTCACTACAACAAATCCATGTGATTAGCTCCCTTTTTTTGCTTCCACCCACTATTTTAATGTATTTTTCTCCAATTTTTTTTAAAATTTGGCGCTATTTATCGGGTTGGCACCATTTTTGGCATTTTTTGTGCCGATCAGGACAAGAAGGCACTAATTAGTGCCAGCTTTAGCGCTAGATTTAGAATTGGATTTAGCAATGGATTTAGCATCGGATTTAGCACCAAATTTAGCGCTAGATTTATATAGTGGCATATCAGTAAGAGATAAACTTGTCTCATCGACATTGGCAACCAAAATCAGAGGAACATAAGGTCTAATGTTGCTGAGACATTGAGATATCGGTAAGACAAATAAGATTTTCTCATCAACACTCTTCAAGTAATGATCAAAAGCATACACTGCTATACCAATAGGAAGGTGAGCAACATATATGGTAGAGTGCTATACACCACAACCTTGCTACTAGAAGGCTTCCGCGGGGTGGAAGTATACCGCACTACTGCCAGATAGTTAGAATCCTCTTGTGGTATTATGGTAGACACCACACTACCACTAGGCAATAAGAAATCTCCTGTGGTATGGCAGTATTAGGCAGTTCAATTTAGCGTCAGATTTAGATAGTGGCACATTGGTAAGAGATATTATCTAGTCTCATCGACATCGACAACCAACATCAAAGGAACATAAGATAAGATGTTGATGAGACATTGAGATATTTGTAAGACAAATAAGACTGTCTCATTGAATCTATTTAAGTAGTGATCAAAAGCATACACCCCTATATTGCTGAGAAGGTGAGCAACATATGCAGTAGAGTGGTATACACCACATCCCCACTACTAGAAGGCTTATATGGGGTGGCGATATATCGCGCTACTGCCAGACAGTCAGAATCCTCTCATAGTATGGTGGTATACACCGCACTACCACTAGGCAGTAAAAAATATCTCGTGGTATGGCAGTATACCGTGCTACCACACCTCTCTCACAATCATCCAACGCTACAGAGGTAAAAGCATGAACTTAACTCTTATGAATTTAATAGATAATAGTAATTTTTTATTATAAAATATATGTATTTTGTTTTCTAAATTTTTTTGAATATTAAAAGATTTAATGATTAAACATATTTGAGTTTTTTCACATCAATATTTTTGCCACCATGATGGGTTAGAAAAAAATACCCAAGCCCTAATTTTTAACTCTCATTTTCACTTGGTTTTTTTGAGCTCCCTTGCCTTGCACATGCTGCCATCATTAAAGTTTGAAACCTCGAGATTTTTGAAGGAGTATCTGTCAATTTTCTCACTGATTTTGAGAGGTTTATTCACAAAAATTTATGTTGAGGCTGAATCAGGCAAAGCTTTCATGGCTCATCATTTTTTTCCACTTATCTAAATGCATTTTCAAAGACATTCCTTCTCAGATTATCATGCATTTTTCTCTTGCTTTACTCTGTCGATGCCTTTCTTGTCTTCAGGCTAACATCAAATAACTTATGGAGCTCGCATTTCTTTGAACAACAAGAAGTTGAGTAAGTTTCTATGCACCATTTCTTTGTATCTTACCTCTATTTTCTGTCAAAAAAAACTTGATTTGGACTCACTAGATACACATGAAAGGGTGTTTTATTTCTACCATGCATCCTTATTTTGTAACCCTTCTATCTTGGCTCGACTTCTCTTGACTTAGATCACTAGAAAAAGAAATGAAACAAATCATACTCTCCATATTTGGTTTGATCAAACGATGAAATATTTTTTTATTTTTGCATTTTTCCTCTTTCTTGGTGATAGCTTGGTCGCGACCTCTCTAAAATATTTTTTCTATTCCCAAAACTAATAGTGTAAAATTTTATTTATTATATTTTTGAGCCTCCTTCATGGCTCCATGATTATGGTTGTGAGCTCTATTCAATGGTATTCTGGGTTTATCTTTGATCTGGGGTTTTTCGAAAACCCGTTACTCCTATTGCAGATATGAGCTCTTAGAAAAATGAGTGCAAGCCTTTTGGCACGATATTTTAATTCTCAAAAAGAAAAATAAATCCTTCCACATTTGGGGCTCGACCCAGAAACCCTAAACTATGGGTTTGTAATATTTTGCATATCGTTCTCCTTTCTTGCATGTATTTTACATTTTCATTTTTTTAGAACCCACTTCACAAGACAATTGCACTATTTTTTTGTGTGTTCATTTTTCTCTGAACAAGACAAAAATGGAGATGATTGATGTAGAGCATGGTGGGATTCAATGGTATTCAAAGACACAAACACAAATTTTTGCAAGATCACTTGTGTAAGCCTCTAAGAAGCTTCTCAAGCTACTAATTTGTATTTATTTTGTAAGGGATTTTTTGCTCTTTCTTTGCCAATTTTCTATTTTATAGGGAGTTATGGTCTATTTCTTTCCAATCACAAGGTGAATTTTAGTGAACTTGACCATTCTGAATTATTTAAATGTAGACACCATATGGTTGACACTGAATTCTCATGTTGCTCCAAGGCACTTTGAATTCTTCCTTAGACAGTGAGATTCCCTCAAGACATGAGTGTGGTTATCATAGCTCTAAAGACTCATTTCAACATGAAGAATGCATCAATGTGTAGTAGAATTTGTAAAGCAGTTGTCTCTGATTATGAATGTTTTAGATTGTTACATATAGTCATCGTTAGATTCTCATGATAGATTCCTTTGAAACTTGTGACAGGTATGTATTTGAGGACAAAATTGAGTTTATCAAGGAATCAATACTTGAAGGAGAATAGGTACTTAAACAAATTAGCTCATATGTTGATGTTTTGAATTGTATATCAGATATATTCTTTTGATTTAAGTAGTAATAAGATATATGTTTCTTGCTTTGGTTGATTGGACTAAACTTTAGAGAACAAATGAAAAATATTTAAGAGTTTTATATGTATTTTTATAAGACTTTTTAACTTTACAACATAGATTATGTATTATTCACTTTTGATTTTTTGTTAATTTTCTCATTATTGATGTTTTATCCTAAATCAAGCTGAGGGTGATGATTTTGAAAAGGATTCTACGAAAAAAAAATTCACACAAACTCTAGGTGGGATGCATTTTCTTAATGCCTGAAATGAGTGCAACATTTAGCTATAGAAGGCATCATATATAATTTTGCACCATAAACTGTTTAATGTACATATATTATATGAATCAACTAATTTTCATTTTCATTTTACTCCACTGAAATTAAATAAATTCTCATTTGCAATCATCAAGCCACTAGAAGGAACATTGTTTCCTTTTATTTTATTCCTGACATAGCAAAAACTAAAAAATTTCATGTTATTTTCAAAATTGTTGGTTATTCGATGCTAGCTTAAATTTTATTGCAATGGTTGTATAGGATGAAAACAATAGCCATATCAAATGACTTTTTCCCAAGTCCTACTCTCTCAAGGTTAACAACCTCAATCTCACTAATAGTGATTACTAAGAAAGGTAATTCCACCAAATCTACCAAACAGTTTATCATAGGAACAATCAAAGTAGGCACTTTGAAAGGAAATCCATGAAAACCAAGCTCTCTGAATGGTATATAAAACTCTAGTTCAAAATATTTTAGATGAGGCTTCTCCCATAGCTCAGTTACTTGCTTGACAAATCCTTGAAACTCTGCATTGATTTTTTTTTCTTGTCCCTCTCTTGTTGTTCTTCCTCAATTTCATCAGGATCATACATTGACCTTCTTGCCCCTCCTAAATTTTGGACCACATCCATTACCTCCACATAAAATTGGGCATCCTTGGTCTTCTTGGTTCACACCATGATATGGTTATGCAAATGAAAATGAAGCAAAGTAATCATCTCCTTCTCCATTGGCTGGAAGAATGCATGCTTAATGTTTTGATACATGATATCAACTCTTTCTTCTGGTCTCATGGTTGAATATTGAAATCCATTATGGTGGGCCTCAAAAGTTCCAGTCATCTTTCTTCCTCTTCCACCAAATTTTGGCATATTTTACTAACGTTTATTAGAATTGTTACATGTTTTACATCATTGGAATGACATATTAGCTGTAACATTTTTGAAATTTTATTATGATATGTGCACTTTGATATGATGTAATATGATTACGGTTTTGTTTCACATGTTGTAATATTAGATATATAACAAAAAAATTAATTATTGCACATGAAATAAATAATAAATTTTTATTTTAAATGATTTTTTTTACAAAAAACGGGTCTTCTTGAAGATCAAGATGATCCTCATGATATAGATCCAAAATATGTTGGCTTTGGTACATATCACATGGCAGAGGATGATGATTCCATAGATACAAAAGACACCGAGGCCAATGACGATGGTGATGAAAATGATGATGATCATGATGGTGATGATGATGATGAGGTAGTTGCTAGTAGTAGCCAGTGACATTCATGATCATATAGATTGCATCATGGATCATTGTTGATATATTGTTATGATTCCTCTTTTCATAGTTACTATAATATGTATCATTTTTACGGCTTGTGGTACCATATTATTGAGTTGTATCATTTTGACTTATACAATTTAGACATGTATCATTTTGACATGTATCATTTTGAGCTATATAATTTATCATTTTTACTTATATCATTTGTACATGTATCATTTTGACTTATGTTGATTGTTGGACATGTATCATTTTGACATGTTATTAATCTAGTGGCATATTTATCTCACTTGTTTTAATCACTTATATAGATATTTGACTCGCTTGTTTTGATCTACTTATATAGATATTTGAATCACTTTTTTAATTATAAATGATGATCATGTTATAATAATTATCTTTTTATTTAATCATATGAGCTATTTAAGAGGCATGATATATTTAACTAATTAAATTGAAATAAAACATATGAAATTAATAAATAGAAGAAAAACAAGAAGAATTTCTAAAAGAAAAAAAGGAAGCAACAATGGAAGCCAAACTAGAAGCAAACTAAAAACAATCTTGGAAGAAAAACTTGGCATTATCTAAGAAGCAAAAACAAAAGAAATTCAAGTAGCAAAAAAAGAACAAATAATCGAAGTAATTTTAGAATCAACAAAAGATGCAATGATAGAAGCCATATTAGAAGCAACAAAAGATACAAAAATGGAAGCTTGAAGCTAGATGCAAGAAGCAACGTTATATCGAAAGCAAAATTGGAAGAAAAACTAGAAGTAAAATTGGAAGCAAAATTGGAAGCAAACCTAAAAGCAAAACCTGAAGCAAAACTTGAAGCAAAATCAGAAGAAAAATTGGAAGCAAACCTGGAAGCAAAACCAGAAGCAAAACTGGAAGCAAACATGGAAACAACACAAGAAGCAAAACCAGAAGAAAAATTAGAAGCCAAACTGGAAGCAACAAAATTCGACGCTAAACTTGGCACTGAATCCGATGCTAAATCCAGTGCTAAATCTGGTGCTAAATCTGGTGCTAAATCTGGCGCCGAAGTGAGCATACCAGTTTGCGCTAAGTTTTGCCCCAACAGAAGTGCCCAATTCATGAAATAAAATGCACTAAAATTTGGTGCTATTTTAGGTGCTAATTACCTGTTTTGTTTTCGTGTTTATTTGATTTGAATTGTTTGATAAATACCTTGGGTTATTTTAAGAATTAAAATAAATTGTTAAATAATTTCGGCATCTATCATAATTACGAATTTTAAATGAAATATTTTTAATTGATTATTGATTTAATAAATTAAATTTTGAACTAACTTTAATCGGTTGGGATAGTTGCAAATTCCCGTGCAATGGAGATTGGTTTGTCTTCTTGTAAATATTTTTGGGGTTTTAGAGAATGGGGAGGCAGTTCTTTAGGAGGGAGAAACTTTTCTACAAAAAATTCCTTAGATTGTTGATTTGATTGAGAATTGATGGATTTTGGGAATTCTGGATTGTAGAATTAGAAGTTGAAATTACAATGAAAGATTAATCTCAACATCAAATCTCCGTCTCTGCCAAGCATTAGATCCAGGTTGGATTCCAATCTTCAGTTTGCTTGTTTTTCTAAAGGTGCAATCAATAGATGGATTTATCTCTCTTTGTTTTGAAAATAGGTGTTTTGTTTGTTCTATTCTGCTTGGAAATGAGACACTTATCTATTTATTTTTGTATTAAAAACAGTCAATAAATTTAATTCCACCCTCATGCATTATAGATTATAGATGTTCAACCCATTCTTGCATATGAGGAAACCTCCCTTAATGCTATTCTGTGTGCATGTTTACATATATCCTACAAACATTACATTCTATGATATGACATCGATTCGCACCTACTTGAAAGTTTCAACAAACCCATTTTGTGAATTGACATCTCTTTGAGGCGTTTTGCCCAAGAGTTGTGTGAATCCTCTTGTTTACAATGCATCGAATTTATGCAACTCCTGCCATCATTCTAATTCATGAGATGAGATATCCTTGAGGTCCTTGATCAAACAGTTCAAATGCCTTCTCTTTGCTTTTGATATTTCTATACGTGTCTACCAAGATAACTGTAGCTACAACATGAGACATATACACGCATACATAAATATATGTATACAACTTTGCACCTACCAATTGCAATTGCGTGAAAGTTTCAGCAAATCCAATTTGTGCAAATCCTGCAATCTTTGTATTCCATGAGTTAATGCCTCCTTGAGGCCTTCTGTCAAGCAGTTCATTGCCTTGTTTCGACGTTCTTATAAACTCAAACAAGATTAGCTTGTATAAAGAATTTGTTGGGAGTCGTTCCAACAAATTAGTGGTATGCTTATTATAAACATCAACATGCCTTAATAGGCCTTGGTCTATTATAAGCTTTCTAAAATAATGGATGTGAGAGTTTTGCCATGATAAGAACTGATGTGTTAATATTTGAATCCATTAACACATGCAGATTATGCTCATGTCTGCCGTAGGTACACCACTTGTGTTTAGCTTCAAGTTAAGCCAAATGTTTTCACTTCAAGTTAACCAAATAATAATATCATTGCTTTTAAGATTTCTATGTTGTCAGATTATTTCTTGGGAAGAAATGGTGTTTTCATTTTCTTTTAGTCATGTTTTGAGAGGAAACACAATACTTTCTTCCGGTGTTTCAGAGTATTTTTTCATGTTGGCATCATTCTTTAAAGAATCATAGATAGAAAATACTATTCTTTAAAGAATCATAGAAATAAAATACTAGTGTTAAATGCAAGAAAGACAATATAAAATATAAATATCTTTTACTTGTGTTGCTTTGGGTTAGGGTGGCATGTAGGTTTTCTTGAACGCGATAATCCTATGTGTACCTTCTTTGTATGTGGCCCAATTCGAGTACATCAGTTAAGTTCATTGCCATATCACACCAATAATTGGTTGGCATCTTCTTGTGCTTATTATAAACATTGCAATACATACAAATAGATGAGTTTGAAGTGCTTCATCTACAAGAATACTAAATGAATTGAGTATCTAATTAATTAACTATATTGTTTTTGTTAAATGAATTAAGTATCTAATTAAGGAATTGACATATTGTGTATGTAAATAACTGAGAGTTAGGGTCGTTAAGGAGTTAAATGAATCTTTATTTACATAGTAAATGATGAAGTTAATATTAAATGAGGGTAAAATGTTAGGTTATTCAATTTAAATATTTTAGATTAAATGTTAAATGATTCTGAGTAAATATTAAATAATTTGAATTACACTTTATTAACTAATTAGTAAATAGATGTTACTTATCTTTATTATATTTTAATAGTTGATTAATTGAATTCTCATGTGAGTCAATTATTTAGGATCTTTTAATTTTAATATGATATTAAGATTGCAATTTAAAATTAGGGTTTCGTAGTATCTAGTTCAATAAAAATGATGGTTTTATTAAAGAAATAACTATTCTTAAATATAACTATTTCTAGTGATTAACGTTTTATTTAAGGAACGTCTTCATGGTTATTGTAAATGTGAAATAAGTAAATGAGTAAAACAAACTAAAAGTGATTCTTAATGAAACATTATATCAAGATTTAACAACAATTAACTAATTTAAAGCACAAAAAATTTGAAAGCGTCTCATTGTTTCCTATCTCCAAAAATTTATTAAATCACAGAGGGCTCTCAGATTTGGTAAACACTGTGACTGTTAAAATTTCAATCTACAAAATGGAATGATGCTAAATGCAATGATCTTCTTCTATATGGAAAATTTTAAATGATATTGAATCTACTGTAAACTATGCTGACATGAAAACTAATGAATGGAAGCTATAGTAATCTACGATGCAGCCATGATAGTGATTCTACAGATGCTATGATTGCTATTGCTAAATGATTTTATGCTGAATTGCTTGAATGCTAAGATGCTTGATTGTTTTTCTTGCAAAGTAAGTTTTCACAAAGATGAGAGATACATTTCTTGTGGAGAAAGGTTGTATAGATTCCCGACAACATTTTTGTGAAAAGGAAACACAACAAAGGCTTGGATTTGATCTTGAGGATTGAATGGTGAAGGATGAAGAAGCTTGAGCTGATCATGGGGATTGTTCCTCCCCATAAAAATATTATGCCATATGATAGGAAGAATCAGAGGAAAAAGATTGAGATATTGATTCCAATTTGTCTCCAAAACTTTCCTATGAAATTCCAGTTGAATAAATGTATACATAAATTAGACATATAATATCTAATTTGATAGGTGAGTGAATAAAAGAAATTTGCCTTTATGCCTTTATTTAAATATTTTGGTTTATTCAAATTAGTAAAAAGGGATAAATAATTTAATAAAACAAACTATAGAATTTGTTTATTAAATAAATATAGAAGGGATATGATAATTAAACAACAAAGTATTTAACCTTGTTTAATTAATTAAGATTGAATGATGTGATAATTAAATAACACAAACTATTGAAATTGTATATTTAATTGAAATTGAAGAATAAAAGAATTAGAATGTGAATTATTTAAATAAATATTTTTATTTATTTAATAGTAGATAAATTTAATTATGATAATTAAATAAAATAAAGTGAAATTTGTTTATTTAATTAAGATGAAAATAATAGAATAAAGATTGAAGAATTTAAGATGAACTATATAAATAAATATTTCTATTTATTTAATAGTAGATGAAATAAAGGTTAATTAATCAAATAGTTCATATTTAATTAATTATATTTGCCATACCATTTTTAGGTGTATACAATTTGCCCCTCTTTGAAATGACGTGTTTACACATTGTTTCAAAAAAAAAATTGTGTTGTTGCTAATATCGATGATTTTCCTTTTCAGTATGCCTTAGACTTACCCCAAACATTGATTTTCAATTAATGATTAATATATTCCCCCCCGGGAGATAAATTAATGAATTTATGATTTTTGGAAATTTTCAATTTTTGGATAATTTTTCGATGATTTGATGAAGATTTAATGGTGGAATAATTTATCTCCCGATGTAGAAAATTGCCCTTGAAAGAATTTAAATTAATCTTTCTTAAAAATTTAATTAATCTTTAATAATCCCACTTTGAATAACCTATAAAAGGTCAAAAAGGTCATTTTCAAACTCATTTGTGCATTTGAAATTTCAAATTTTGTAAGAGAGCAATTTGGAGCAAGATGTTGATTCCCTACCATACTCACTGATTCGAGCATTTTCAACATCACCACCGCTCGACTATCTATGGACCTCCAGTACGTACTCGTTAACCTTCTTATTTTTTGTGCATTTTTCATTTTTCGCACTTTTTTTGGATTTTAAAATTTACTTTTCTTTTAGCGCTTTAGCATGCCGATGTAGCGCTTCGGTCTTCTATTTTAGCACCTAGGTTGAATGTTTTAGCACATTGGTAGAATTAATTAGCGTTTTTAATGTTTTAGCACCTAGGATAGTAACTTTAGCGCTCCTACTTTTTGTTTTAACGCTTTGATTAGTTTAGTGCTTAAACTTGATAGATTAGCGCCTAGACTTGATATAATAGCGCTTCTGATGAAATGGCACTTTTGCCTGATGAAAAAGCACTTTTTACTGATCAAATAGCGCTTTTGATGAGATGACACTTTTACCTGATGAAATAGTGCTTTTGACTGATGAAATAGTGCTTTTGAGTCAAATTGATAAAGTTTGTCAAAATTTTCCTTGATTTTGTCAATTTTTTATTGTGTCAGTCATCTGTTTGATATGATTGATGATCTTGATCAAGTAGATGATGTTCAACCTCATGATAGGCGAGGTTTGATGTTTGATTGATGATAATTATCCTCATGATAAGCGAGGAATTATTATAGTTTGATTGATAAAACTGATTATAGGTGAGGTTGATTAGGTTCACTCACGATATTTGATCAATAATCTCACCAAGAGCTGATTAGGTTGACATGATATTTGATGTGTTGATGATTTGACAAAAGAGTATTGATTTTAAATATTTCATGATGATAGGAGGCTCTGACGAACCTCCAAATCAAAGAGCAGTTTCCTCAGACATTTGATTTGATACGACAGCTGGCCCAGCCTGAGACAACTATCATTACATGTTGTGGATTGTCCTCCTTACTTGATATTCCCCAGATTAGGATTAATTGGGGCCTCCTAACAAATTTAGTGGAGAGGTGGCACAACGAGCATAACACCTTCCACCTAGCTACCGATGAGATCATAGTCACCCTAGAGGATATCTAGAGGATTCTACAAATACCAGTTGTCAGGGATATTGTTATTTATGATTCATTTGAGCAGGGTGGTACTAATGCTCTTTAGAGGGTGTTTTAGGATGATCATATTGGCGGATTGTGGATTCTGTGGCATGAGATGGTTGATGCTTATGCCACCTTGTTGTTAGTTCTTTCTAGATTTATTGGAGGATTCCTTTGTCCTGATCGTAGGTCAAAGGGATTCTCTATTGGTTGGGGTTGTGTGCTTGAGAGCATGATTATTCACGAGATGAGATATTCTTGGGGCATGTGCATGCTTGCCCACCTTTATCAGATTTGCATTCAGTGGTGTACCTTGGAGGTCAGATTTTATCGGTCGAAGTCACTTTACTTCAGGTGTGGGCGTGGGAACATATAGTTGTTACACGTCCAGTGATGGTTAGGCAACGTCCAGCCAAGTGGCCTTATGTGCACATATATGCAGGTCGACTTACTCAGCCTAGACTGGGTAAGTTAGATCATTGGTGGAGAGTATTGGATGATGTCGAGGTAGTTATTTGGCGTCCATATTTAGATTGTGAGCACTAGGATGATGACGATATGTAGATGCCATATGTTGCTCAGTCATTGCTTCTTAATGGATAGAATCATTGGGTGTTGAAGAGATTTCTTCTCAAGAGGGCTCTTAGATAGTATGGTATTGTACAAGGGGATGCCCCAGGGTGTTTCTCATTATGAGCGACGACATATAGATACTACAGATTGGGGACCCTGCCTCTCTTATGATATTACAGTACAAGAGTTTCAGGCTCTACAACCTATAATATGGGATATTCGTACAGATATTATCGAGGCTCCTATAACAACAAATTATGTAGAGTATCTCTTTTACATCTTTTTCCTCAGATTACAGTTCTAGATGAGTTAGTGCCATTAGTCACTGAGGAGGATATTCATTTCACACACCGACACCAAAGAAGGAGAGAGGAGATTGGTGGTGAGGAGGATGTGGCAGAGGAGGTGGTGGTGAAGGAGGTTGAGAGCAACAATGATGAGGAGGGTAGTGGTGATGGGGAGGATAGTAGTAGCAGTGATGAGAGGGGAGTGATGATGAGGAGGGGGGTGATGGTGGTGATGGGGATGTGGATGTGCGAGAGTTTATGGTGCCTCACAAGAGGTGATCACTAGTAGCATCCTCAAAGAAGTGGGTACATATAGGGGTACCTTCTCAACATCAACAGATGCAAATTGTGAGCTTATAGGTGCAAGTACATAACCTATAGGGAAAATTGGTATAGGAATAGGTTTTTCTGGCCCAGACTCAAACACAGGCTCAGGCTCATGGTCAGGTTCTTTCACAAGTACAAGGACAATTGGCAGCTGCACATACATAAATTTCCACCTTGACAGCGAAGCAAGATACAAACAGATAGGTTGCATAGCAGGCTTAGACTACTGTCAACAGACTGCAGAGATTAGTCGTTGGCACCACTGTAGGTGATTATATGCGTGAGATTCTTTGTGTGGGTCGAGAGACAAAGTGCTATAGAGGTCGATACCATGATGTTGTTCCTTCCATGCAGAGAGTCAGCTATGCGTCGTCTAGATCTGGCAGGACTCATTCCCAAATTGTTAGCGAGGGTGTGACTCAGCCACCATGGAGAGATCCGAGAGAACCTGGTCCATCTGGTGGGGGAGGTACTGGCCCAAAGATTCTTGCACTATTTGGAGGTAGCAGATCATAGCAACATGATGTGATTTTTTGATGTATTTGAGACATGATGTAGACCCCGGTTTCATGATTTACAACCATTTTTTATGTTGTATTTATTTATATTTCAAACACCCTTGTATACTTGACATTCATGATTTTGAGTTCTATACGATATGCGGTGGATGGTTTGATCTATATGTGTTCTATTGGTTTAATGATGGATGCATTTAATTTCTCTATTCTATATGATATGTTATGGATGCATTAATGATGATGTGATGTGCTATGATTTATGATGCTCAATAATAGTGATTATGAATAATGATGATGTATGGATGTATGATGTATACAATTATTTACATGGATTGATATATGCATGATGTGTCATTTTATATGATAATGTACCTATACACATGGATATGGACATAATGATTTAAATGATTTATGATATACGATGTAAATGGGATGTGTGTGTTTTATTTTTGTGTAAATGCAAATATATGATACAATAAATGGATGAAAATTATGCATGATATTTGATAGGTTAAAAGGATTTATGATATATGGTATGAAACTATAGAGATTTATTATTTTTGAAATTTTCTTATGCAATTTTATGACATGTAATATGAGAAATATGATATGATCAATGAAAATTATTTGATTTAGATGTATGAATGATGAAAGGATGATAAATGAATGAATGAAAATGCTCCTAATATTAAGATTTGTTTTTGATAGTTTTTTCTCATGCACTTTAATGATATGATGATTTTGACATGTATGATTTGATTAATACCGATCATTTGATGACATGTGTGAATGATGAGATTCCATAATAAAGTTTTCTAATGTATGCAATGAAAATGATTATGCAACTATATGATAGCGATGATGTTTTTGTAAATGTCAAGTATACTCAATCTGTTAATAAAGAAAGTTAACATTGTTTGTGAATTTGATTACCCATCTTTGGAACAAAATACTCTGCATATGCAAAACTAACATAAATTCCATTTAAGTCTAATATGCAAATCTATATGCAAAATTGTCAGTTCAACAGTCCTTTTATCATGCTTTTTATCATCATTGAGCTTTTTGAAATGTTGAAAGTGAGTACAAGCATCGATGGTATGGGTTAGACCATGATGACCTGAGTACTACCTTCATGATTTTTGATATTACAAGTGAACACAAGCATCTAGGTATAATTAAACCGAGATGACCTGAGAATTTCATGCGTAAACAGACAAGAATTGAATCATTTACTATGTAAATTTAGAGTGTCATCAGTGATACTTTGTAGAGCACATCTTGCAACAATTCACATAATAAATGATTAATTCACAGACAACCGTCAAATAAAATATCATTCTCTTTCCTCGCTTCTCTAGTTCAATACATCATCGAGCTGCTCCAAAGAAATGATAACAAAGATCAAAGTACAACAATTTAAATTTTTATTAAACTATTTCAACCATTAGTCATATTAGATCATCCATCTTGATTTTATGATTTTTTGTGATTTTATGAGATTTTGGATCAAACCTAACCTAAAGACATATCCTAGGGGCCTCAGGGGTTGATCATAGATTAGCCTTGCCTACGTTATACACGTAGAGACCACGTAGTTTGACTTGGTGCAAAATCATGTTTTTTGACTTGTTTTTGGATTTTCTATTGGGATAAGGATGTGCAATGTGTTTACGATGGTGATTGATGTTCCTTGTTGGGTTGTGTTTTGATCATTTTCTTTGTTGCATTTGTCTCCCTATCGTTTGTCCATTTTGTTTGATGTTTTATTTCCCCCAGTGAGGTCCAAATGTTGTCCCCAAGCTAGGTTGAGACGTGACCACTTGCAATGATATGATAATGGATATAAAGTGATGGTGAAAGTAATGACCATGACATGCACCTAATATATGGAAAAGTTGGTTAAATCACAAATAGCGCCTGTTTCCAGGTTTTCACCACATTTTTTTATCACACTTTTTTTTTGTATTTTTAATCTTTTTGTCATTTTTTTTTGTATTTGTATTTTCTCTGTCGTCGAGACACCTATTTTCTAGGTTTTCATCAAGGCAACCATTTTTCCAGGACTTGAACTGTGCACTAGGTGATTCAGGTGTATAACTTTTGGAGATGGATACTATTGATAGGTTCATCAAGTAGATCCCCTTCAGGTGTTGACAATTGATAGGCTCTAGATCCATAGACTAATTGACAACTAAAGGACCTAGCCAATTAGGTTCAAACTTCCCTTTCTTTTCTCTATCTTGTTGATTTCTAGGGTTTTCCTTTAGGATCAAGTCACCAACCTGAAAAAATCTAGGTTTTACCTTGTGATTGTAGCTCTGGGACATCCTCTGTTGATATGCCGTCAGATGGTTGACAACTTGTTGATGACATTCATCCAAAAATTCCAATTCTTGTAGTGTAGAGATTATATAATCCTCATTTTTAATGATACCCTTTAGTGAGACACAAAGTGATGGTATTTCTACCTCAATAGGTAGTATGGCCTCTGATCCATATACCAAGGTGTATGGTGTAGCTTCTATTGGTGTTTTGAAGCTAGTTCTATAGGCCCATAATGTAGGATAAGGCTGAACATGCCAATCATGTCCAACATCATTAAACATTTTCTTTAGTATTTTCAAAATTGTCTTTTTGGATGCCTTTGCTTGGCCATTTTCCCGAGGATAGTATGGTGTTGAGAAACGATGTTGGATATGAAATTTTTCACACAATTATTGTACGCCCTGGTTCTTAAATGGTCTTCCATTTTCTATAATAATGGACTGAGGTATGCCATACCGATAGATTATGTAGTTTAGTATAAAAGACAAAATCTTCTTTCCAATGATTGTTGTTAGAGGAACCTCTTCTATCCATTTTGTAAAGTACTCCATTGTTGTGATTATGAATTTATGTCCATTGGATGAAGATGGATTAATTTTCCCTACCAAGTCTAGTCCCCATTGAAAAAAGGTCCATGTTGATGTGAATGGGTGCAATTCTTGTGTTGGTGCATGAATTAGGTTACCATGGATATGACAGTTTTGGCACTTCTTAACAAACTGATAAGACTCCTTCTCCATGTTTGGCCAGTAATACCCCAAATGAAGGAGTTTATTTGCTAGAGTTAGCCCACTTGAATGAGTTCCACAAATACCTTCATGAACCTCACGTAAGGTTGTTTCAGATTCGTTATGTTCTAAACATCGAAGAAGAGTACTATCTAGACCTCGAGGGTAAAGTATGTCAATGATTAAGGTATGTCGGGCGGATTGACGGATGAAGTCGTGTTTTTGGTTTTTGGAAAGATTGGGAGGAAGGTTGTTTTCTTCTAGGTAAGAATAGGTCTTTCCCTAGAGTGGGATTCAATGACATCTAAATGACATATGTTTTGTGATTCAAGATTATCATAAGCAAGATTAGTCACTTGTTCTACCATAAATTCATAATGACCACATTTTTCTGGCAATTGTAAAAGAGAAGCAATTGTCACCATAGCATCTTCAACTTTGTTTTCTTCCCTTGGAATCTATTCAAACTTGATATCCACAAATTACTTTTTGAGATCATCAATCAGATTTTTATATGGCATCAACTTCTCGTCTTTCCTCTAATATTCATCATTTACCTGATAAATGACTAGTTGTGAATCTCCATATACTTGTAATTCTGTGATCTTCCATTCAATTTCTACCTTAATTCCAATGATTAATGCCTCATACTCAACTACATTATTTCTACATGGAAACATGAGTCTATAGGACCTTGGGATGGTGTATCCTTGAGGTGTAACAAACAAGATTCCCACACCAGACCCCCTTTGGGTGTATGACCCATCAAAATAAAACCTCCATTGTTGTGTTTTCACAGAAAGAATGTATGCATCAGGAAACTCAATTGTCATTGGACAATCATTGGTTAGTGGAGATTTGACTAATTGTTCATCAATCACTTGACCTTTGATGGCTCTCCTTTCCACATACTGGATGTCAAATTCACTTAAAATCATTACCCCCTTGGCCAGTTTGCCATTTAAAGAAGCCTTACTGAGTAGATATTTTAACGGATCAATATTTTCTATGAGTAACTGTGTGAGTCAACATGTAATGCCATAACTGCTAGGTAGAAAATACCACTGCCAAACAAGATTTTTCAATGAAGGTGTAATTTATCTCATAATCATTCAGAGTTCTATTGATGTAGTAAATAGCTTGTTCTCTTCCCTCATAATCTTCCTATGCCAAAAATGCTCTTAAAGAAATGTTTGTTGTTGCAATGTATAGTAGTAAAGGTCTACCTTCCGTAGGTGGCATGAGTATGGGTGGTGACATCAGATATTGTTTTACCTGATTAAAAGTTGTTTTGCACCCTTGATCCCATTTGAACAAGACATTTTTATCTAACAAGTGATTAAATGGATGACTCTTGTTTGCTAACTGAGAGATGAATCTCCTGATTGATTGTAGGCTGCCTTGTAGTGACCTTAGTTGACTGATATTCTTTGGCAGAGTCATTTCCATTATAGCCTTGACCTTGGAAGGATCCACTTCAATACCCTTCTCTGACACTATGTATCCTAAGAGTTTTGTTGATGTCACACCAAAGACACATTTTTTAAGATTTAATCTAACATTTAACTTCTCAAACCTTGTGAAGATTTTTCCCAAGATATCTAGATGTCCTTCTCTAGAATATGACTTTTCTAAAATATCATCCACGTAATCATCCATAAAGGTATGCATCATATCATGGAAAATGATGGTCATGGCTCTTTGATATTTTTACCTTGTATTCTTTAACCCAAAGGGCATGACATTCCAACAAAAGGTTCCCCATGGACAAGTGAATGTTATTTTCTCCTGATCATCTATGGCTATCTTGATTTGGTTGTAACCTAGGAAACCATCCATTATTGATAACATGGCATGTCCTATTGTTAAGTCCATAATGTTGTCAATGTTAGGTAAGGGGAAATCATCCTTGGGACATGCCTTGTTAAGATCCCTAAAATCGGTACATATTCTGATACTATTGTCTAACTTAGATACAGGTACAATATTCAATAGATCTGATGAATCCTGCATCTAACAACTTTTTTAGCTCAACTTTTACCATCAAGGCGATATGTGGGTGCGTTTTCCTTAGTTTTTGTTTCACAAGTTTTATCCCAGATGGTAGAGATAAATGGTGCATTAGGCATTCTGAATCTAATCCCGACATATCTGAGTATGACCAAGCAAATTTAATACTTCTTTCCTCAAAGAACTTGACAACTTTTGGCTTTTCTTGTTCCGTAATAGGCTCCAATAGTACTGATGATCTTTCATGATAATGCTCTAGAAGGGTGTCAAATCTCGCATCTTCCGGTGCCTCAAAGAGGTTTACAACATCAGATGCGCTCTTTATTTTTACTTTTTCAAGATCTAATGCTGCCATTGAATGGTTTTCACCATTAGATCCATTATTCTTGCTTTCAATTTTTCAACTAGAAGATTTGACACCCTCCTTTCTAAACATGTCATTATGAGATTTATGTTTAAAACTTGTGTTAGGTTCGTCACAAAAAAGGAAATTTATGATAGCATCATCACTCACAAAGATGGGTACATTGATAGGTTCACTTGGTTCCTAGTTGATAAGTTCAAGATGATTTAAGGGTAGTGTGATCCCTTAAAATGCTATGTTCCTAATGCAAGAGATGCTAAAAAACTAATGATGCAATAAAAAGAACTAACACAAAATATGACACCTCAATGATTAGCCTAAGGAAAGATAAGCATAAAAACAAGATGAAAATTGATTGAAATTGATTATACCTTCATGTTGCTTCTTCTTTGGTTGGCCCTTGATCTTTCGATGTCTTGTGTGCTCCTTGGATGGCTAAGGAGTGAAGTGGATGCAAGATGCAAGATGAATTGATGAAAAATGCTATGGAGAGGCTAAAATGCTGCAAATGGTAGTTTGGCAAAATTTTGGTAGCAAAAGATGATGGAATGGAAAATGAAATGAAATCCTAATGCAATTTGCCATCTTTGGAGCATTGAATTTTGCTACAGCATAAGACACTGGGCATCATGGTATGTAAACCAAGATATATTAGTGTCTAATGCATAAAACAAACACAACAAACAAGAAGGCTATTCCAACACACCAAATTCACGAAGACATTGGTTGGGCTAGGTATTGGGATGACCACAAGCACAAAAGAATGTCCCAGCATAATGCAAGACCATAGGGGTCTTGGTTGGTACTACATGGGACAACCAAGAAGACATAAACATAAAAAAGATCAATATACGCCCCTATGTTTACTAGTTAAAGCACACCATGATATGATGGATCAAGGCGACCATGACAAGTGATGATAGGGAGCTCAAATGATAAAAAATAGTCAAAAGAATCAAAAGATCAAAATCAATTTCAAATTTCCTTTGCCATATGATCAAGAGGATGGATGGGGTTGATGCGATATGTTAGGAAGGATACATCCTATTGAGACCAAAGATGGAGGATAGATTGGTTGATCAACATGACACAAGATATCTGAAACTGATTGAACCTCATAAGATTAATGGCCTTTGTTCGTAAGCACTAGCTAGGATAGGGACATACTTGACGACACGACAAGATGACAAGATGACAGGATGAAAAGACACAAGGCAATAAAAACCCTAAAGACCTAGGGGCTCAAGGGTTGATCAAAGATCAACCTTGCCTACATGAAAGCATAAAGCCCTCGTAGTTTGATAAAGACCATGGGTAAAAGCGGAAAGAGGATAAGGGTGACCAATGATGGATGGCGAATTACATGAAAGATACCCTAGGGGTAGACCAAATGATTTAGCCTTGCCTACATGAGAGTGCAGGGGTGACATAGTTCAATACAAGGCCAAAGACAGACGATGGAGGATGATAAGACAGACAAAAGACAGAGCCATGGGGGCGGATCAAATGATCGACCTTACCTACGTGAAAATGCAGGGACAACGTAGTTCAACACAAGGCCAAAGATAGATGATGGAGATGACCAGACAGACAAAAGACAGAGCCCCGGGGGTGGATCAAATGATCAACCTTACCTACGTGAAAGCGCAGGGGAAACTTAGTTCGACTCAAGACCAAAGAAAAACAATCAGATGACCATCATGAGAAGACATATGAAGGATGGTGATATGATGAGCCAAGATAGGCCATGTGGATGGGATGGTGGATATGTGTAGGATGTGGGTTATGTGAAGCTCAAGAATGGGATAGGTATTCAGATCATTAGAATAGGAATTGGGAAGGTGAGACGATGGATAGAAGAGCGATGAAGATATGAGAAAGATGTGGGAAATAGATAAGAGGGATGAATTAGGATTTGAATGGAATTGGAGTGCATGGGGTATCCTATAGCGAGATACCAATGACATGGGATGATGAGATAGGAGGAAAATAGAGGGAAATGGATGGATGGATAAGAAGATGCGAGGATAGGTGGATAGATGATGGATATATGAGTGATGAATATTGAGAGGATATTAGAAATATGTAAGGGGAGGATAAGAGAATAGAGGAATGGGGAGATGGAAAGGATTACATGGAGGGATATATGGACAATGTCGCCAAGGACTCTATCGCAAATAAGGAGATGCCCCCACTCTAGATGTGTCATGCATGATGAGGAAAGAGGGATAGCAAGATGGTTGACATGATGGATGGATGATGATGGTAGATGGATGTAGATAATAAGTATGGATCCAAAAATTAGATGGGGAGGATAAAGAAAATGATAGTGGATGAGGGGAAATATGCCAAGAGATGTCCAAAGCATGTATATATGTTCCCCTGTCTTTATCAAGATCACAAGGAAGATGGAGGGATTGGGATATGAATGGGAGATGATGGGTAAGATGTGGAAGATAGGCAAATGTAGGAGATGGAGGAAAGGAATGCATAGGTGGAAGTTGCCCCCAATTGTGGAAGGAAATCGGATGGGGGATTTACGCATGATGCCTGTTTTCCAGGTTTTCATCATGGTACTTATCCAAGGTGCTTGTTTGGCAGGTTTTCATCATGGTACTTATCTAAGGCGCTTGTTTTCCAAGTTTTCACCATTGGAAGAATGATTTTCTCTTTAATTTTTTTATCTTTTTTTATTTTTTATCTTTTTGGATTTTTTGACATTTTTGACTTTTTGGACTAGGATACAAGTGAAGATGGATGAGGATATGGATTTACAAGACATATGATAAAGTGGATGGATGAAGGAATCAAGCAGCGAGTTCTAGATGAGGTAAAGGAGAGCCCATGTGTAAAGTGGCCATTGGATGTTGGTACAACCTTATTAGAATGGATGGATTATGCAAAAGGATAGATTAAAGGGATTTGATGGGGGAGACAAGGGGGATAGTGTATGGGGTGTTGAAAAGTGTATGGATGGAATGATGGAGTGAATTTGTGATAGGGGAAGGTGTTCAGGACCAACATTGGCACATGTGGTGGATGTGAAAAGATAGGTGGATGAATGGATGGAGAGGGTGGCGATAATGGAGGAGTTGGGATGGTGATTTTTGGGATGTAGGGACCCAAAATAGATTTAGGATATAGAGGAGGTGAATGATTTTGTAGGGGAATAGAAACTTTGGATGTCGTTATGGACTTTTCAATTGAAGGTATGGCACATTTTTTCTTTGGGATCCACATGGTTTTTATGTTTTCTTTGGTTGACCTTTGTGGCCTTTTGGATTGATTTGGATTTTGGACTTGATTTTTCTTTTCTTCAACATGTCTTTTGAAGGGGACATGAGGAGCTTTAGATTCATGTAGACGTTTGGATTTATACCTTTTTTCTTTGGCATCCAAAGTGATTTTTGTAGCAAGGGGATAGGTGTGAGGAGATGGATGATGTGGAGAGATGGAGGTAGGGTTATAGGGATTATGTGTAGATGGAGAATGTGTACGTATGTGTCGTTGTTGATCCTAGTTAGGAATTATGAAGGTAGTATTTTTATGCTATGTACGAGGGAGAGGGGGTGGATGAATGAAAGGATGAATACGCTAATATGGAGGGGGTGATTTGGGGATATAAGGACCCAAAATGGACTGTGTATATGGAAGATGTGTGGGGTTTGATGGAGGGCTATAAGAACCCATAGTAGATGGAAGATGAGCAATGATGGATGGAGGGACATAAGGACCCAAAATGGATTGAGAGGATGAGGGAGGAAGATGGATGGTTGTTTTTAGGTAATATGATGGAGGAGGGGGATGGTGGCAAATGACTTGGTAGAACAATGGAAAGTACCTCTTGTGTCTTTAGAAGAGGATCATTTAAGATGTACAGAGGTTGTACCAACATATTTAGAGTGCGGGTTTTGGGAGATATATCCAAGACCATGTGTGCCTGGATGTTCTTTGACTTGGATGGGCTCTAAAGTACCTTGATCATGAAGGCCTAAACCTTTTCCTTGATAGTTCATGTTATGTAGCATGTTATTTATGGTAGGATGCTTATTCTCTTGGAAGCATGATGCAAGCACATTAGTAGGTGGAAGAGGTAGGGTGGTGCATACATAGTGTTTTTCTTTTGTAAGAAGGCCACCACAAATAAGTGTAATGTGACCAAGGTGGTACAAAAGTGGTGTTGGGACGGTAGGACTAGAGGGTGATGAAGGATCATGTGATGGAGATGAGGAGATAGCCGCATCAGGAGGAATGAGTGATAAGGGATCAAGAGAGGAATTAGGGAGTATGATGGGATCTAGATTTATGGCAGTGGATGATAAGGGCTCATGAGATGGAGTGATTGGATCTTGAATGCAAAGGGGATCATGGGATGGAGTGGATGAGCTAGTGTGATCTTGAGATGGAGTGGATGGGAGGATAGGATCATGACTTGGTTGAGGATAGGAATCATGAGATGGGATGGATGGGGGATTATGATCTTGGGATGTAGTGGATGGGATGGTAGGATCTTGATTTGGAGGAGGAGATATGCTCATACGCTTTGGATCAATCTCTTGGCATGAATCATCTTGTGGGGGATGTATTATGATGGAAGAGTGTTGGAGGGAATCCTCAATTAGGGGAGATAGGAGGATGGAGGATTCATGAAGGTCATTGGATTGAAGTTTGTGAATATTAGGACTAGGAGGAGGGGATTGGATGTCTTCAATGGATTGGGTGGATCTAGTAGTAGAAGATGGGGATTCAATGGATTTGATGGGTTTGACCAGCTCAACCATTTGGACGGTGTCAGGAATTGTGATGGGAGGGATAGGGGTAGGATGGAGGAGGGCCTCATCACTAGTGATAGTACATGATAGAGTGGGAGGGCATGGTGTCTCTTTTGTCATGAGTCCTTGGGCGACATTTGGAAGGGATGTAGGATTAGGTGGAGTGATGGGAATGGATGGAGGATTAGGATTATGAGTTGGTGGATTAGGATTAGACGTGGGGATGGGATTGGATGGAGGACTAGGAGGATATGGAGGATTAGGGTTAGGGATTGGAGGTTTAGATGAGTGGATGGGTGGATGAGGATGAGATGTAGAACTAGGAGGAGATGGAGGATTATGATTAGATGAGTGGATGGGACTAGATGGAGGAATAGGAGTGGTTGGAGGACTAGGTGGGTTATGTTTAGATGGAGGATTAAGATATAATGCAGTGAAAGGGGGAGTGATGTAGGAAGATGTGGATGTGGGATTAGATTGGGAAGGTGAGTGATAGTAGGAAGATGTGGATGAAGGATTAGAATGGGGATATGTGGAATTAATGTAAGGGTATTGGGATGGGGGATTGTGATAGGAAGGTGTGGATGTTGGATTAGAACAAGAAGATTGAGGTGGTGAACCACCATAGGAAGAAATGTACGGTGAGTTGGCATAGAAGGATAGGGATGATGGATTAGGATAAGCAGATTGATATGGTGGATTAGGGTAGGAGGAATATTGGGAGGGGGGATTGTGATAGGAAGGTGTGGGTGTTGGATTAGGAGGGGAAGATTGGGATGTGGGATTAAGGTAGAGGTATTGGGATTGTTGATGATGATAAGGAGAGGAGGATATGGGTGTTGGGTAGGATAGAGGTTGAAAGAGAGGACATGATGAATATGTCGATGGTGAGGATGTTGGATATCCCTTGTCAAGGGTAGAATAAGGACCGTTATTAGAAGCGGATGAAGGCATGGTGGGATATTTTGAAGAAGTAGTGGTATTTTGGGAGGCAATTGGAGAGAGCTTGCTAGCAATGATAGCATCAAGGGGATTTATATAACAATCTTCATGATCAACAAGATTTTCGTAATCGTCATCAACGTAGTTAGGATTCCCATTGACTACTATTATTGATCATGTGAGAGGGGGATAAAGATTCATGATGGATACAGATTAGCAGGAAATAATAGATGATGGATAGAGAACTAGGATGGATTGGAAGCTTATATGGGGAATGCATGAAAGCTCAGATTGGGACTGGATAAAAGCTCATATTAGGATGATGCGATTAATGCTTAGATTAGAACTAGATTGGGATTGGATCAGATGATATGATAGAATTGATTTGAAACCAAGATCATGGGTTTTTACTAGAGGATGTAAGGTGTTGACAATCAGATTTTTGCCAGATTTGGCAGTTTTCAAAAAATTTCAAATTTTGACATTTTAGGAAACTTCATAGGAATACGTTTGAGAGTCCAAGTTTTTTCCAAAAAATACCCAATAATAAGATAGGATGACTTGCCAACTAACATCCCAAATCTGAGACATGCATTCTGAGTTATTAATGAAAATGATTTTTCAAAAATCAGAAAAAAAATAATAAATTATGATTTTGAGGGTTAAGATAAAACTTTGAGGTTTCAAAAATGTGTTGAAAAGGGGTCCAACCTATTCAAAATTTAATGGGAATCCACATGCCACCTCATAACACAACCACCCGTAAAATTTCAGCCAAAACCCACATCTGAGTCAAAAGTTATGGCCTCTGGAAGTTTTTGCATAAAAGTCAAAACCCTCAAAATGAAGTATAGATGATTGGGATGGATGATTTGATGATAGATAATGACTCTGATGATGTTCTAAGAAGCACCTATGTGTTTTTGGTCAATGAAACAATGACTTTCAAAAAATGTTGATGGATGCTTGGAATAGAGAAATGGCCACTCGAAATGGGTGATCCGACATTCAAAATGGACAGATGTATGCTTGAAATGGCCAAATGGATGTTTGGATTGGTTAAATGAATGTTTAGGATGATCAAACAGTCAAGCAGAGACTCGGGGTGGTTAAACGGAGGTTTGGAATGGTCAAATGTATGAAACTATTCGTTCAGGAGGGCATATCCACACTTCTATAGTGAAAATAGTGGATCAGGAGGGTGTATTTGCACTTCTGCATTAAAAAATGTTGAAATAGGGGGCGTATCCACACTTCTATAGTGAAATATTTTGAAACAGGGGGGCGTATTCGCACTTCTACAGTGAAAAATGCTGAAATAGGGGGGAAAATCCGTGCCTCTGCAGTGGAAAATGTCGGAACTAGGGGGAAAGTTCGCCCCTCTACAGTGGAAAATGTTGGAACAAGGGGAAAAGTTCACCCCTCTATAGTGGAAAATGTCAGAACAAGGGGGCAAGTTCTCCCTTCTGCAGGAAAACAATGACTTACTTTGGATGATGAGATTATGGCAAGGACTTGAAATGACTCAATGAGGCTGACTTATCAAAATTTACTGGTTTTTCATAGAAATACATTTTGAACAAGCACAATCCTATGATTAGTGTTAAGGGGTATGGCCAGCAAAGGTCTTACTCTAGGATGAACAAGGTTTCTAGGGAGTCATCGATATACGCTCGGTACGTGAGGCAAAATCGTGAACACTAGTTTGTCACAAGCATGAGTCGGGAACCCTAGTGAGATACTGAAAGGCTTAGACCAACTCTTCATGTCTATCTAGGTATCACCCTAGCTTCAATGTTTCACCAATTACGATGCAACTAGATTGGGGTACAACTTTGGCTCTCCCCCCTTTGTATACCCCGTCGATACGCATGGTTGGGATCGTCCCTTGGGGTGATGAAATCCCCAAGCAGGTCCCTCTAAGAAGAAGACACTAATCATTTCCAACTACCCCCTAGTCTGCACAAAGTGCAAGGGGAAGGTGAAAACAAACTAATGCCCCCTTAGGGTAACATAAAGAAAAACAGACACAACAAACAACAAGTATTACTTCCCTCTAATTATACTAAGTGAATAGATAAAACAGTAGGGAAAAATTTAAAATTCGAATAAAATAAAGACCCTGCAAGAAAATGTTAATTGTTTTTATCTTTTTGTCCTTTGCGAATTTCAGAAAAAATACTACAAAGTATCAGCAAGAAATCTGACTTCACCCACCAAAAAATAGGGTTAGATGGTTAGAACTCCAAACAACGAAAAATAGAGGCAAAAACGAAGCTAAAATACAACTTTTTTACCTTCCCGAATGTGTTGTTTAGGGAAAATCCACCCCTCTGCAGTGAAAAATGTTGGAAAAGGAGGGCGTATCCGCCCCTCTAGACAAAACTGTCATAAATGTCAGAACAGGGGGGAAAATTCGCCCCTCTACAAAAAACTATTAGAAAACGTCAGAACAGGAGGGCGTATCCACACTTTTGCAAAAAATAGTTAGAAAACGTCAGAATAGGACGACAAATCCGCCCTTCTGTAGAAAATAGTTAGAAAATGTCAGAACATGAGGGAAAATCCACCCCTCTGAAGAAAAATGTTAGAAAATGTCGGAAGAGGAGGGCGTATCCGCACTTCTGCAAAAACTAATTAGAAAATGTTGGAACAGGAGGGCAAATTCGCCCCTCTATAGAAAACTGTTAGAAAACGTCGGAATAGGAGGGCGTATCCGCACTTTTGCAGTGAACTATTAGAAAACATCAGAACAGGAGGGCGTATATGCACTTCTGCAGTGAAAAGTTTCCGAAAACATTGGAAAGGAGGGCTTATCTACACTTCTACAGTGAAAACTGTCAGAAAATATCAGAACAGGAAGGAAAATCCACCCCTTTGTAGCGCTCGAGAGGGCAAGTCAGTCCCTCTATGGGACAAATCCACCCCTCTATGACCTGAATCTGCAAACAACTGAAACAACAACAAAACGTAAAACAAAGAGACTCGTTTGTGGGTCCCACCGGGCATGTTAGAAATGTGATCCCTTAAAATTCTATGTTCCTAATGTGAGAGATGCTAAACAACTAATGATGCGATAAACAGAACTAACACAAAAGAGGATACCTCAATGATTAGCCTAAGGAAAGATAAGCATAAAAACAAGATGAAAATTGATTGAAATTGATTATGCCTTCATTTTGTTTCTTCCTTGGTTGACCCTTGATCTTTGGATGTCTTGTGTGCTCCTCGGATGGCTATGTATTGAAGTGGATGCAAGATGCAAGATGGATTGATGAAAAATGCTATGGAGAGGCTAAAATGCTATAAATGGCAATTTGGCAAAAGTTTGGTAGCAAAAAACTTTTTTTTGTTTAGAGAGAAATGAGGGGGTATTTATAGGATAATTTGAATTGTCTAGAGAATTCAACGATTGAGATTAATCCAACAAAGCCAAGATGAAGGGCTAAGGTGAGTTGAAGACTCACAAGCCCTCACATCTTGACATGTGGAATGTGAGATGGCCTAGGGTTAGATGATGTGGGAGTGAGGTGGAAGAGAGGTACATGAGGTGGAGGAAGGACAAGTACCTTGTAGGTACCTTGGGGATGAGAAGATTCCTTGGAGGAATAAAAGTGAATTGAAAATTCACAATGATTGGAAGAATCTAGTGGATAAGTTAGGGTTTTCAAAAAGGTGGGGATTTGCCACATGTGAATGATGTGACAAGTCCAAGGTTCTAGAAGCCCTTGGCACATGTAAAGTGACAAGTCAAGCCTTTTAGAACTTACATGGGGAAGAGAAGATTCCTTGGAGGAATAAAAGTGAATTAAAAATTCACATGGGGAAGAGAGGAGCCTTGGGTGAATAAAAATGAATTAAATATTCCTTGGGGGATGGGAAGAGTTGACCAAGGTACTGATTAGGCTTAAATAATAAGTAATTAGTGGTTAATAAGGATTAGAAGCCAACTTGCAAAAGTTGGAGTATGTGACACATCCTAATCAAGGATTAGGCATGTGCACATCGCTAATGAAAATATTAAGAGGTTGATTAAGATTAAGTGAAGGATGTGACATGTGAAGAATTTAAATAAATGTCATATTTATTTAATTCATTTGATGAAAGGGGAATTAAAGAGGTAAGGTATTTAATTTTTTAACTAGATACCTTAGGAATTAGAGGAACTTTAGAGGTATTAATTAAATAATAGTGTTATTGTTAAATTAATGCGGATAAGGGGATATTTAGACGAAAAAGGGGTAGATTTGGATAAATAAAGTGTCCAAATTTAGGTGTCTACAAGTAGAAAGTGATCAGATTGAATTTGGTCAATGGTAGTGAGGGTTCCAATAGTAAATTGGTCAATGGAAATGTCATAGTCTAAGATATTACTCTCCTCCAATTTATCTAGTTCATTCAATGTTTGTACATCCTCACTTGAGTCATTGATATTTTTTTATTCAAATACAAGTGGTCTAGTCCCCGAGATTTGTCCCTCCTTGTGTGTGGGTGCATACTCTTTTATGACATCAATTTGTATATTTGTGTATGATACATTAGAGTAAAGATCCCATTCATATTCATTGTAATCTATTTTAGAACTATCTCTCATTTGAAGGATTCTTTCAACAACTTTCTGCTTCATTTCCTCTTTTCATTCCCCTGTATAACCTAGTCCTATTTTATCTTTTGACTGAAGTATAAGAAGTTGAATGGGTTCTACGATGCCTTCCTTTTGTTTTCCAATAGGTCCTTGTCCCTCATACCCCATTCTCCCTAAGATAGATTTTCCTTTCCCATATTGATCTATCTTTATGCTAATATTTGATGATGTTGATGCTTCTTCGTCTTTGTATAGCCAATTGAGGATGGCCTTGTCTTCTATTTCATCTTCTAGAGTACCTACTTTCATAAATCTTTCATCCAGAACTATGGTTGGTTATGATGGTTGTCGTGCTATTGTTGATGATTGTCCAGAGGACCTTGGAGATGACAACAATTGTGAAAGACATAGAGATTTCCCAATGGAATACTCTTCAATGCCTTTGTCAGTTAACTGGATCTTTTCTCGAAATTGTTGTGATAGAGAATTCAGGTGACCATTATTGTTTGATAAAGTGGAATGAAAAACACTTGTATATTTTTCTTGACCCTTTTTCTCAACCTATTTAGATACAATTTTTAGTGGCTTTTCACAGTTAGGTGAACTAGAAGTGCTTGCTTCTCTATTATGGGGCACAAAACTATCTTGAGTTGTTCTAAGCGTGTTACAATGTTGGGGATTATTGTAGTCAGTTGATATAGTTACCTCTTGTCCATTGACTGGAAATTTTAAACACTGATCATAAGTTGAAGGTACTACTTGTATTTCATGTATCCATGGACATCCCAAGAGTATATTGTAGGTTAACTCCTTTTCTAGCACTTGACAAGCTATATTTTCACCAATGGTCCTACTTGAATAGGAAACACGATCAATCCCTTGAAGGATCTCTCTTCTTCGTCATAGGCTTTTATTGTCATTTTCCTTCAAGCATCAATAGCATCATCAAAATAACCTAGTGCACAGATCAATTTTAAACCAGCTCCACCATCTATTAAGACACGTTTAACACGGTGTTTGTGGATTAACACTTCAATATGAAGTGCAGTATTATGCAGATGATTAAGTGATACATCATCTTGTTCGGAGAATGATAGACAATGAGGCATGGTTAAATGTCCCACCATAGATTGAAAATGATAGACATCCAGATTGTTTGGTACCGTGGTGGCCACGAGATCTTGTTCCAAAACCTCCTTATGGGATGGTGAGAGTTTAAGGAGTGCCAATATCGATATATGTGTTGGAATTTTCTGTAGTTGATCAACTATGTTATATTGACTCGTAGGGGGAGTAGCAGTTTTAGATGAAACTCCTTTCAATATTACTCTAGATTTCCCCCTTGTTGTTACATTGACCGATTTGGAGTCTTGATTTTCCTTGATTATTATGATATTGACTTGGTTGTTGGATGTGTCTATGTTTGGGATCATATCTTTTGTATGATGTCATTGGTTCCAATGTTATCAATTTGATTACCAATGATGGTCACTCTCAACTACAGAGATAAAAAATATTGTGCCATCATAAATGTAGTTGACACTTTTACCTTTACCATTTATAGAGGAAGATTCTCCCTTTTCATAATTTGGTAAAGGATCTTTAAATGTAGTATGATCATTGTTGGTTTGATGTCCTTCTACGAATACCTTTTTGTTATCAATCAAATCTTGGACTAGATGTTTTAACTCCATACAACCATGTTTCTTGTGTCCCTTGTTATTATGAAAGTTACAATAGTCTACATCATTCCACCAAGGTGGTTTTAATTTTGGATCCTAAAATCTTGCTTCACATGAGGTGATAAGTCCATTTGCAATAATTTCTCTCATTGTTGATTCTAGTGTTTGTCCTAATGGTGTGAATCATTGTTTGTTTGATTATTTTTGATATGATTGCATTTTAGATTCTCCATTGTTCAGATTGTTGTTTTGATTGACATTTTGTTTGATGCTTTGGTCATTATTTTGATTGGTCTTTGCAGTAGTAGCCATCAAATTAAATATTGGTTTCACATTTTGTGTGTCATTTGCAATATCGTTGTTTCCAGTATTTCTATTCTTTTGCCAAAACTTTGGTTTTTCATTGTTGCCATAATGATTTGAGGAACTTGTATTGTTTTATCCTTTAGCATAATGTTTTATCACCCCTCGTTTGACCAAATATTCTTCAATATTGAGGCTATTTTCAATCACTTTCTCAAATGTGGGTGGATATTGTAGCTCAAGCCTATAGCTAATTTCATTGGTTAAATTGTTAATAAATAGTTCCATCTTTTCTTCTTCGGGTATGGAATGAGGATACCTAGAAAACAACCTTCACCATCATTGTAGAAATGAGAGGAATGTCTCACCTTTCTTTTGTTTCATGTTGTAAAGGTCCTTTATTGTTACCTCATGTTGAATATTGAAGGAGAATTGTGAGATAAACCTGTTGACTAGTTCTTCAAAAGTTTGAATCCCTGGTTTTAGTTTAGAGAACCATTCCATACATTGACCCCCTAAGCTCCTAGGGAATAACCTTATTAGATAGGTTTCTTCTTGTGAAAATTCTAAACTGATGGTTCTGAATTCCCTTATATGGTCAATTGGATCTGTTTTACCATTGTACTTGTCGTATTTCTAGAATTCACAATGTCTAGGAAATGGTATCATATCTACACTTGGATCAAAAGGATAAGGAAACATGTCTTGTAATGAATACCTTTTTGTGGTTCTCTTTTGTATATCTTGAATTTGTTGTTGTAAGTTTTGCATTTGATGTGTTAGGGCAACCAATTGATATATTTTTTGTGCATGTTGTGTTTTGATTTTAGTTGCTCTAGGCGTTTCCTTTAATCGATTGACATCAAAATCTTTTGGAAGTTTTGCTCTTGATTCTGCTAGCATCAAAAGGTATTTTTCCATGTCTTGTTCTAAGATCTTTTCCATAAATTTATGGAAGTTTTGATCTTGTTGTGTTGTTTGAATGTCCTCTTGGGTTATTTTGTTCTTATCATTTTGGTGGAATCTCCAAGGATTTTCTTCAGCCATGATGTTTGATGTTTCAATTTCCTTTTCTAATGATTTTTTGTCTTTGTAACCTTCTCAAGATTGGCATACAAGTGTTTTTTATTCTCTCTAAATTTTGATCTTTTTGTTCGGATGAGTGTCAAAGTATAACTTAGGTCGAATAGAATGATAAATCCTATTGATATGACTAAGCTAAAAACCTGACTATTATGTTTTGTTTCTTGATTGTGGGATGACAAAATCCTAATAAAGAAACTTAATGTAATAATACAAAATTTGTGTGATAGTTCAAACACTTTCAAGTTGTAAGATCTTGGTTTAATTCGATAAATTTTGACTTATAGGTCCTATCTTTCGGTGTTTAAGACATTGTTTGTACTGAGAAAAAGTTTCTAATTGATAAAAACCTGAGTTTTCGATGCCAACCAATCTAACAGATGTGTATTAAAGTTCTTTGTTTTTTTGTTCCTTTGAAGTGCTAAAACAAACTACAAAAGCACCAATATAGAAGGAAAAAGTGCTAAAATAGACTGCAGGAATGCTAATACAGAGGGAGAAAGTGTTGAAACAGACTAGCAAATTCTGACACTGTATAATTTTGGTGAAGAGACTGATTTTTGGTATTTTAACAAGATATCTTTGGTGGTGATTTTTTTATTCTCGACGACAAGCCTAATGTTTTCAAGTTTTCTCTATTGTAAGAATTGATTGGGCATGTTGGAATATTCTATTGTTGGTTGTGGGATGGAAGACTGACGTATAGGTTGACTATGATTATGTTTCTGTTAAAGAGATCTTTTTTGGAAGTAAGATTGTGAACACAATGGCTTGAAAGTATAATCATCATTATATCCCCTGGAAAAATTAAAAACCTATGGATGAAAGTTCTATGTTGAAGCAAGACTTTCCTACTTTGATATAAAAATTGTCTTCTTTCCAAAATTTTCTTGTAACTAAGTCGTTTCTTTGGTTCCTTGACTCTTTTTGTGAGGGATTTCTTGATAAATGTTGTGGATTTCCAATACCTAATGATAAATTTCACTATTTGATCTTGTTTGACTCTTTTGTGTTTTTTTGGATGATCTTTATTTGAATTAATGATTTGAAAACACAACAAGCAATTGTAGAACAGTTGTTTTTAAGACCTAGAATCTAAAAAACAAGTGTATGTTCAAGAACCACACATGGTCCTATTTTCACTGGTTTGTTTAACAAAAATGTACTTCAAAAAAACTCACTCTTAAGGTCAAAAAGGTCATCATTATACTCAATAACCCACATCTTAAAATTGTGTTGACTCACATAGTCATGTCACCCCTAGAGGGCGCCCGTGTTTTTGTCTTTTCCAGGCATGTACACAAGGTTAGATTTCTCGATCCCTTGAGCAAGCAATCCTTGGAACTTATATGGTGAGTGTCTTGGGGGCAGATTCTTCCCTCCCCTTGCACTACGAGTATTACAATGTCTGGTTACTGACTTAAGTGGATTCTACATTATGGTTCATAGATAGGGTTTACGTGTGGTGCAACAAATGATGAAATCCCTCAGGAGGCCTCCCAACATTTAGAACAAAGGCTTTGGGGATGGTTATCTTGCACATTACCGTCGAGTTGGACTTTCATCAACAACTTGCTTTTGATTATAGTGGGTTGGAATCCTTGGCTTTAGGGATTCCCATTTAGGTCGTTCTCGTAGGGTGAGTACTTTTTCCCCCTAAAGGATTTAAAAAAAAACGTAAATTTCCTAAAAAATAAAGGATGAGTCTAGCCTTTTGATCACCCAGTTAATGGGGAGAGCATAAGCCTATCACCACACAAGCATAGTAATCAAATGTTCAATTTTTAAATCCAAAAGACAATTTTCTATTATAGGTGAAGATATTGCTTCACAAAAGTCATGATATTAATTTTAACTGATATAGAAAATGTATGAGTACTACCCTAGGATTGATATATTTTAAACCAAATGACTACCCTAGGATTGGTTCCTTTTAGTCTAAATGCATCAAAATTAATTTCTGGCTGCGGTTGCATCAGATCTAGACAAGAAATTATAGAAGTGCTAAAACAGATTGCAAAAGCATTATTTAATTCATTAGAAGCACTAAAAAATTTGGTAGAAGCGTTGTAGAATTCAACAGAAGTGCTAAAACAAAATTGAACTTGGAACAGTCAACCTTCTTGAGAGCTTTGGGTGGAAGTGCTAAAATAGATTGCAAAAGTGCTAGAACTTTTGGTGGAAGCACTAAAACAGATTGTAAAAGCGCCAAAACTTTTGGTAGAAGCGTTGCAAAATCCCTCAATCGCGCTAAAAGGAAACACGCATATATTATGTATGAACACTTTTCAAAAAATTGTCAAAATATGGGGTTAGAGGTCCCACAGTGGGTGCCAAATTGTAAGTGTGAAATAAGTAAATAAGTACAAACTAAAAACACTTCTTAATGAAACATTATATCAAGATTTAACAACAATTAACTAATTTAAAGCACAAAAAACTTGAAAGCATCTCATTGTTTCCTATCTCCAAAGATTTATTAAACCACAGAGGGCTCTCAGATTTGGTAAGCACTGTAACTATTAAAATGGCAATCTAGAGAATGGAATGATGCTAAATGCAATGATCTACTCCTATATGGTGATTTCTAAATGATATTGATGCTACTGTAAACTATGTTGATATGAAAACTAATGGATGAAAGCTATAGTAATCTACGATGCAGCCATGATAGTGATTCTACATATGCTATGATTGCTATTGCTAATTGATTTTATGCTGAATTGCTTGAATGCTAAGATGCTTGATTTCTTTTCCTGCAGAGTAAGTTTGCACAAAGATGAGAGATAAATTTCTTGTGGAGAAAGGTTGTATTTATAGATTCTCGATAATAATTTTGTGAAAAGGCAGCACAACAAAGGCTTGGATTTGATCTTGAAGATTGAATGGTGAAGCATGAAGAAGCTTGAGCTGATCATGGGGATTGTTCCTCTCCATAAAAACATTATGCCAGATGATAGGAAGAATCAAAGGAAGGAGATTGAGAGATTGATTCCAATTTGTCTCCAAAGTTTTCCCGTGAAATGCCATTTGAATTAATTTAGACATAAACTAGACATATAATATCTAATTTGATAGGTGAGTGAATAGAGGAAATTTGCCTTTATGCCTTTATTTGAATATTTTGGTTTATTCAAATTAGTAAAAGTGGATAAATAATTTAATAAAACAAACAATATAATTTTTTTATTAAATAAATATAGAAGGGATATGATAATTAAACAACAAAGTATTTAACCTTGTTTAATTAATTGAGATTGAATGATGTGATAATTAAATAACACAAACTATTGAAGTTGTATATTTAATTAAAATTGAAGAATAGAAGAATTAGAATGTGAATTATTTAAATAAATATTTCTATTTATTTAATAGTAGATGAATTTAATTATGATAATTAAATAAAACAAAGTGAAACTCATTTATTTAATTAAGACGAAAATAATAGAATAAAGATTGAATAATTTAAGATGAACTATATAAATAAATATTTCTATTTATTTAATAGTAGATGAAATAAAGGTTAATTAATCAAATAAATCATATTTAATTAATTATATTCGCCTGACCATTTTTAGGTGTATACAGTTATAACATTATGATGGATTGTTTCTTTAAATAGTGTCTTGATTAAGTGTTTATGTAATTGTTTAGATGGATGTCATCTAGGTTAAATATATATACAAGTTTTTGTGTCTTTGGGAAGTGTGTTAGTATGTTGGTTTCTAGAGGTCTAGGAGGGGGTATATTTGTGTGAATGGGCCTTAGGGTTGTTTAACCTTGGAAGTGGTTGGCCATGTTGTGGGTCATGTGTATTATGTGAAATGTAAACTTTAAGGGTGTTGCCTCCTATTTACTTATGGATTCATGTGATTATGTTAAGTGTGCAAGATGATCAACTGCATTGTCCTCATGCAAGGTGTGTTGGTTCCGCATGATTTTGTATGGGGGTTGAGGATCGGGAGAGGCTATCAAGATAACCTAGGATGGGGGTCGAGGCCTAGAAAGATCTACCAAGATAACCCATATCAAGCTATGTGATGACACTCCTCCCGATTGCAGTCTAGCATTCCCTAGTTGTATTTTCTCCTTTTGGTGTGTGTGCCTCTAGAAGTGAAGTAAGTGTTGTAAGTGGCATTGGTGTCATTAGCAGTGTTGTGTTGGAGTCTAGGTATATTCCTTTGATTGTGTTAGCTTTTTGCTTTCCTGACTATCTATAGGATGTGAGACCTTGTGTTATCTCCTAGCATGGGGGGTGGACCTCAGGGTTCCACATGGCCGGGAGGTTGGTGCTTTTTCTTCATTGGTTATTCTTGTTGCATGTTCATGTGCGTGGAGATTGGTCATTGCATACTGGACTCCAATTCATGCTCTAGTTTGGGAAGGAAATATTTCATGCATTTGTATATTGGATTGTACTTCTATTGTATCACTTATTGTAATCTGATGTAATCTTCCTACATGTACTTGAAGAAGCAATGTTGTAATTATTATAACGATGTAACCATTATTGATGATTTCATCTTGGAAGAGTATTGTAAAGTAATGTATCATGCATATGATAGTTACCTAGAAAATGATTTGCAATGTTTATTATTAGTTATCATGTTGTAGAAGTAATGTAGAATCGTCTAATATGGTACTTTAAAATGAACCTTGCATGTTATGTCACTCTTGTATCCTTTTTTGTTAGTGAAATGTTTCTAGTAATCTTGATGTTAGTTTGTGAGTAGCGTAGTTGAGGAACCTTAGAGGACCTAGGACTAGATTGTTATATTATGCTATGCATCCTATAGTTGTTGTTTTTTTAAATAAAAATAAAATTGTTCCATTAATTAGGCCTTGTTTAGTGTTGTCCTCTGGGGTTTCTTGGCGGGGCGTTACAGATCCCTTCAAAGTTCTCAAAGTAATTAACCTAGTTTCCTATAGAATCACTCTACCTATAGCTCTTGCCCAAATGTATAATGTGTTTCATGTTTAATATATTAAGAATTATATAATAGGTATTAATCATATACTTGACTAGAATGCACTCTAGGTATAGGATCTAGGAGTTGTAATCATCAAGCCTCTCAAGGTTCTTGAAGTATGCAAGCTCCACTTGTAGTGACCCTCCTGATGACACTTGTTATTTTTGTTATTTTTGAGTTGTTGATAGTCATTAGTTTCTTACGAAACTATGTTACTTGATGCATTATGTCATGGATTACATGATCAGTTGTGAAACTTAGTTGATGATACACTTTACTTTATGATGCTCTATTTACTTTCGTGAGATGACATTATTATGATGGAATATGTTTTTCTTGGATGCTTATGATGGTACTACGTTGTGATTGATGTTAGATGTTATGTTTTATGTTAGTTCGGTGAAGGAGACGATTTAGCAGTACTCATCCGTGAGTGCCCTGCTACACTGCGATTCTTCTTCACGGTGTGTCTTCTGTTATATATATGTTGTTTCGGTTGACCATGCAGTTTGATGCAACTTTCAGGTACAAGCATCGACTCCACCTGCTTTGTCAGGTCTGAACATGCCAAGGCCCAATGGAATTCATTGAAGGGAGATAGTTCTAGTCCTCTGTTAGGAACCAGCATTCTAGAAAAAACGAGTATCTTTTTGTTACCCATCTATCTTGTTGTTCGCCATCTTGTCTTATTTGTTGGTCGTCACGTCATGATTATGTTGTCATGTTTTCATAATGATTTGTTTAGGGTAACTTGATGATTTAAATAGATGGTATTGTTGATTAATGATTAATTGTAATGTTTAAATTTGAAGAATATATTATGTGTAATTGATTTGTTTGTACAATTTCAATGTTTTTGAACACTAAAGCAGTTAGTTGTGATTTAAGTTGCAAAATATCTTCTTTGATCATTGTGTTCGAAAATTTTAACTGATAGATGATTTGCATGCAAACAAAGAGTTAAAGTGAGGAATTTCATTTTAATTTGAGATGAATAATATAAAATAGGAAAAAGATTATTTTTGGGGGATGACAATTGATTTTTGAAAAGAATAAATATTGTTTTCACAGGAAAAATATTGTCTCTGGATTCTTCTTGGGTTTTGATTGAAAAGTTGAAAATTGATTACTTGAAGCTATGTCCATACTGTGAAAGTTCTTTGGATTGAATTTTTGAAGTTTTTGCTTTGCTATTGTTCAAATCCGGAAAGAGTTTCAGATTTTCTTCTTGCAAATTTCATGTTGATTCTTGATTTGATTCATGCAAAACAGTTTTGTGGTATTTTGATGGTATTATGCTGCAAAAATCTTACCTCGGTACCTGCATGATCAATAGAAAACAAAAAAAATAGATCAGGAAAATATTAGTAGACTGCCTTTGATATAACTGAAAAGAATATTTCTTTAAAGAAAAATAATAATAATCATTCTCAGAAATTTAGCCTTGATACTTGATCTTCAAAAGAAAATAATAATTGTGCTTTCGCTCTTAAAGTTTATAAAAGATGCATATCTGAATAAATATCTGATATATACTTAGTATGTATTCTGTAGCAATTTATTTATGGGATCAACGTAGACTCTATATTATATCACTCTGTCGTTTCCCCTCCGCCTGGTGTACAGATTTGGCTTAGTTGCCTTTGTTACTATTCTTGTTTTCATTTAATTTAAACGAGCCTCTATTCTTCTGAATAGCGTAGCACTCTAGTCGCTCGTGTAGTATTGTTTAATATTACTCTTATTGGTTATTAGATCGGCCGACCCGATTGAGATCTTTATTTGAAAGCAATTTCATGTTCTTCTTTTCATCTGTGTCTCTGTTTGATTTAAAGGAAAGGCCCGAATTTCGTAGCATGATATAGCTGTTCGTAGATTCTAATATTTTAGTTTAAGTTAGAATCATATGTTCCCCCTCACATTAATTTTTACACAGAGAACAAACGACTTAGGTTTCTTATCGAATATCTTGAACTCTTATGCAAGTGCGACCTATAGGTTTGTTGTTTACGTTTTCTTTGGAATAAGTTTGTATGTTTCAGTTTTATGCATGCTTACCAATCATGCCGATGGTTTTCTATGAGACTTAGCATTGGAACTTAGTATCTTTCTTCTTATTGTTTGGAATTTATTGTAGGTTCTTGAGGCGTTAGTACTCTGGTATTAGCATAGATGAGAAACCTAGATTTCTCCTAGATCACCTTGTTAGACTCTTGAATCGGCTGATATAATTTTACTTACGTCTGTGTAGTTTTCGGCTGCTTTATATTTTGCGTACTCATGAATCTGTGTTGTAATATTGATTGCCTTGTGACTGCGTGTGGCGGTTGCTTATACCTTCTTTATCTTTTTGTTATGAACTTCATAAATTTCCTTTAGGCTGTGTAATTATGTTGTATTCTTTATTGGCTTTATCCTTCTCATACTTGGAGTATTTTGACATGCATTTATTTTTCTTGCATTCCTTGAGTTGACAGTGACATAAGGCAATGTATATAATTTGTTTAGGTTTTTGCATATGAGTAAAATGCGCACGAGATCTGTCTGTTTGACTTGAGTTCATTGACGGAGTAATTGTGTATTGGCTGTCATATTCGCAGACCATTTGGAAATATCTACCTCTTAATATGAGTTTTAGGATGATTGGGATACTTTTTCTTGAAATGTATGTTTTGATTTCATATTTATGTAACATGAAGTGTGATTACTTTCTTTGTTTGTATAACTATAACATTCATATCAACTTCATAGTTCTAATTTTGGGTTTTCTTGTGGTTATAAGAAATAAAAGTATTTACATGGGAAAGAATTAAAGACTCTATGTAATCGAACACAAAGTGTTTATGACCTAAAATATAAATATAGTTAGTATTGATAATAAATGAATGTTTTTATTTAGTAATTTAGTTTATACTTGGCTAATTTTCAATCAATGACATTGGCACTTGGATAATTATATATTTTAATTGAGTTCCTCCTTACTATTTAACGACTTATTGATTTAAATACATATACATTGCTAAGATTAGAATGATGAATTGTCTTATTCATTGCAAGGAATGCATATTTTTGGTTAATAAGGTTTTGAATTCTTAATATTATCATGGGTAGGGTTGTGAATTCAAAACATCATCTTATATGGAAGAATCTATTATCCTCTCGTTCAATGAGCTTAAATGTGTTAAGTTAGACATGTATGATTGGTGAATCTTGAATGAAACTTGTTAAGTATGTTCAAGTGACATCTCTTTTAAGATTTTATTCTTACTTCATGTATTGAAATATATTATTTAGGGTATCGTCTTCCAGAGGCTTTATACAATAGTTTTTCTTGAAGTCATGGCTAATGTTTTATGGGTGCTCATTGTATTATTTCAATGTAGTAACGCGAGCCATGCACGTTATGTCTTTATGTGATATCATTTTGGATATTTTGAATTCCCTGCTATGAAAATGCATTTTTTCATGAAAGACTTGCCATGCATGTTTAGTGGTGTTATTGAGTTGTATATACATATCATGGTGTGATTCTGACTATTATTGGGTCTATGAGGATTATGTTCTCTCTTGCATGCATGTTGGCTTATTAGTCTTCTCAGTTTGAGAATTTGTACCATAGGATGAGTGGCTTCCGTTAGGGGCCGAAACCGGAAGTGGTTGCATGGGTAACCTCTCAGAAGTTGGTAATTAAGTGAAAAATTTAATTAATGAACTGGGGGTTGGGTGATCTTCAAAACTAATTCAGATAATGTAATGCCTCGCCTTGTACTTTAACACTTGTTTAGGTTAAAGTAGGTTGAGATGGCCTGGAATGGAAAATCAAACACTTTGTCTTTTCAATAAGTGTTTCGATGCCACATAAGTTTGTATAGGGGCTGAAAGTCGTTAGAGGTTGCCAAGGTAACTCTGGTAGAGGGCTGGTAACCTAGGAAGACTATTTAGGGTAACTTACTACGTGTATGTGATGATGCTCATGTCCTTGTACATTTGTTGGATCTCTTGTGTAGAGTCACTTGTGATTGTGTCGTCACCTCTGGGAGTATGTCAGTTGTCATGTCATTGTGATGTCATGTATGTCGACCATTTTTGTTGTTGTTACTTCTCATTGTTTATTTTGACTTGAGGACCTGTTCTATCTCCTAGCACGGGGGGTGGGCTTTCAAGTTCCACACAGTTGGGAGGAACGTGCCATTTCTTCCATTGGGTCCCTGTAGGTGATATTGTTCGAGACATGCTTGTTCTTGGCATGATCCTAGATACACATCATTCATGGAGATTTTTCATTGAACGATCTCACGGACTTGGTAGTCAGCTATTCTTGTTCATAGTATTTATTGTACTCACTCATGCTATTGCATGAGGTTTCATTGTACTACCATTTGTGACGTATCAAGATTTGTTACAATCTTGTTTATTGTAAATGAACTTGTAATGTAACTATTGATGTAATGTAATCTTGTTATGAATATTCACATGATTTTGATATATCGATCTGATGTGTTATGTTGTTTATTTACTTTAGTAGCATAGTTGTGGAACCTGAGAACACTCAGATTAATTTAGTAACTGTAAGTTGTTATTAAATGTTAAAAAAAAAAAAAATTCAGTTATTAGCATTAGTGACGTGTCGTTCCTTGGGTTCCACGATGGGGCGTTACACCACTTGCGTAATAGAAAGGTTACTCAGTGCAAGGTGTAGTGGGACTAGTATGTAGAGGATAGTGCTACTTGGGAAGATTATAATGATTTATACTAGAAGTTTCTTCATTTATTTACTACTTTTTTAATAGCTAAAGAAAAGTTTACAATTTTATTATGATACACTAAATCATCGAGGATGATGATCCTTATGGGGGAGATATGTTACAACCCGAATTTTGATTTTCAAATCACTTTTAACTTTCACATTAAAAACATGTTTTTGAAATTATGGGTGATTATGTTATTTAATATTTTGATGGAATTATAATGCAATGCAATATGTTTCAAATTTAATGTTTATTATTATTTATTCAATATTACGATGTCGTGACTAATAATGAACTAAATTTGTTATTGGCTTTCTATGTTGAATGCAAGACTAGATTCTTACCCTCTCAAAGGGAGAGGGAGAGTATCACCAGAGAGAGGAGTATAAACATGGGGAATAAACAGGTTAATTCAAAATGAGTTGAACACACACTCACATAGGTCTATGTATTTGGCTCAAGTAAGTAACCCATTTTTCGGTTGAGTTATTTTTTTTGGTCTTGACTAAGTTTGGTCGAGTTGTAAGGTTAGGTTAAATATTATGGTCTTTGGCCTAGTCTTTCACATTTAAAAGGTGTTATGTGGTATCATCATTTTCTTGATTTATCCATTTTTATAAAGTCTATTTGATTATCCTCTATCAAAAATTCCAATCCAACCATCCCAATCAATCTATAAAAACTGAAATCAATCCTAATCCATGCAATCCAATCTTGTAATCTAGCTCATCATCCAAAAAAATCCATAATTTTGATCCAAATCAATTCAAATTTATTGATCAACTATCAAATTATCATCATACATATGTATCCTCCCCAATCTTAGTGTTTTTATTATAATTAAAAACACAATAATTGGGGTACACATTGTTCTTATCATTAACTTTTCTATCCTAATCATCGATCAGTCAATTTTTAGCTTGACTTGGGGTATTATCCTAGTTTTTCTTGGTTTGTTGTGTATGATTGCTTGTTCCTTGTGTGTTTTATCATTGTTTTTATTTATCATGGAATTTAAACTCTATTTACACAAGGGGCATCATGATCTTCCACATAATGGTGTTATAAGGAATATTTTTGTATTTGATCTTTTTGTCCACATACTTGGCACATTGTCATCCTAGTTCCTTATACCTTGGTGCATAAAGTCAAGTACACTATAAAATATAGGTTTATATTATTTCAACATGATGATCATCCATCCTTCCTCTCCATCCATATCTTCATCATCCCTAGCTTCTTTCGCGTCCTTTCATCCTTTATCCTCTAATCCTCCTATCCATTTTGAGAGAACACCCATGTTCTTTTAACCCACTTGTCCTCTCGAGGGGTCATACCTAACTCCCATCCTTTCAATGACTGTGGCATCAAGCCACTAGTCCTTGTCCCTTCCTACCCACTATGTTTTAATATTATTTGATACAACACCACTTCTTACAATTGTGAAGTCATACCAAAGAGGGAAAAAATGTAGACACCTAAAATTGATCATACCTTGATCACACTTGACTTTTACCTATTCTAGCCATTAATTAATTAAATATTTATTATTAATTTAATTAATTTATCCATCACCTTTATCCCCCACTTTAGTTAAATAAATATTTATTATTTAATTAATTAATTTATCCTTCACCTTTATCCCTCACTTTAATTAAATAAATATTCGTAATTTATTTAATTTATTTATCCTTTCACATCACCCTTGTTTAATAATTAATTAAATAATTTGATTTTATAATAAAATATTGAGTCACATGACTAATAAAGGCCTTGTCTATCACTAATAAAGGCCTTGTCTAGATTCATTTAACCTAGACACTTACCACAAAAGTCAAATTATCTTTACATCTTATCCATCCATTTCATACTACATCTCTAAATCTCAACCATTTGCATAAGGATGTTGCTCTTATCCCTCATGTCACAAGTACAACTTTGATCCAAATTCATTCAATCTTATCTATCCATAAACCAATCCATCTTGGCCCTTGATTTCCCTCTTGGAGATTTTTTAAATGAGAGGCCTCTCATCCCATTTCAACATCTTCTCTCATCCTATTGCTATACTACCACAATTTCTATTGAATAGATTTTATCTTCATATCATTATGCTATCCAAATTTATATTGAATATTCCATCTTCATGGATTTATGCTACTAAGTTTTATATCTATTTATCTTCCATTATCATGTTCTTATCATTTGATCTCTTATCATCTTAATCCTACCATAATGCTACTTGTATAACCAACCACATTCCTCCATCAACATATCAAAAGACAAAATCAAGTGAACGTAGGGTGCACTTTACTTCAATCTCTATATGAGGATAAAGAAGGGTTTTAGGTGAAGGTATTGTGTGTGTATTACATTATCTTCTATTTTATTTACCTTTATTGGTTTTTTTTCTTCAATATGCATATGTATGCATATTGCCTAAAGTGGATAAAACTTTCCCTCAAACCTATTGTACAGAATATTGTACATGCACTCTAAGCTCTATGCAATGAATCCATACCTTACACTTTTGGAAATGAATTTGCATCTTATATGTGTATACATATAGATATACATGTTTTTCTAAGAACATATAAATATATGTGTATATAAATATAGGATAAAAGTTTAAAGTTGACACCTTTTAGGCGAAGCATGAAGTTTGGGAAATAATTTTGGATGAATATATTTTGAGCCTAAAGAGTTTCAATCAAAACACCTCCAAACTTGAGTGGTGCCTACATGGTAAAACAAAATTTATTCGATTTTTTAATACTAAAAAAAAAGAAATAAAATAAAAGAAGGTTGAGTAATTCAAAAAGTATACTCACAAAAATCTCTCCATGTGCCTTGTCAATGATTCCACAATTTTTATACATTTCTATCATTGTTGGATGTTGGTGAAGGTGTGGAATCTCTCTTATGCATATCAACTACATTTGCCTACAAGTTTCAAATGAATTTGCAATGAAGGATTTTTTAATGGATGAGAGCTCGAGAGATTGTAAAAAAAATAGTGGGACAAAGCTATGGATGTTTAAAAGGTTTTGTGGATGCAAGGCCCCTTACAAGCTTTCAAAGAAAGTGGTTTAATATGTCATAAAAAAAGAAACAAATAATGATAATCTATATTATTAGATGAATGAATCATATGTGAATTTATTGGAGGCATAAGAGAAGCTATTGAATACATACATAAGTTGAGAGTGAGCTAGAAATGAGTAATTAAGTTGTTTGTGATAAAAATTACAAGGTGCATTATAAAATGGTAAACTTGTTGCAAGGTGTGCACCCTTGGTCTCCTTGTGTTGTGCAGCATAGCGCTCAAGTTTGTGACATGGCTTAACCGCTTCTTCTGGATTCATTAAATCTAGCGGTTGTATCGAGTATTAATAGGTTGGTCGTCTGGTGCAATCACAACCGTCTATCCAATAAATTGTATTGGAGCCTAGGTCACGGTTTTGAACCCCTTGCTTGCACTTGGGGGGATTTTGCAAGGTGTGCTCCCTCAGTGTCCTTGTATTGTGCAGTGTTGTGCTTGGGTTCATGAAATGGCTTAATCATCTCTTGTGGATTCATTAACTCTAGTGGTTGTATCACACATTAACAGGTTGATATTTTGGTGCAACAAAAACCATCTATCCAACAAAACCTATTTCAATAATCCACTAATTTTATTTTTTTATGCACAATTACAATGACACCAAAAATGAGTTGCATGAATACATGATTAAAATATTGGAAGAAGAATCTAAAATGTTCAAAAAATTCTTTACAAAATGCATGGAATAAATTAATTTGAATCAAGCTTCAAAGACCTTTTGCATGATTATAATATTGTTTACATAAAACTTGAGGTAAGGCTTCACAATTTTTGTTAATCTTATAGTTTCTATACTTAAGCTTCTCTACAATGAAGAAGAGGAATTGATGTGTTTGATGGAGCTAGTCATATTTATTACTACTTTTGATCATGATTTGATATAATGTCTATAACTGTTTTAAATGAAACACATACACCCACATTAAAATAAAATACACATCTTTGAGCCGAGTTTCCAACATCTTATTGAACGAAACCTAGTTCTATGAAATCATGTACTAAATTGCACTTATCATTTTTCTCACCTTCAATTTTCTCTACCATATGATCTTCTATGGTTTTGTGAAGGCAATAGATTTGATTACTTTTGAGAAAGATCCATCCTTTAGTGTTGGTAGAATAAAAAATAAAAATAAAACAAGGAAACTACATATACTAAATTCCATTACTAAATGTAATTCATGAAATTACTCTATTGGCTTAGGTTCTTGGGGATTATTAATTGGTTTGGTGTCTCTATTTTCCATTATGTCACTACATATGTTTTAAAAAGATCTCATTTTTTTTTTATATATCTCTTAAAATCAAGACAATGGAATAAGCATGCTAGTATGAGAGGAGGATCATATTGAGTGTTGTTAGCCCTACATTTAAAAATTTGACACCAAAATTTGTATGTCGAGTTTTCATTGTCATGTTAGCTCCAATTTTTCTTAGGCGTCAAGTGTCTTAAAAATTTGAAGGAAGATCTCAATCATTCTTATGAGGAAGTTGTGCAATACATACATTTCACAAAAAATAAAAAAATTGAAAAATATATAAATTTAGTAATGTTCCTAGTAGCATTCCACCTAATGTGGCAAGATTTTAGGCTAAAAAGCTTTCCAGTTTGAGATATTTTAAAACTTCGATTTTTATTAGGATAATTTATGGAAATAATTAAATCTAGAGTTTCGTAGCTGAAGAAAGATGGTTTGGCAGGAAGGTTTGTAGCATCATTATTGAAAATATGACAATGTTTCATGAGAAAATATGAATCGAGTCAAAATCTATGCCTATTTTCTTCTTCACCACATTTGTAGTTAAAATGTCACAATGGTTTTAAAAAGTTCAAATAAAATCATGGTGGTTTGTTTAAAATATTCAAAATACTAATTGCAAATGCAAATTTTAAGTTTTAACAACTTTTAAAGTTGTGTGTTATGCTTAAAATATTGATGGGGAAAGCTATAAAAATGGGTAAGTTCTTTTATAAAGAATAGTTTTGTATTATTCAAAATTATGACTTGCATCCCAAATGCCGATAAAGGAAGGTCAAACTTTTGTTATCATAGTTTTTGGTTAGATTTGCAACTTATGAATAGTTTTTTCTTGAGTTAAGAACCAGTCACATGATTCCAATGGAGACATATTATAGATGACAAGTTAACTGAGTAAAACTTGCATGAAATGTGTTAGAAACTTTTGAAAGTGTGGAATAATATATCAATGGAAGAGAGTATGGACAACCATCAAATGTGAAAGATAGAGGAATTTTGTCATACATTGTAGTTACAAATTCTCTGATAGACATGTAGAAGAATACATAGAGAGCATTAACTGTTTGACAAAAAGGATCAAAAGATGTCATCTCATGGAATGCCATGATGGCATAAAATGCACAAAATGGATTTATTGAAAATTATTTAAAACTTTCCAACAAAGGTGTTTGGCAGGTTGCAAATCCAAACTTCACATCTTTGCTGCTTTGAATAGCATTTGGCCATGAATTTTATTTGGTGAAAAGATTGTTGAAACTTTCCTACAAATGTATTGGTAGGTTTAAAAATCAATTATTTGATAGAATGCTTCAAAAACAAGTGATTTTTTGGTGGACTTGTTGAATTTTGTTCAGAAGCTCTTGAGAAAATACAAGTCCAATAGTCCAATAATCCTCTCTAACTAGGGTAAACTGGTGGTTTTAAAACAAGATTTGGATGTCCATTGAAGCATAATGGAATGAGAATTTTTGTTTTTTTTTATAATAGTTGCAATGCCCCAGTAAATGTGATATAACCTACATGGAATGTATGGAAGCATAAAAAAGGCAAAACCTAATATGTTTGACAAAAAGTCTTGAATAAATGTGGTTTCATGGTATGTTATGATTATGATATACACAAAATGATTTTTCTGGAAAGGCTTTCAAAACTTTCATGCAAGTGGAATTTGGAAAATATCATGCCAACTACCAATTTTTAGAAACACCAAAAGGGGAACAAATGAGTATGGAGAAAAAAATGAATAAAAGGCCACAACTCATTTAGATGCATAGAAATCCACCAAAGCATAGTTGAAATTGATTTGGTTAGCTAATTAAAATGAAGATTTTAAAATAAAATATGGTCTCACGAAATTCAATGATCGTAGGGTATGCACAACATGGATATGGAGAGAAGTCCCCTCCACTATTTGAACATATGAAAAGGGTAGGAATGAAGCCAAACCACATTACTTTCAGGTTTTGTTAATGAAGGTGTTTACTTATTTGATTCCATGAATCAAGAACATGGTATAGTGCCAAGAGCGGAGGACTATGTCTACGTGGTTAATCTTCTTGGTCAAGTTGGATACATGCGTGAGGTAGAACACATCATCAATACAACTCCAAAAAAACCTAATGATTGTGTGTGACATAGCTTTCTCAATTCCTATACAATTCATGGAAATGAAGATCTAAGAAACAAAGTGCATGCATTTTTGTTGCAAGAGATAGGTTATAAATACAAGGCTTTTGTTGTTGTAAGGGGAGACTCTTATAGAGAGAAAACTTTTGGAGAAGAAATTTCAGGAGAAATTTATATTAGTACTAATGGTTTGATACTATGTATAGAAGGGCTTTTGGAATTGTATAATTTCATAAAGAAAACGAAGAATGTATTTCGGTCTGTATGTTCTAAATTTGTTCCTATGTTATTATTACAGATTTCTCATATGTGAACAATCAATAATAACTATGCAAACCATTGGTAATCTATGTAATTGATGTAATGAACACACTCATATCTTGGTATCTTAGTTTGAATGTGTTGAAACAACTCATCTCTTCATATGTTGAGATTTAAATTACACTTATTTCATTATTGTTACATATCAAAATAGGGTTTGTGGTGAGATCCCCTAGTAATTTTTCATATATTGTGAAGTCCTATTTGGTATTTGTATGCTTATCACTACAGTTTTTCGTTATTCAAATTTATTTAGTTTTTTCCTTTTCCTTATATACTTTCAGGTTAAAAGTACACAAAAACCATTATCAGATGAGGGAGCTACCCCTCTCAAATGTAGATGAAATTTGTTAGTACAATAACAACTTATCCAATTTTTGGAACATTTGCTAATGCTCGTTGGGCAAGTTAATTTGAAATTTGCAGTGATAAATTTGTTTAGGTCAACAAGTATTAATATAAAATATGAGTAAAAACATCTTTAAAATATAATTCCATGCTCTCATAATTCATGAAATATAAATAAGATTACAAAGATAAAGTCTAAGTGGATATGTAAAATTCCTTGAAAATGAGCATGTATAGACACCTTGACTAGTCTAGGTTATGTGGAGTTAGTAAATTCTATATACACAAGAATATGTCATTCAATTTGACATATAGCTAGGTAGAAATACATGTGTAGCATCGTAAATTGTCACCATTGACAATTTCACACATATTTAGCTCCCCTTATGTGTTTGGACCTAATTATTCTCTCAAATTGCCATTTTTATTGTCATTTTTAAGAAATCATAATAAAATTAGAAATAATATTGAATGCTTATTAAACAGTAATAAAAGCCCCAAAATTGGTCCAGCCGGTGTGGGTACCACCATCGTCTGACCTATTTTGGATCAATTTTAAATATGTTATTATTGATATTTTTATATTTACAAATCCAATCTCAGTTGTCGACTTTTGATAATTAATTTTATGAAAATTAAGAAATACATCTAAATACAAGTATTTTTCACCATTTGGAATCTTATAAAATTTGAATATCAATAGGATCATCCTAAAGAGAATTTAAGTGAAGAATAATCAGAGTTAACAACACTTATTATCAATCAAGATTCATGTTTGTAATGTATTGAAAGTTCACAAGTGAGTTTGTGCATGTTTTATGTCATTTGTTTTGTGAGTACTAACACTTGCAGGACTTTCAATCAAACAACCAATTCTCCTTGTATATGATATGTATCATGACTTCAGTCCATCAAGGAAAATAAATCTGAGTGGTAAGATGCAACACTAGTCAATTTATTATTCATTTTATCAAATTTTCCTCTGTCCAACCAAGGGTAAGAACTCTTTAAATCATCATAACCATTGTGGAGGTGGAAACACCAAAATAAGGTTTGAATTAGGCAAGCCATTATACAACACAACCATTTCCTCCCTGTCTTATGTGCAGGTGGTGGATCTAAAGTGGATTTGGGAGAATATTGAAGACCTAATTACAAGATCAAGCATTCAAGCTCCATACTTCAAAAAATTAGGGCAAGTGGAATTAATCATCAATAGATGAAGTTCTAAAGTTGAGTCTAGAAAAGAAGAACCTACAAACTACAACCCTTTGAGATCTATTCATTGATTCATAAGATCTGCATTCTTAGGACTATAATGGTAGCAACCTTGTCCAAGCAAATTGAACCTAATTTATATGCCAAGTTCCTCTATCTTTGCACTTTGTTGTTTTGTTGTCAATTTTTATCTTTCAATTCTACAATTTTTTGTATTCACATTAGTTGTTGTAGCTTCATAGTTGACCTAGATATATATTTGCAAAATCAAATATAATTAATCCTTAGTCAACATCCAACCCCCATTTCCCAACAGAAAGAACCAAAACTCTAATCCACCATTCTAGCTCTTCCATTGAGGTTTGTAGCCAAGTGGGTGTATGTGATCAATTTTGGTTCCTTCCAATGTAATAGGAAAAAGTGTGATTTAGACCCTAGATACTTTTTTTCCACATCACATTTTGGTGAACCCAGCACTTCTTACATTTCTAAAGCTTTTGAAATCTTAAGTTTTTCATTTTGAAATTTGATTGCAATACTTAGTTGTTTTCATTTGTCAAAAGTACATGCATATTTTAGTGAAAAAATTTAAAAATAAATATTTGTATAGTTTTTTACATTTCAAAAGATTAAAGAGTGTTACTTTTCTATATTTTCAAATTAAACCAGTCAATTACAACATATTAATTTTTGGAAATGATCTTTTAAACATAGTATATTACTGTAAAAAAGAAAAAACTTCATGCATACTTGTGTTTCACATAGAGAAATTAGGGTTTTGTGCATTTTTAGAAATCTACTTATTGCTAAACTTGAACCTCTGCAACTTTAGTGATGTAATAGGGAACACACACTCAAAATAATTCACAAATACCTTCTCAAATAATATATATTCTTCATTCAACCAAACTGAAAATTAAAATCAGATTTCAAAGGAAATATATTCAAAACCCCAACAATTCATTGTTTGCATACCACACCGTGTTATTGCAACAACAAATAGAAACTTAAATCAAATGATCCAAACATGAACCAAATGGTGTAATATGATCAAGAAACCATAAATAATCTCAAATTAGACATGCAATGAAATTCATAAGAAACAACTCCATATGTGTGTCTCAAAATGAAAAAAATACACCGTTTTCTCATAAAATTTGTAATTTCTATCTGAGGTAAGAAGTTTCATGGGTCTAGCAAGGTACTATAGGAAGTTTGTTGCAAAATTCTCCAAGATTGTATTTTCAATTACTTATTTACAAAGGAAAGGAAATAAATTTGAGTGGACTAAGAAGTGTCAAGAAGCCTTTGATCTACTTAAAGAGAAGTTGACCACTGCACCGATCTTGAAAGTACCAAATCCTGAGGGTAACTTTACGGTTATCACAGATGCATGTGGGGAAGGTGTAGGTAGAGTGTTAATGCAAGATGGGAAAGTAATTTCTTACGAATCTAGAAAGATAAAACCTTATGAGAAAAATTATGCATCACATGATTTGGAGTTAGCAGTTGTGGTTCACACATTACAAATGTGGAGGCACTACTTGTTAGGAAAACCCTTTGAATTGAAAAATGACCATAATGGATTCAAGTACCTTTTCACTCAACCTTTAATCTGAATGCAAGGCAAAGAAGATGGTTGGAGTTAATAGCTGACTATGATTTTAATATCAATCATATTAAAGGGAAATAAAATCGGGTTGTCGACGCTTTGAGTGAAGACGTAATATTGCTTCAATAGTGATGATTCAAACTGACTTTAGGGGACAACTGTTGCAAAAGTGCAAAGAGGATGAGTATTTATTGCAAGTCAAGCAGGCACTCGCTAATAATCCACAAGATTCTAGGTATGAGGTTTTTCATTTTGAACCTAATGGATTACTTAGATATAAAGGTAGGATGTATGTATTTGACGTAGGAGAGTTAAGGAATCTGGTATGGAAGATAGTACATGAAGCACCATACTCTGGACACCCTGGAGTGACCAAAATGATGGCAGATGTGAAGCCGTTATATTTTTGGAAAGGGGTGAAAGGAGATGTTGCTAATTTTGTGCCTAGGTGTCTTGAATGTAAAAAGAGTGAAAGAAAAGCATCATCATCCTATAGGCTTGTTATATCCACATGACATACCAAAGAGAAAGTGGCAAGTCATAAGTATGGACTTTGTGCAAGGATTGCCTATGTCAAGAAATAAGCACAATGTTATTCTTGAGGTAGTAGACAAGCTTACCAAAGCACATTTTATACCCGGGAATTTAACTAATGGAGCACCTGTCATAGCAAGAAAGTTTGTGCAAGGAGTGTTTAGGTTGCATAGAATTCGAGAGAATATTATCTCAGATAGGGATGCACGAGTCACTTTTAGGTTTTGGCAAACCTTGTTTTTTGCACTAGGGAAACAGATGAATATTAGCTCAACATATCATCCAAAAACAAATGGACAAACTGAAAAGGTGAATCAAGTATTGGAAGACCTATTGAGAATGTATTGCATGAATCAACAGTACAAGTGGGAAGACTACTTACCCTTAGTAAAATTTTCTTACAATTTCTTATCATTTTGCAATAAAAATGGCTCCTTTCAAAGCTTTGTATGGTCGATCCTTTCAAAGCATTGTATGGTCGAAAGTGTCGAACTCCTATAAGTTAGGATAAACTTTAGGATTGAGTGAGTCTTGGGCTAGAGATGTTGGATGAAATGGATGAGCAAGTTAATATTGTTAAGAAAAGTTTGGTTGAAGCTAACAATCATCATAAAAGCTATGTTGATGCTAAGAGAGTGCCCCAAATTTTTTCCATAGGTGACAAAGTTTTGTTGAGAGTGAAACCTCACAAGAGATCCATTAAATTTGGAAAGTCTTCCAAGTTAGCACTACATTATGTTGGACCTTTTGAGATTCTACAAGAAGTGAATCCAGTAGCCTATCGAATTGCATTGCCACCAGCTCTTGCTAGAATGCATAATGTCTTCCATGTGTCTTACCTAAAAAGGTATGTACCCAGTGATAATCATGTGATTGATTGGACTAATTTATAGTTACAGGAACTCAAAGTGGTAACACTCGAGCCCGCCAAGGTGCTCATAACACATAAGCTTCACTTGCGAAATAGGGAGGTTCTGCAGTGCAAAGTCCAAAGGGACCAATATGCGAAAGACTCAGCCACTTGGGAGGATTATGATGAGGTTCAACAAAAGTTTCCCCATATTTTAGATGCTTTTGAGAATGTTTGAAACAATATGTTGATTGTTGTTTCTTTATGTTGCTACATAAAATCATTGGGGATGATGATTCACAAGGGGGGAGTATGTTACACCCCAATTGTGTAATTACTATTTACTATTACTACGTAGGGTAAATGTGAATGTAATATGAATTCAGTCGATGAATAAATTATACTTGCGCTTTGTTATCACTATTTTATGAATTAATGTTATCTCATTTAATATTTTATGAAAGAATGCATTTATGTGATTGGATGAATATTGAATTGATATTCTAACTTTGGAGATGTGTTATGTATACTACGTATTTTGTGAACAATTGACTGTCATGTGCATGTGTTAGTGATTGCAAGTATATGTTCAATTCCTCTAGGCGGAGGGGAAGTATCAATCAGGAGAAGTTCTTGGTCGGGAAACTAGTAATGTAACCTATTTGAGCTTACACACACCACAGTAGAATAATTGAGTCAGGTTATTAAGTGGGAAGTTGGTAAGTCATCCTTAGTTGATATGTATGCATTAGTAAGAGTCTTGTTTACTTTTGAATTCATTATTGGGTGATGTTTATTTGTTTGAGCTTGTGAGTTCTTTCTTTGTTACTCTTCTTGTATTGATATGAGGAAAATATGAGGAATATGTATGTGCACACACATGCATGATGATGATAAACCATACACAAGAAGGAATGCGTGCATGAGGCTACATAGGTATATGTACCTATGCACACTCATGCACGAGTTGCTTATGTCGAGGGAACTATCTGATGGATCTAACGACATGCATATATATATATATATATATATATATATATATATATATATCACCCATAGTCTCTTATCAATACCACAATAACTGTGTATGATTTGGTGTATGAATCAAATGTGTGTATAGATATATAATATATATGTATATATGTATCAATATACACGTATGGTGGAAAATATACATGCCCATATGAATGTATCGATACATGTATACATATGTATGTATATATGTATCAATATACACGTATGGTGGCAAATGAACATGCCCATACGAATGTATCGATACATGTATACATATGTATACATGTACATAGAGGCATACATATATAAATGTATGTATACACAATCGATATATTAATATAACAATTTGATTTCTATCTTAGTTATATTCGTTTGTATATTGATTATATATACATACTTTATTGACATTTGATAAATATGGATATATATATATATATATACATATACATATATATATGTGAGTACCAATATATATGTATGTATATGTACATATATGTTATGTATATATATGTATTTAAAATACTATATATGAATTTGAAGTCAATTATCATAAACAACTTAGAGTTTGATTTATTTAACCGAATCAAGGTTGAAGTATGATATAATTGTGACTGTGCTCTTTAGCTGCAGTATACTCTTGTTGTCCGCACATGAAGATTTTTTAATCTACAAACAATGAGAAAACATTAAGGTGATGATTGATGATAGAATAATTTGACACCTTTTTTGAAAAGCCCATGGACTTAGTAAACTCTCGCTGCCATGTTATTAAGCATAAAACAACATCTATAAAGGCGTTTATACAAGTCGATGACTTTGTCAAACCAATTTATTATGCGAGTCAACTCATACCAAGACTTAGTCGAAGCAAGTTTGGTGTTGCAAATCTAATGTTGACAGTTTCAGATATAAAATAAATCACACCAAATTTGTATGTGAATATGAGGATTTGGCACCACCTTTGAATCCTTATACCTCTAGATGTCCATTATGAAGTGCAAACCAAATTATATCATGTGAAGATTTGAATTAGTCTCTAAATTGTTGTCGATCAACAAGGTCGATCTATAGTTGTTTTAGCTAAGTAAGTGCTTACATGTTTTCCACCTTTTGGCTATGATATATGTGTTGTTGTGCATGCTTGTTTCTATTAGAACTCATGACTAAACTGCAGGCTGAGTAGCTACCAGTTTGTTGTATAAATAGTGGAGCTAGTTCACATGTTTGGGACACATTATTCCTTGAACAAGTTTTTGCATTCTAATTACATTTATACTTGCAATATTGTACCAAATATAGTGAGTAAGAGATTTGAGCATTAGAGAGAGTTTATCATTATTTTGAGAGAAGTTTTTCTCAACTTGTGAGATAGTGGTTATTGAGAATTTGTTGGAGGGTCGATATCAGGCTAGTTGTTGTTCAGGAAGTGGTGTGTATGTAGCTAGTCGATTGGAAAGATTACCACATGCATGAGGATATTCTTTCCTTGTTACATATTAGTTTTGAAAGAGTTGTTTCTTGATTGTTTGAACTAGTCTATTATAGTATTTGCATTTAGGGAAAAGTAATATTTTCTTTGAAAGAAAAGTGGAAACTATTTACTCTATTTGTGTATTGTTTGTAATTACTGAAGGGAAAACGTGGGTGGATCTAATGACCCAACAGTGCGGAATACATTCTTGTAACATTAATACAATAGGGGAGAAGAGCACAAACAGGTTCTAATAGCTTCTAAAACTACTTGAGATGAATACAACCAGTAAAATAGATAGCAGAATTAAGCATTCATAGATTGACACAAGATATACGTGGGAAAACCTTTTCAGGTAAAAAACCCACCACACAAAGTTAAGACAATTGTATTACAGTAATCAAAGAAATTACAAACAATGTTTAGTCTTCTCTGATCAGCTCACAACAATTTTTTTGAATTCTTATCTCACTCTTACAATGTTATTTCTAAAATACAGTTCAAAACTTATCTTACATTTTTGTACACAACTTACAAATTCACGCGTTGCAATTAATGTATCAACCAATTGCCAACCATCAGGTTCATGAAACAAACATCCAATCACACAATCGATCTACCCATGTCAATCTCCCTGCATCGAGCCACCCAAGAATTAATGCCATCACCCAAATCGGGTCCTGTTCGTAGCCAAAGAACCTGCAATTACTGTTTTTACCATTTTTGGCTTTTGGCTAATCAACATATTGTCAACCAGCCACGCATCCATCAACAATTCGCTGATCACATATGAATCTGAGTCCAACTCAGTCAAACCAGGTTCGAGCTCATCTGAGCTCTCTAAGTCTCTACTGCTCCACCGCCAAGCTGACACTACCCATCTGAGGTAACGTAGTGAGCCCTTCTGAGCTCTATCTTGACTTGCCTGCACTACCGATGCACCATTTGAGTCGACCTGCGATAATGCAATGAGATCGTCTGAGCTCACCCGTCGACTCCACCGAGCTCTACCAAAGTTACATGTGCTACCGCTGAGTCCAAACAACCCGTTCATGGTGTGGCGGCATGACCATCCGAGCTTGCCATCGACTTCACCGAGCTTTGTCACTCCTTCCCTACGCTTTCGCAACCCAGTCCAACCCGCCTCACGATATGGCAGTATAACCACCTGAGCTCACTCCAAGTCTGCACCGTGCTATCGCTAGTTAGATAGAGATGACCTGTGGTGTGGCGGTGATGACCTAGCAAACCGCGCTACCATGGGGGCCGCTAGATGGACCACAGGCGGTCTCACCATGGTCACCGCGGTGAGTGGACCTACCGCCTGCGGTATGGAGGTAGCAACCAGGGTGATTGTAGGCGATCTCACTGCCACCACTACGATGAGTCAACTCACCATGCGCGCTAAGGCGGTGACCGCCAAGAATTTCACCACGAAATCGCCATGGGATGAAGGCACAACTGTGGTAAAGCGGTAAGGATAGAAAAGGAGTCAGGGATGGTAAGGCGGTAAAGGCTGAGAACAAAAAAATTTTGCCAAGTCATGAAAACATGGGCTTCAAGCTGGAAGTTGAGATACATTTTCTCAACAAGCTCCCACTTGGTGAACACTTCCATCTCCCCCATGGCTTTGAAAAATTATTGTATGTCATATGCCCCAAGGCCCATCGATTATGCGCACCATATGAACATGTTTGTGCTCACACGCTTTGCTAAGGCATTTGCAACATTCTTCAAGGTGTCAACCTTTTCCATACTAACCTTATCATCTTCAACCATGTCCCCCACGAAATGATACTACAAATCAATGTGCTTGGTCCTGGCATGGAATGCCAGATTCTTTGCCAAACAAATGACACTCTGATTGTCACAAAAAATAGTGATCTGCCCTACATTAAATCCAACGTCCGAACACAAATAGTTTAACCAAACAACCTCCTTATAGGGGTGAGTTGCAACCATGTATTTGTCCTTAGTCGTGGATAGAGCAACTACAGCTTGTCGCTTGCTCATCCAACTGATCACTCCACCATTAAGCATGAAAGTGTATCCATTGGTGGATCGCCTGCTGTCAATGTCTCCCGCCCAATCTGAATCAACATACCCATGAATGTTGAGAGTCTTCTCTGGTGCAACCAAATTGCCATGGTAATACAAAGCGTAGTCCGAAGTTCACTTCAAATACCTGAACACTCTCTTCACAACATCCCAATGTGATCTTCCCAGATTTTCCATAAATCGGCTTAGAAATCCCACTGCTTGGGAAATGTCTGGTCTTGTACAAACCATAACATACATCAAACTTCCAACAACACTTGCATAAGGCACTCTAGTCATGTCCTCCATCTCAGTAGCAGACTTTGGACAATCTTCAACAAATAGCTTTGTTCCCTGCATGATTGGAACAACTAGCTGCTTGCAATCATCCATGCTAAACCTCTCCAGAACTGTTTTCACATACTTACTTTGACTGACCCAAAGCTTTCTGCTTGTTCTACCCCTAGTTATCTCCATTCCAAGAATGTACCTTATTGCATCAAGATCTTTCACTTCGAAATTTGCAGACAACTGAGATTTAAGATCAGAAATCATAGACTTGATATTTCTTATGAATAACATATCATCCACGTATAGGGTTATAAAAAGCACACGATCATTCTCAGATTTATGATAAACACAATGATCAGATTTTGATCTTAGAAATCTCATTGACAACACAAACGTGTCAAATTTTTGGTACCACATTCTAGGAGATTGCTTTAAAGCATAAAGAGATTTATTTAACTTATAGACCAAATTTTGTTTACCTCTTTCAACAAAATGCTCAGGTTGGGACATATAGATTTCTTCTTCCAGCTCACCATGGAGAAACATTGTATTCACATCCATTTATTCAATTTCAAATTCATACACAGCTGCCAATGACAATAAAAATATGATGGATGTCATCTTTGCTACAGGGGAAAAAATCTCTCCATAATCAATTCCCTCAATTTGAGAAAATCCCTTTGCAACCAACCTTGCCTTATACTTCTCAACACTATCATCAAGGATTGTTTTCTTTTTGAATATCCACTTACAACCAATAGGCTTTCACCCTTTAGGCAGTGGTACTAAATTCCAAGTTTCATTCTTTTTCAAAAAATCCATCTCTTCATTCATGGCTTGCAGCCAAGAATTCAAATCAGCCATGTTGATTGCTTCTTTCACAATCCTAGGCTCATCAGTGTTGGTAATTAAATCATAGGCATAGTTCGAATTTAACAGTGAGAAACCATACCTTTCAAGTTATTTTTTTTCTTATGTAGATCTTCTTATAGGCTGAGGTTGTTCTTCATCATCAGAACTTCCAGAGTTGATTGAGCTCTCCTTAGTCTCGGGTACACCATGCAACTCTTCCCTTTCTAGAGTTTGGGGAATCTCAACTGCATCCTTCTTCTTGTCACTCTGATCTATCTGAAGCTATTGATCACTTACTGAATGTTTTAGCTCATGAAATATCACACTTCTGTTGTACAAAACCTTCTTAGTAATAGGGTTCGAAAGCTTGTATTCTTTCACACCAACTCCATAGCTGATGAGAATACATTTGACAGCCTTGTTATCTAATTTAGATCTCTTTTCATTTGGCACATAAACATATGCCTCACAGCCAAACACACGGACATGCCTCAGAGAGGGCTTCTTACTAGCCCATGCTTCCAAAGGTGTTTTATCAACAAGAGTAGAGCAAGGAGATCGATTTATTAGATAACATGTTGTAGTCACAACCTCAGCTCAGAACTTCTGCTCCAGACCAGCACCGCTCAACATACTCCTTGCCTTTTCCATCAGTGTTCAGTTCAACCTTTTAGCAACTCCATTCTATAGTGGAGTGTAAGGCATTGTCTTATGCCTTTTAATTCCATGATCAGTGCAATACCTTTCAAAATCTGCAGAACAAAATTCACCGCCATTGTCTGTCCTCAAATATTTAATGTTCCTTCCAGTCTGATTCTCTACCAAAGATTTAAATTCTTTAAACCGTCTGAACACTTATGATTTACTTTTAAGAAAGTATACAAATGCCCTTCTCGAACAGTCATCAATAAAAGAAACATAATATCTAGACTTCGATAACGAAGGAACATTAACTAGACCAAACACATCTGAATGAGCATAATCCAGTATACCAGAAGATTTATGAGGACTAGAATAAAATGAAACACAATGTTGTTTTCCATAGATACAATGTTCACAAAACTCAAACTCAAGATTACAATCATCAAGCCCTTCTACAAGATTATTATTCTTCAAGGTTTTTAAACCTTTCTAACCTATGTGACCAATTCTATGATGCCATAGCATAGTCTTCTTAGCTGGGAGCTTTACTTCCAAAACATTTGCAGACAAAGAAGTGACTTCATCTTTCTCTACAGGAGCAACATTTCTTGACTTTACAGAGGCATTGTTACATTGAAGAGGACGTGCATCCAGCTTGTACAGAGTGCCAGTACGAACACCCTTAGCCAACACCATTGCACCTCTGGTGATTTTACATCCTCTACTAGAGAACGAAGCTTCTACACCAACATCATTTAACTTACTAACAGAAAGAATATTTTGAACCAGACTTGGAATGTGCAGTACGCCACCAATCCCTTTGACTCTCCAATCAGGAAACTAAATTATGACTCTTCCTCTGCCAACGATCTCCAGTGTTGAATCACTTGCCAAGTACACCTTTCCACCATCATACTTCTCGTATTTAGAGAACCATTCTCTATTGGACGTCATGTGAAAAGATGCACCTGAGTCAACCAGTCAGACATCATTTGATGCCTGAGTTGTCAAGGCTGCTGGAATGAAGGCGTCTGCATCACTTTGAGAAGATTCATTGTCTGAAGCATTCTTCTTCTTCTTCTTCTCCTTGCAGTCCTTCTGGATATGACCAAGTTGCCCATAGTTCCAACATCTCACCTTAAAATTTTTACCAAGAGACTTTGATCTTCTTACAGATTTGGATTTTGACTTCTTGTCCTTCTTCTTGCCTTTCTCCTTTGGTCTACCTCGAACAACAAGAGCCTTTTTGGCCATCTCTGAAGACTTCCTCTACATCTCTTCAGATAATAATGAGGCAACAATGTCTTCCATCTTGAAAGCAGTGGTGGTGCTTCCAATGGCCATCACAAGATGATCCCAACTGTCAGGTAACGAACATAACAAGAGCATGCAACAATCTTCCTCTTCAGTCTTTACACCTACAGAAGCTAACTGAGTAACACTCATATTAAACGAGTTCAAATGGTCTGCAACAGATGCACCTTCTTCCATTTTCAAGGAGTACAACTTCCTCATGAATAACTTATTTACCAGAGAATTTTTCTGACAAATATCACCAAGCTTCTTCCACAATGAAGCGGCAGACTGCTCCTCATGGACATTTAGGAGTACAGAATTGGCTAGACCTAGTCTTATCATACCTCTTTCTTTTCTATCAGTAAGATCCCAATCCTCTTGCTTCATACTTTGTGGCTTAGTACTAGACACTGCTAACCAAAAGTCTCTATCCACTAGCAAGTCTTCCATTTTGAGTTTCCATAAATCAAAGTTGTTGCCATTAAAATTTTCAATATCTACTCTACCTGATGTACTCGCCATCTCAAACAAAAATAAGTTTTAACAATGCAATACTTCCACTGAAACAGTATTAGCACAAAAAGTTGAGCTTTCTCTCAAGGATAACACAACGGGCCAGGCTCTAATGCCACTTGAAAGGAAAACGTGGGTGGATCTAATGACCCAATAGTGCAGAATACATTCCCTTAACACTAATACAATATGGGAGAAGAGCATAAATAGGTTTTAATAGCTTCTAAAACTACTTGAGATGAATACTACCAGTAAAATAGATAACAAAATTAAGCATTCACAGATTGACACAAGATACAAGTGGGAAAACCTTTTCAAGTAAAAAATCCACCACACAAAGTCAAGACAATTGTACAGCTCACAACAATTCTTCAAATTCTTATCTCACTCTTACAATGTTATTTCTAACATACAGTTTGAAACTTATCTTACATTGTCGTACACAACTTACAAAGTCACGCGTTGCAATTAATGTCTCAACCAATTGCCAACCATCAGGTTCATGAATCAGATAGCCAATCATGCAATTGATCTACCCATGTCGATCTCCTTGCATCGAGCCACCCAAGCATTAATGTCATCACCCAAATCGGGTCTTGTTCGCCAACTAAATTCAGTTTGTAATTACTGCTTTTACCGTTTTTGGCTTTTGGCCAATCAACATACTGTCAACCAGCCATGCGTCCACCAACAATTCACTGATCGCATTTGACTTTGAGTCCAACTTGGTCAAACCAGGTCTGAGCTCATCTGAGCTCTCTAAGTCTCTACCACTCCACCGCCGAGTTGACACTACCCATTTGAGGTAATGCGGTGAGCCCCTCCAAGCTCTGCCTTGACTTGCCCGCGCAATCGCTGCACCATCTAAGTCGACCCGCGGTAATGCGGTCAGCTCGTCTAAGCTCACCCGTCGACTCCACCAAGCTCTACCAAAGTTACCCGTGCTACCGTCGAGTCCAACCAACCCATCTACGGTGTGGCAACATGACCATCTGAGCTCGTCATCGACTTCACCGAGCTCTATCGCTCCTTCCCCGTGCTACCGCAACCCAGTATGACCCGCCTCGCGGTATGGCAGTATAACCACCCAAGCTCGCTCCAAGTCTACACCGTGCTACCATTGGTCAGTTATAGATGAACTACGGTGTGACAGTGACGACCTAGCAAACCACTAGCGGTCAAACCGCGCTATCATGTGGGCCGACAGGCCACCCCACGGTAGGGCGGTAACCGTTAGATGGGCCGCAGGCGGTCACCACTGGTGAGTCAACTCATCGCGCACGGTAAGGCGGTGGCCGCCAAGACTGTCACCGCGGAACTGCCATGGGATGAAGGCACAGTTGTGGTAAAGTGGTAAGGACATAAAAGGAGCCACGCGTGGTAAGGCGGTAAAGGCTGAGAACAACAATTTTTTGCCAAGTCATGAAAACATGGGCTTCAAGCTGGAAGTTGAGACACATTTTCTCAACAATTACTCCATAATAGGAGAGATTGTTTGTCATAGGTATTAAAATTATTATTATACTAGATATGATTAAACATGGGTAGCTCAAAGAATAATCATAGCTAGATATTTAATTATGCTAGAGGGCTAGTAGGTTACTCTTAAGATTGTTGCCCAGTGAAGGGAGGGAACTAGTACTTTGCTTTATGAGTTGTGTTTCCTTAGGTTGTGTTAAAGAGATAGGTTATCCTAGGGAGTAGCTTGCCCATGGAGAGGAATTGCCTAAGCATAGATATAATGGTCTTAAGTCAAAATGAGCTTGCTATAGTGTAAGTGAATGGTAGACCATCGCTCAATTACACTGAGTGAGAACACTTTGGCCAAAACAGTGTGATTGCCCAAGGCTCCACTGTCAGTTCACCGTGTCCATTTAAAATGCATCAAGTTTACCTAACGTAGGTTATAAATCCTAGTCATGTAGAGCACAACACTAAGCTTAGAGTGGTATGTTGTATAGGGTTACGCAACCAATACCTTCATCGAAGGGTAGGGCCATCTATCATTGATAGATGTGTGGGAGACTGCATATGAGTCTGTGGTTGGTGAAAAATTGCTTGAGTGATGCTTCTCCTCCTCAACAAGCGACATAAGACCAAGGTTTTGAAAGGTGGATTCCTGGACCATCTATATCTTATGCTATGAAGCTCAGAGGAGTCGTATTTGTAGTTGTGTACATTCTTGGAATATTGTACTTT